>JACEFZ010011570.1:0-125000 GCA_014155875.1 Cepaea nemoralis | reverse complement strand
CCTCTAATATAACACAACTCGGAATAATCCCCAATCCTAACACTTCAGAATGTTTTTCTCGACTCCCTCTACTTGTTTACTGCACTGGGTTTTATATGGGTGCTTGAGTGAGTCACCAGAAAGTCGAGACGCCAATCAGTCCAGAATCTGGCTTTGTCCTCCTGTTTCCAGACTAACCAGAGTCAATTAGCTGTCAAGTTTCCTTTTCATCTGGGGAGTTCTTTGTCTCATCCAACAAATATCCGGGTTGTCTTTGAGCCAGAGACCTTTCTCCCATTACAGAATCCTTCTGACCTCTAGCAGACATCTGTCCATTACTTTCAACGGCCAACTCCCGTTTTGTAGACAAATGTTGCCAATACACACCTCTCGAACAAAATCCTGTCATCAAACTGTCGACTGTGTGTAGACAACTCGACGTGACTCCCTTTTATCTCATACACACTGTCGACCAGGTGCAGAAAATTATACCGACGTATTATCCTCAGTTTGTTCACTATCAAAGAGTCAATTGTGTTAGCAAAATAATGTCGGGCCTGGTTGTCATCGATCGACTGCCAAGTTTATTTATCCTGTGACATAGGCCCCCTCCTAAGAGAGTAGTCCGCAACAACTCTTTCTTCTTGGAGGTTCGATCCAGATGATCTATTCCTCTTCTTCAGGAGCTGGATGTCTAGACAGGAAATCAGCTCCAACATTTTCCTTCCCAGGTATATACTCCACTGTAAAGTGGTATGGCTGAAGTAGCAACGACCACCGCATCAAACGGGCGTTGAGCTTCTGAGAAGTGGCCAGGAATATCAAAGGTTGATGATCCGACTGAACTCGAAACTGAACTCCATACAAATAAGGCTGGAATTTTTGTACAGCCCTTACGAGAGCCAAACACTCTCTCTCAACGGTCGAATAATTCCTCTCAGCCGGGAGAGGTTTCTTGCTTGCGTATGCCACTGGTTTCAAAACTGAAGCATCGTCTTTTCCTTCCTGTAACAAAGCTGCCCCAATCCCAATCCCACTTGCATCCGTTCTCAACACAAATGGTTTGGAAAGGTCCGGGAGCTGTAACACAGGTTTGCTGACTAAGGCCTCCTTCAACTGACTGTAGGCACTCTCACATTCTGGTGTCCAAACTATTTGGTCTGGGAATCCCTTTTTCAAGGTTTCTGTTAATGGAGCTCCCAGTTCAGTGAAATGCGGGATAAATTTGTGGTAGAACCCACACAACGATAGAAAAGATCGCACATCCTTCTTCGTTTTTGGCCTTGGAGCACTTCTGATTTTCTCTAGGTTCTTTTCCTATGGGACAATGTGTCCTGGAGTGATGGTGTGACCTAGAAATTCCAGAGTCGGGTAACCGATCATGCACTTGGTTGGGCGAGCTGTAAGCCCTGCTTCCTTGAGCCTATTGAAAACACTTTCCAAGGATTGTAAATGGTCATCCAAACTGTCACTTGAAATCAGAATATCATCCATGAATGAGATGATGGACGGATCCTTTAAAGGATCAAGTAAAGTCCTCATCATGCGAGTAAACACACTAGGTGCATTGCTGAGTCCAAAGGGCATGACCTTGAATTCATAATGTCCACTGGGGGTACTGAAGGCCAGTAGGGGTCGAACCTCTGGTTTGACCGGAATATGATAATACCCGTGACTCAGATCCACCTTTGAGAAATACCTTGCCTTATGGAGCCTCGCGAATAACTGAGTTGGATTCGGCAAAGGTTCCACCTGAAATTGTGTATGATTGTTCAGAAGTCGGTAGTCTATACACAACCGGTGTTCTCCACTTGGTTTTCGTAACAAAACTACCCCCGCATTGTATGGGGATGTGGAAGGTGCAATCACGTCATCCTCCAGCAGTTTCTGTATTTCCTCCTCCAGGGCCTTTTCTTTAGAGAATGGCAATGGGTAAACCTTTTGGCGAACAGGCTCCTGAGTGGTCAAAGTCATCTCGAACACCATCAACCTCGTTCGTCCTGGTTTATCAGTCAGTATCTTCTTATGAGACTCGAGAACCTGGGTAATCTTTTCCCTCTCCTGGGAGGTCAGATCAGGGTTCACCTGTACATCCTTGTAGGTTTCCTGGTGTACCAGGGGATATTCCCTTCCCTCGTTGGTTCCTACGTCTGTCTCCACTGCAACTGCCATTGCCAGGAGGTGAGCTGCTTTTTCTCCTGGTCTCTCTTCGTATTTCCGCAAGAGATTGATATGGAAAATCTTCGACTTTCCCCTTATCCGGATCTGATAGTTCGTTCTGGATATCACCCTTTCCACGGGAAATGGTCCTTGCCAACCTATCTCCAGTTTGTTGTTTCCCGTTGGGAGTAGCAACAATACTTTGTCTCCCACCTCTAGAGATCTGTCTTTAGACCTACGGTTGTAGTAAGCCGCATGTCTTTTTCTGGCTTTTTTCAAGTTTTGATTAGCCAGAGTCCATCCGTTGTGGCGTTTTTCTTTCAGTTCCTTCACGTATTTATAGGATGAGATCACTTCTTCTGATGTCCCCTCTTCAGTCCAACTCCTCAACATGGCTTCCAACGGTCCCTTGATTGGACGACCAAACAGCAACGTTGCGGGTGGTAGTCCGGTTGAGCCATGAGGAACTTCCCAATAGGCAAAAAGTGCTGCTGGGATTTATTCATCCCACCTATCAGGTTTTTCCTGTGCTATTTTCCTGAGCATTGTCATCAACGTGCCGTTGAAACGCTCTACTTGTCCATTGGCTTGAGGGTGGTAAGGGCTGGTATGGATATGGTTAGAGTGGAACACCCTAAATACCTCCTCCATAAGTTTTCCACAAAACTGGGACCCATTGTCCGTCAGTATTTGATCAGGAAAGCCTAATCTAGTAAAGGCCTCCATCAGTGCGTCCGCCACTCTTTTCGAGTCAATTGTGGTCAACGGTATGGCTTCACCCCACATTGTACAGCAATCCACCATGGTGAGTATGTACATGTTCCTCTTCCTAGTCCTAGGAAGTGGACCCACAATATCGATGGCTACCCTCTCGAAAGGAGAGTTCATGATGGGCATTTCACCCAAGACCACCGGCGCTGTCCAGTGTTTAGGTGCCACCCTCTGGCACTCAGGGCATGACTTCACATACCGACGCACATCACCTGTCATTCCCGGCCAATAGTAGTGGCAGGAAATTCGCTGCATCGTGGCGGCAATACTCATGTGCCCACTGAATGAGATGGTATGCCCCATATGAAGAATCTGGGAACGATGGGCCTTTGGGACCACCAACTGACCGTATAGGTTGTCTCCCCTTCCGGCTCTCCTGTAGAGTATCCTATTCTTCATATAGTACTGCCCCCGTTTGGGTGGATCAGCACTTTTCTGCAGCTTTTTGTAGCAAGGACGTAACGTAGCATCCTCACTCTGGGCAGTTCGCAACTCCCCTGGCAGTGGGTTAGTCACATTGGCTTCTGCTTCATCCGTTTTCGTCTGAGAGCGAGTCTGAATTGCTCCCATATGGATTGGCTCCCTGGGCATTCCCAGAAAGACATACCAGCAACCGAGGATTACGGGGAAAATGGGATCGGTCAATACAGCGGCCTTGATGGTGCCGGTGACATATCTTGACCGAATCTCCACTCTGGCAATGGGCAATTTCATGGCTACAGCACTCTTCTGTGCAGGCTGTATCTCCATGGTTTCACCTGTGAATTGTTCTGGATGTACCAGATCCGCAGAAATCACGGCCTCCCCGTCCAGTCCTGTGTCGTATAAACACTCCACTTGACGACCGTTAATTTCTACCAATTCCACTACAGGTGGTTTTTCCTGGTCTGGAGTCTCTTCTTCGGCCTCGACCTGTTCGGTGGGCTCCACCTTAGGTTTTCCGGAGCACACGACGAATTGAGTGTCTCCTGACATTCCCCTGCAGTCAATAGCATTGTGTGTATTCGACCTGCAGTGTTTGCACCATTTCCCTGTCCTAGATTTTCTTGTGCCGGACTTGAGTGAGCTCTCCTGGTGGTGAGCATCCTTATCGACCTTGGCATTGTCAGTGTCCACCTGCGTTGAAGTCACTTGACATGCCGCGAAGTGAGGGTTCTTAGCCTTCGATTTGCAATCCCTCGTATTGTGAGAAGGTGACTTACAAATCGAACACCACTTCTCCGACCATGGTCGTTTTTGTGTAGAGCTCGAAGTTTTCTTGCTTTCCCCCTTCGTCTTCTCCGAACTCTCCTCTGAAGTTTTGACATATGGTTCCACCTTTTTAGTTCCTGTGCTTTTTGCTTTCTTCAGGTTATGTTTTTCCTGACTTTTGGTGTTTGTAGAAATATTTTCTGCTGCCTCCCCATGGACCTCGACGAACCGTTCTGCCAATTTCGTCACCATGTCGATTCGTTCCGCCCCTTGTTCTCCCAAGAATGTCCTGAGAGGTTTCGACATTTGCTTCCGCATCTGGTCGACTACCGTGAGCTCTTCCAGACTCTCATAGTCATGCGCAAACCCAGCCAAATTCATCCACTTATGGAGATATGCTTTCAGACGCAGACTATAGGCGGCGAACAACTCCCCCGGTTCTCGTTTCGCTCCTCGAAATTTTTTCCGGTAGGTATGGGACGTAACTTCAAAACGTTTCAGCAAAGCCGTCTTCAACTCGTCATAATTGTTCTCATGTCCTGGTGGCAGGCGAGAATAAACCTCGTAACCGGTCCCGCGTAATCCCTGGGATAGCTTGAGATTCCATTTGTTACGCTCCAGACCCATAGCAACTGACATAGCCTCGAAGCGTTGAAGGTACTGGTCAATCTTCTCTTTGTCCTCCTCGTAGATCGCTAGAGGGAACTTCATAGCATGGTAGCTATGTCCACTTACAGGTGTTGAGCCAGGGAGAGAGGAACCTCCCACTGCTCCCTCAGTTTCCCCACTAGATTGCCTCTTGAGCTCGAGTTCCCGCATCCGGTACTCATGCTCCCTTTTCCCTCTTGCTCCGCTTCCCGTTGCTTAGCAGCTTGCTCAACCTCAAGTATCTTAGCAGCTTGCTCTGCTTCCAGTTTTTTAGCTTCTATTTCCAGCCTTCTCATGGCTTGCTCAGCCTCAAGTTGCCTAGCAGCTTGTTCTGCTTCCAATTTCTTAGCTGCTTGCTCTGCCTCCATCCTTCTCAATTCCAACTCGGCCTTCCGATCTTCCCTTTCTGCTTGACGATACTCCCTCTCCAATTTCTGTATGTAATCCATTAGAGCAGAACCCGACAATCCCATTTCTTCCCCCTTTGCCCTAAGTTCCGCCGTAGTTAATCTAGAGGTGGCCATTTTACAGAGAGGTAACTCAACAGATAGAGTATAGATTATCTCTAAACAACTATATAGATAATCACAAAATACTATTAATCTATATATTTATAACACACCACACAACACAACACAATCACTCAGTGACAAGAGTAGAATCAGGACCACAGACCTATGCAGACGTGTGAAGTGTGAACAGGTAAGATAAGTCCTAACACCTATCCACATTCACTATAGCTGGATTCTCACTAATAGGATATCTCCATCCTCTAACTAAAGATCCCGTGTTAAAAGATCCCGTTGTCTAAAGATCCCGTTTACAAAAGATCACGTTTACGACCCCCCAATAAATGTCGTGTGTGTAAAGAATGAATGTCGTATTAGTTACTTGTTCTTCTTTACCACTTTAGTGTCGTCCCTGGAGCGAAGAGAATCAACACCGACATTATTTTTTTTATTCAATATCTCTATTCTGGAGATATCCAGCAGACTCCGTCCACACACACCTTCAATCTGAAGACACCTTCCTCTCACTCTTACTCACCCCTGGATCATGCCCCCTCTCATTCTTCTCCAACCTAACGTACTTGACAACGCTAGCCTCAACAAATAACAACAAGAAAATTTATTAACGCTAAGAGTATATGTAGGAGAAGTATGTGTGTGTGTGTGTGTGTGTGTGTGTGTGTGTGTGTGTGTGTGTGTGTGTGTAAGGTGTAGAATGTGTGACGTGTATTCTAATGGTAGACCAGCGATTTAGAAGCAAAGTCTGTAACATCATAGTGCTTAGCACACAACAGCACCATTTTTTCCGGACAGTGAACCTCACCCAGAAGATGACGACTTTCTCCAATCACTCGAGCAAACAGGATGCTGGTAATCCGATAGACACTGTTGATCTTGGTCTTCACTCTACCACACGGTGAAGTTACTCTGTTTCCTAATATTTGTTTGAACTGATAGTCTTCCAATTAACTGAAATGTCACTTGGGGAAAATCTACTGTTTATTAGTTTCTGGTTATAACATTTTCCCCTCTTTTAGAACACAACCTATTAATGTTTGTTAGGTAGATGTGTATATATATATATATATATATATATATATATATATATATATATATATATATATATATATATATATATATATATATATATATATATATATATATATATATATATATATATATATATATATATATATATATATATATATATATATATATATATATATATATATGTCCTTAGTATGCGAGTTATTAATCTTCGGTGATGAAGCTTATCACTCATTAAACACATTACTTCTGTTCATACAATTCTACTCAGCAGAAGCCAGGTTTCTGCGGAACAACTAGGTTCTGAGCCCCGTGTAAAACCTCTCAGCAACCTCTGTCTTCTTTCCATGAGTCATCATTTTATAAAACTTTGAACTGCTTCTTCGTAATAAATCATCTCACACTCACGTGGAACACTCAAGGGGAACTGTAGATGGAACCTGTAGAGTAGATAACATCATGGTGAGAGCAACTCAGTCCTGACCGTAATTAGGTGATTGTAGGCCAATAACAGCACTCAGATCTATAACAGAGATCCGATCTCTGTCATACGGCCAAATCGCGCATCACAATGGTCTTATACATTGGCAACACCAGGAAAGAATAAAGGAACGGGTAGAAACCCAGGCAGATGCCCTACTGGAAGATCCTACCATTACAGCATACCTCTTCTCCCTCTCAACCATCCTTAATCTCTCTAATTATTATGCCACTACATTGTCCTCAACTTCCCGAGTAAAATAATATCTCACATAAGCTAGTTGAAGCCACACAATAGAATACTAGTGCCGACGCTCCTATGATACTTTCTAGCACCGCACTTATAGAACATTCTATCACTAATCATAATACATTATATCACTGCACATATAATACATTATATCACCGCACAGTACTGTACTCTATTCCTAATCATACTCTTAAGTTAGATATAATTAATTGCCTACCATATGTCTATTCCTGTTGTTACTCGAGAAACTAGGCAATCCGATTGGATCTATGTCCGCGGATAACTATCCCTACTAAGACAGCCAGTCCCTCTAATATAACACAACTCGGAATAATCCCCAATCCTAACACTTCAGAATGTTTTTCTCGACTCCCTCTACTTGTTTACTGCACTGGGTTTTATATGGGTGCTTGAGTGAGTCACCAGAAAGTCGAGACGCCAATCAGTCCAGAATCTGGCTTTGTCCTCCTGTTTCCAGACTAACCAGAGTCAATTAGCTGTCAAGTTTCCTTTTCATCTGGGGAGTTCTTTGTCTCATCCAACAAATATCCGGGTTGTCTGTGAGCCAGAGACCTTTCTCCCATTACAGAATCCTTCTGACCTCTAGCAGACATCTGTCCATTACTTTCAACGGTCAACTCCCGTTTTGTAGACAAATGTTGCCAATACACACCTCTCGAACAAAATCCTGTCATCAAACTGTCGACTGTGTGTAGACAACTCGACGTGACTCCCTTTTATCTCATACACACTGTCGACCAGGTGCAGAAAATTATACCGACGTATTTTCCTCAGTTTGTTCACCATCAAAGAGTCAATTGTTAGCAAAATAATGTCGGGCCTGGTTGTCATCGATCGACTGACAAGTTTATTTATCCTGTGACACACACACACACACACACACACACACACACACATATATATATATATATATATATATATATATATATATATATATATATATGTGTGTGTGTGTGTGTGTGTGTGTGTGTGTGTGTGTGTGTGTGAAATCAATTGGGGAACCCGTTGAGGCCGCTGAGACAGTTACATAAATAAACACACATAGTATTGTTTGGCGCTCACAGAAGGAGAAGAAGAAAGTAGAGACTAGAGGACGCACTAGACAACATACAATTTGAAAGCTATGCTATAGTTACCGACCGGGATTCGAACTTGTTACCTTCAAATGGCGACAGCGCCTCTCTGCAGGAACAAGTGTACTTCGGCGCATGATCAACTAGACGCTCCAGAAAAACAGTGTCTTCATTAGTCATGTCTATCATACACATGAACCTCCAACTATGGAATACGGGAAGAATTCGTATCAAACCATAGAAATAATAGCACCATAGGTCTCATAATTTATATTAAACCAGTGGGAGCCTCCGTGGCGAAGTTGTCAAGCCATTTGACTCGAGCTCCGAAGGTTGTGGGCTAGATTTCGGGCCGCGAAACTTCGGTTTACGAGTTTAATTTTTCGGAGACTCCTGTGGGTCGTCACTGATGCTACGGAGTTCGTGCTTTGTGCGACGCTATCCACGCTGTATTAATATATCAATATCGTACAGGTCGCCTTTACTTCTAAGGACATTTACTGATACCCATTATTAGCTGGGTACACTGGGTGTCCAGATCAATCTTCTTATATATAAAAGGCGATCTCCGTCTGTCTGTATGTCCGTATGTCCTTTATGCGCTCGCGAACGGCCCATCCGATTGAGATGAAATTTTCTACACGCCTTCCTTTCATTCCACCGCAGCCAACTGTCATATTTTTTTAGTGTGAAATCGGCTGCTTACTGAATATTATTTAATTTTCAATTTTTCATTATAATTTATATACAGCGAGGGGACCTAACTCTGTAAAAGTTATTTCAAGGGGCATAACTTTTAATAACATTTCTGTATAACTTATAGTCATATTGTTGCATCGTTTTCAAAGATTTATAAACTCTTTGTCCATAGTTATGTACCGGCATATGAGTTATAATAAATAATGATACAATCTTTAAGGCATTTTCAAAGTTTTCATAAAAATAATGCACAATGCATAACATTGTAACTCATCTTTTTATGCTTAAGAAGTTACTGTAGTCATGCAGGTGATTAGAAAGAGTTTTCATTAAAAATAATGGATGGTGTGTGGAAGGACATTCTTTTAAGTTACTTTTCTTGTTGTATGAATTTAATGAGATGCTACCCGCCTGGAGCTGGGCGAAGCCACGCCGGGTCAGATAGATAGACAGACCCATCTTTTCGCTGCAGTTATGTACAGGCATATGCGTTAAAATCCTCCTCCTACTCTCCCCTCATCCTCCTTCTACCCTCTTCCTCTTCCCCTCCCCCTCCTTCCTCTCCCTCCTCCTCCCTCTTTCTCCTCATCCTCCTTCCTCCTCCTCCTCCTTCCTCCTCCTCCCTCTTCCTCCTACCTCCTCCTAATCACTCCTCTTCCTTCCTCCTCCCTTCTCCTCCTCTCTCCTCCCACTCCCTCCTCCTCCCTCCTTCTAATTCTACGTCCTCCCCCTCATCCCTCCTCCTCCCTCCCTCCTCCTCCCCTCCTCCTCCCTCTCCTCATCCCTCCTCCTCATCCCTTCTCCTCCTCACTCCTCCTCCCTCTACCTCCTCCCTCCACATCCCTCCTCCTCCCTCTTCCTTCTCCTCCCTCCTTCTCCTCCCTCCTTCTCCTCCTTCTTCCTCCTTCCTCCTCCTCCTCCCTCTTCCTACCTCCTCGCCCTCCTCCCTCCTCCTAATCACTCCGCTTCCTTCCTCCTCCCTTTTCCTCCACCCCCTCCTACGTCCTCCCCCTCATCCCTCCTCTTCCCTCCTCCTCCTTCTCCTCCCTTTGTCTCCCTCCTCCACCTACCTCCTCCTCCTCCTCTTACTCCTCCCTCTCCTCCTCCCTCCTCATCCCTCCCTCCTCCTCATCCCTCCTCCTCCCTACCTCATCCTCTCTCCTCCTTTCTCCTCCTCCTCCCTCTACCTCCTCCCTCCTCCTCCCTCCTCCTCCTCCCTCCACATCCCTCCACCTTCTCCCTCTTCCTCCCTCCTCATCCTCCCTCCTCCTCCCTCCTCTCCCCCCTCCTTATCCTCCCTCCTCCTCCCTCTACCTCCTCCCTCCTCCCTCCTCCTCCTACCTCTGCCTCCTCCCTCCTCCTCCTCTCTCCTCCTCCTCCTCCCTCCTCCTCTATCTCCCTCCTTCTCCATCTCCTCCTCCCTCCTCCTCCTCCCTCTCATCCTGCGTTCTTCTCCTCCCTCATGCTCCCTCCTCCTTCTACTTCCTCCTCCCTCTTCCTCCTCCCTCCTTCTCCCTCTTCATCCCTCGTCCTCCTCCTACCTACTCCTCCTCCCCTCCTCCCTCCTCCATCCTCCCTCCTCCTCCCTCTTCCTCCCTTCTACTCCTCTCTTCTTCCTCCTCCTCCCTCCTCCATCCTTCCCACCTCCTCCTCCCTCTTCCTACTCCTCTCTCCTCCCTCCTCCCTCCTTCTCCTCCCTCCTCTTCTTCTCTCCTCCTCCTCTCTCCTCCTCCTCCTCCCTCCTCCTCCCTCCTCCTCTATCTCCCTCCTTCTCCATCTCCTCCTCCCTCCTCCTCCTCCTCCCTCTCATCCTGCGTTCTTCTCCTCCCTCATGCTCCCTCCTCCTTCTCCTTCCTCCTCCCTCTTCCTCCTCCCTCCTTCTCCCTCTTCATCCCTCTTCCTCCTCCTACCTACTCTTCCTCCCCTCCTCCCTCCTCCTTCCTCCCTCCTCCTCCCTCTTCCTCCCTTCTACTCCTCTCTTCTTCCTCCTCCTCCCTCCTCCATCCTTCCCACCTCCTCCTCCCTCTTCCTACTCCTCCCTCCTCCTCCCGCCTCCCTCCTTCTCCTCCCTCCTCTTCTTCTCTCCTCCTCCTCTCTCCTCCTCTTCCTCCCTCTACCTCCTCCTTCCTCCTTCCTCCTCCTCCCTCCTCCTCCTCTCTCCTCCTCTTAATCCCTCCTCCTCCCTCCTATTCCTCCCTACTCCTACTCCTACTCCTCCCTCCTCTTCCCTTCTTCTCCTCTCTCCGCCTATCTCTTCCTCCCTCCTCCTCCCTCTTCCTCCTCCCAGCTCCTACTCCTCCTTTTTCTTCTTCTGCTGCTGCTGCTGCCGCCGCTCCATTTACCCAAGTTGATTGTTGGGGAAGATGTAAAGACCTTTCAAGTGCTCTTTCTAATGCTTTTTGTAAGTTGGTCTTCGTTTATCTAAGGTTGTTCTAACTGCAACCAATAAATGATTAGACAGGCAGGCAGACAGACAGACAGACAGACAGAGAGGGAGGGAGAGACAGACAGACAGACAGACAGACAGACAGACAGACAGACAGGAAGGAAGGAACGGGAACGTATATGACTACTTATATGAATTAAATGAGATGCTCCCCATCAGGGGCTGGGCGAAGCCGGGCAGGGTCAGGCAGACAGATAGACAGACAGACAGACAGATAAACAGTCGGGAACGGGAACTTATATGACTACTTATATGAATTAAATGAGATGCTCCCCACCAGGAGCTGGGCGAAGCCGGGCCGGGTCAGCTAGTCTTATATATAAATTAGGATCTCCCTCTGTCTGTATGTCTGTATGTATTTATGTATGTATGTATGTCCTTTATTTGTTCGCGAACGGCCCATCCGATTGAGATGAAATTTTCTACACGCCTTCCTTTCATTCCAGCGCTGCCAACTGTCGTATTTTTTTTCTTCTTCCTCCTCCTCCCTCCTCCCATTCCCAAAATACGTACGTAAATATATGATGATGATGATGAAAGAATCCCCGAACCAAAACGCTAGGGAAAGGGAAGAAAATGACGTGACTACACAGAATCGTCACACGGCAATCATCATCATCATCAAGTGCCGTGCCGGCTGGC
Organism: Cepaea nemoralis; assembly: GCA_014155875.1. NCBI lineage: Eukaryota > Metazoa > Mollusca > Gastropoda > Stylommatophora > Helicidae > Cepaea > Cepaea nemoralis. The sequence continues at coordinate 113,084 of JACEFZ010011570.1, read as the reverse complement.
GTAGGCGTTCAACTCTGCTGCTGATATATATGCCTCCATGCCACGGCAATATCAATAACAATTCATCTTTTTATGTGTAAGGAAGTTATCTACAGTCGTGTAGAAGGGAAGAACAATCAATGGAAGGACCGAAATCACAGAACCTAGACGAGTATGAATTCGGAATGGCGAACTCCCTCCTCCTCTCTTCTCCTCCTGCCTCTACCTCCTCCCCTCCTCCTCCCTCTACCTCCTCCCTCCACCCTCCTCCTCTTCCTCCTCCCTTTACCTCCTCCCCTCCCTCCTCCTTCTCCCTCTTCCTTTTCCCTCTTCCTCTCCCCTCCTCCTCCATCCTCCTCCCTCCTACTCCCTCCGCCTCCCCCCTCCTCCTCCCACTACCTCCTCCCTCCTCCTCCCTCTACCTCCTCCCTCCACCCTCCTCCTCCCCTCCTCCCCCTCCTCCCTCTCCCTCTTCCTTCTCCCCCTCCCTTCTCCCTCCTCCTCCCTCTCCTCCCCCCTTCTCCTTGTCGTGTCCTCCTTTAAAGTGTCGTCCCTGGAGTGAAGAGAGTCAACACCCACATTATAATATTTTCTCCCTTATCAATATCCTGGAGAATCCACCAGCTTCCGTCCAACACACTCCATCAGCCTATGGACACCTTTTCCTATCACTCTCTCACTGTCGTACTATGCCCCCTCTCATAATTCCCCAACGCAACATACTCAACAACTCTTGCTTCTAAAAATCAATAAAGATTAATTTATTAAAAGAAAAGTGTAACGTATATGAGACGTGTATGCGAAGAAAATGTGTGTCGTGTATTATAACATAAATGTGTATGTCAGCCTTCAAAGTTCAGGATCATAGTGTACACATCATGGCAAGGATCACACGACATCATTCGAGTCAGTACGATAAACCTCACCGAAGTCGTATCCTTCTCTCCAGACATGTCCTCCTCCAGGAACTCTGATGACCATGAGATCTGAATCTCATGTAAATATAATCCGTGGAAAATACTAGTATATGTCCTAACGCAACTGTTCCTAATAGTTTATAGAAACTCCGGCTTCATAATTCCGGCGCAGTGAAAACAAACATGGAACACTGTCCTACTAACAAGTCTTTTTGTCTCTTGATAAATGTTCACTAGTTCTCACTATTAAACAGTTAATGTATCTAGAATAAAATGGCTTGCTTTATTCACTAGATATAGTCTGAAAGTTCTGATTTCCTTGATACGTGGAACAACTACACTTCAATGTTTGGTTTCATCTACTGTGAACATCAGTCCCTACTGATCTAGTTCCACATGGGCTGAACCTCCATCACTTCAGGTGTGTTAACGATTGGTATTCACTCATGTAGGATACATATACCATTAGACTCCACCGAGCAATGTGTATTAACTTCTTCCGTTGCGAAAGTTGCTGGCCCATCTCTCTACATCATAATTTATCCGGGATCGGATGTTACATTGGGTCCGGGTTCTTCATTCCAACCAGAGGAACCTGTAAAATAAATCATACAACTGGTGATAGCCTCCCCGTCACTGATCTCTATTAGATGATCGTGGGCCATCGGCCTCGCTCAGAAAATATAATGAACCTATCAGGGACAGATGAACTGACCACATAGGTTATCATCAGGCCAAGACAAAAAAATATCAGCAAACAGAATGCGGAACCCCGCCCACCAGGGACACCTACGGGAAGATCCCAATTATCCCTCATTACTCAATTCTCAACTAGTAAAGCTTATCAACACTTCACTAATCTATTTTCAACTAACAGAGCCAAGTATCACTTCCCTACTCTAGCTAGTTTTCCACTAACAGTGCTAATCATCACACTTGAGTTTTAACAAGGCTACAGCCTATATTAATTAGAACGAATATTATAATAGGTTATACCTTACGGCACTGCAGTTTACACTAAATTACATCTAATGGTAGCCATACAGGCTCGTGTAAACTAAATCAAATATCTCCTTCACACGTTAGATGTTCTAACTGCTGCAGTGACAAGCATGTCTGCCTAGATCCACATTTTCAAGTTTCCCTAGTTGGTCCCAACTCGGGTTTTTATGGCAACTCCTAAAGTTGATCACGTGACATTTTCCTTTATGCCCACACAGGTGGCATATTGGCAGACCCTCCCTTGTCAGGGATCCATCCTCCCTGGCTCCATTAATGTTAGATTTGTCATCACTGGTTTTGACATCCAAAACAATCTAGAGAGTTACTGTACAGTTCCAACAAAGGGTTTCGATACCAAGCTGCCAATCATGGTTTTCCAAACAACCTTACATTGTGCACGTGACGTTGTTGAGGTCCTGCAGGTGTTCCACTGTTTCCAATAACAAGCCCTCAACTTTCTGTCATGTGGTGACAATCAAATCCGCCATTCCATTTGATGTCGGGAAATACCAAATGACAATCTGACCGTTTTTCTCCCTAGTCGGGCACTTCCGACCTGTTGATAAACTGTCAATCTTCTGTTCAGTGGTGCCAATCCCAGCCGCCATTTCGCCTGATGTCCGGAACTATAAATGACAGACAGGGCTGTTCCATGTGATTCTATCTGTTATTGAACTGTCAACGCGGTGTCTGATTCAGCGCACTCACTTCCCAATGTTTACTATTTGCTGCCCCGATGTAACTCGTGCAGCTGTATTTACTCTGTTAGTTAAAATCGCTGTGGCCTAGAAAATATCCCGTTAATCAAACTTCTGTATTTTCATTATCTGGTTAACTCATGGCGATCTCGTGACATAGGCCCCCTCTTAAGAGAGTAGTCCATCTCACTCTTCTCCACCATGAGTTCAATCCAGATGATTCATTCCTCTTCTTCAGGAGCTGGGTGTCTTGACAAGAAGTCCGCTCCAACATTTTCCTTCCCAGGAATGTACTCCACTGTGAAATTATAGGGTTGAAGTAACAACGACCACCGCATCAAACGGGCGTTGAGCTTCTGAGAAGTAGCCAGGAACATCAGGGGTTGATGATCCGACTGGACTCGAAACTTAACTCCATACAAATATGGCTGGAATTTTTGCACTGCCCATACGAGAGACAAGCACTCTCTCTCGACAGTTGAATAATTCCTCTCCGCCTGTAGAAGTTTCTTACTTGCGTATGCCACAGGTTTCAAAACCGAAGCATCGTCTTTTCCTTCCTGTAACAAAGGCGGCTCCAATTCCAATCGCACTCGCATCTGTTCTCAACACAAATTGTTTGGAAAGGTCAGGGAGCTGTAATACAGGTTTGCTGACCAAGGCCTCCTTTAACTGACTATAGGCATTCTCACATTCTGGTGTCCAAATGATTTGGATCCGGGAATCCCTTTTTCAAGGTTTCCGTCAATGGAGCTCCCAATTCAGTGAAATGTGGGATAAATTTGTGGTAGAACCCACACAACGAGAGAAAAGATCGCACATCCTTCTTCGTTTTTGGCCTTGGTGCATTTCTGATTTTCTCCAGGTTCTTCTCTTCTGGAACAATGTGTCCTGGAGTGATGGTGTGACCTAGAAATTCCAGAGTCTGGTAACCAATCATGCACTTGGTTGGACGAGCAGTAAGCCCTGCTTCCTTGAGTCTATTAAACACTCTCTCCAAGGATTGTAAGTGGTCATCCAAGCTGTCACTGGAAATCAGAATATCATCCATGAATGAGATGATGGATGGATCCTGTAACGGATCTAGTAAAGTCCTCATCATGCGTGTAAACACACTAGGTGCATTGCTGAGTCCAAAGGGCATGACCTTGAATTCGTAGTGTCCACTGGGTGTACTGAAAGCCAACAGTGGTCGAATCTCCGGTTTGACTGGTATCTGATAGTACCCCCGACTCAGATCCACCTTTGAAAAGTACCGAGCCTTATGGAGCCTAGCGAATAACTGAGTTGGATTCGGCAAAGGTTCCACCTGAAATTGTGTGTGACTGTTCAGAAGTCGGTAGTCTATACACAACCGGTGTTCTCCACTTGGTTTCCGTAACAAAACTACCCCTGCATTGTATGGGGATGTGGATGGTGCAATCACGTCATCCTCCAGCAGTTTCTGTATTTCCTCCTCCAGGGCCTTTTCTTTAGAGAATGGCACTGGGTAAACCTTTTGACGAACAGGCTCCTGTGTGGTCAAAGTCATCTCGAACTCCACCAACCTCGTTCGTCCTGGTTTATCAGTCAGTATCTCCTTATGAGACTTGAGAACCTGGGTTATCTTTTCCCTCTCCTGTGAGGTCAGATCAGGGTTCACTTGTACATCCCTATAGGTTTCCTGGTGTACCAAGGGATATTCCCTGCCCTCGTTGGTTCCCCCTTCCGTCTCCACTGCAACTGCCATTGCCATGAGGTGCGCTGCCTTGTCTCCGGGTCTCTCTTCGTATTTCCGCAAGAGATTGATATGGAAAATCTTCGACTTTCCCCGGATCCGGATCTGATAGTTGGTTCTGGATATTACCCTTTCCACGGGAAATGGTCCTTGCCAACCTATCTCCAGTTTGTTGTTTCCCGTTGGGAGTAGCAACAAGACTTTATCTCCCACCTCTAGAGATCTTTCTTTAGACCTACGGTTGTAGTAAGCCGCATGTCTTTTCCTGGCCTTTTTCAAGTTTTGATTTGCCAGAGTCCATCCCTTGTGGAGTTTTTCTTTCAGTTCCTCCACGTATTTATAGGATGAGATCACTTCTTCTGACGTCCCCTCTTCAGTCCAACTCCTCAACATGGCTTCCAACGGTCCTTTGATTGGACGACCAAACAGCAACGTAGCGGGTGGTAGTCCTGTTGAGCCATGAGGAACTTCCCGATAGGCAAAGAGTGCTGCTGGGATATATTCATCCCACCTATCAGGTTTTTCCTGCGCTAGTTTCCTGAGCATTGTCATCAACGTGCCGTTGAAACGCTCTACTTGTCCATTGGCTTGAGGGTGGTAAGGGCTGGTATGTATGTGGTTAGAGTGAAACACCCTAAATACCTCCTCCATGAGTTTTCCACAAAACTGAGATCCATTGTCCGTCAGAATTTGATCCGGAAAGCCTAATCTGGTAAAGGCCTCCATCAGTGCGTCCGCCACTCTTTTCGAGTCAATCGTGGTCAACGGTATAGCCTCACCCCACATTGTACAGCAATCCACCATTGTGAGTATATACATGTTCCTCTTCCTAGTCCTGGGAAGTGGACCCACGATATCGATGGCTACCCTCTCGAAAGGAGAGTTCATGATGGGCATCTCACCCAACACCACCGGTGCTGTCCAGTGTTTCGGTGCCACCCTTTGGCACTCAGGGCATGACTTCACATACCGACGCACATCATCTGTCATTCCCGGCCAATAATAGTGGCAGGAAATCCGCTGCATGGTGGCGGCAATACCCATATGTCCACTAAAGGAGATGGTATGCCCCATATGTAGAATCTGGGACCGGTGAGCTTTCGGGACGACCAACTGACCGTATAGGTTGTCTCCCCTTCCTGCTCTCCTGTATAGTATCCTATTCTTCATGTAGTACTGCCCCCATCCTGGTGGATCAGCACTTTTCTGCAGCTTTCTGTAGCAAGGACGTAAAGTATCATCCTCACTCTGGGCAGTTCGTAGCTCCCCCGGCATTGGGTTAGTCACAATTGCGTCTGCCTCTTCCGTTTTCGTCTGAGAGCGAGTCTGCATTGCTCCCATATGGATTGGCTCCCTGGGCATTCCCAGAAAGACATACCGGCAACCTAGGATTACTGGAAAAATGGGATCGGTCAATACAGCGGCCTTGATGGTGCCGGTGACGTACCTTGACCGAATCTCCACATTAGCAATGGGCAACTTCATGACTACAGCACTCTTCTGTGCAGGCTGTATCTCCATGGTTTCACCTGTGAATTGTTCTGGATGTACCAGATCCGCAGAAATCACGGCCTCCCCGTCCAGTCCTGTGTCGTATAAACACTCCACTTGACGACCGTTAATTTCTACCAATTCCACTACAGGTGGTTTTTCCTGGTCTGGAGTCTCTTCCTCGGCCTCGACCTGTTCGGTGGGCTCCACCTTAGGTTTCCCCGGGCACACGACGAATTGAGTGTCTCCTGACTTTCCCCTGCAGTCAATAGCATTGTGCGTGTTTGACTTGCATTGGTTGCACCATTTCCCTGTCCTAGATTTTCTAGTGCCGGACTTGAGTGAGCTCTCCTGGTGGCGAGCTTCCTTGTTGACCTTGGCATTTTCCGTGACAACCTCCTTGGAAGTCACTTGACATGCTGCGAAGTGAGGGTTCTTAGCCTTCGATTTGCAGTCCCTCGTATTGTGAGAGGGTGACTTACAAATTGAACACCACTTCTCCGACCACGGTCGTTTTGGTGTAGAGCTTGAAGTGCTCTTGCTTCCCTCCTTCTTCTTCTCTGAACTATCCTCTGATTTTTGCACATAAGGTTCCCACTTTTTGGTTCCTGAGTTTTTGGCTTTCTTCTTGTCATGTTTCTCTTGACTTTTGGTGTTGGTGGAAAGGTTTTCCCCTGCCTCCCCATGTACCTCGACGAACCGTTCTGCTAATTTAGTCACGAGGTCAATACGTTCCGCTCCTTGTTCTCCCAGGAACGTCCTGAGAGGTTTAGACATTTGCTTCTTCAGCTGGTCGACCACCATGAGCTCTTCCAGACTCTCATAGTCATGTGCGAACCCAGCCAAATCCATCCACTTATGGAGATAAGATTTTAGACGCAAACTGTAGGCGGCAAACAACTCCCCCGGTTCTCGTTTCGCTGCTCGAAATTTTTTCCGGTAGGTATGTGACGTAACCTCGAATCGTTTCAGCAGAGCCGTCTTTAACTCGTCATAATTGTTCTCATGTCCTGGTGGCAGGCGAGAATAAACCTCGTATCCGGTCCCACGTAAACCCTGGGATAGTTTAAGATTCCATTTGTTACGCTCCAGACCCATAGCAACCGACATGGCCTCAAAGCGTTGAAGGTACTGGTCAATCTTCTCTTTGTCCTCCTCGTAGACCGCTAAAGGAAACTTCATAGCATGGTACCCATGTCCACCTACTGGTGTTGAGCCTGGGATGGAGGAACCTCCAACTGCTCCCTCAGTTTCTCCCTTAGATTGACTCTTCAACTCGAGTTCCCTCATCCGGTACTCGTGCTCCCTTTTCTGAGCCTCCTGCTCCGCTTCCCGTTTCCTAGCCGTTTCCTCAACTTCAAGTTTCCTAGCTGCCTGCTCAGCTTCTAATTTCCTAGCTGCTTGCTCAGCTTCCAATTTCTTAGCTTCTTGTTCCAACTCGATCCTTCTCAATTCCAACTCGGCCTTTCGATCTTCCCTTTCTGCTTGACGATACTCTCTCTCCACTTCCTGTATGTAATCCGTTAGAGCAGACCCGACAGTCCCATTTCTTCCCCCTTTGCCTTTAATTCTAACGTGCTTAGTTTAGGGGTGGCCATTATACAGAGAGGTAAGCCAGCAGGTCTAGTACAATATAACTGCAAATTACTATACAGATATATGAACAAGTACTATAAATCTAGATATTACCACACACAGCACATTCACTCAGTGACAAGAGTAGAATCAGGACCACAGACCTATGCAGACGTGTGAAGTGTGAACAGGTAAGATATTAGTCCTAACCCCTATCCACATTCACTCTAGCTGGATTCTCCAATATGATATCTCCCTCTTATAACTAAGGATCCCGTGTCAAAAGACCCCGTTGTCAGAAGATCCCACTGTCAAAGGTTCCTGCTTGCAGGAGATCTCGCTGTCCAAGGATTCCGTTTACTAGAGATCCCACAGTCCAAAGATCCGGTTTATCGAGCCCCCAATAATGACGTGTCCTCCTTTAAAGTGTCGTCCCTGGAGTGAAGAGAGTCAACACCCACATTATAATATTTTTCTCCTTATCAATATCCTGGAGAATCCACCAGCTTCCGTCCAACACACTCCATCAGCCTATGGACACCTTTTCCTATCACTCTCTCACTGTCGTACTATGCCCCCTCTCATAATTCCCCAACGCAACATACTCAACAACTCTTGCTTCTAAAAATTAATAAAGATTAATTTATTAAAAGAAAAGTGTAACGTATATGAGACGTGTATGCGAAGAAAATGTGTGTCGTGTATTATAACATAAATGTGTATGTCAGCCTTCAAAGTTCAGGATCATAGTGTACACATCATGGCAAGGATCACACGACATCATTCGAGTCAGTACGATAAACCTCACCGAAGTCGTATCCTTCTCTCCAGCCATGTCCTCCTCCAGGAACTTCTGATGACCATGAGATCTGAATCTCATGTAAATATAATCCGTGGAAAAATACTAGTATATTTCCTAACGCAACTGTTCCTAATAGTTTATAGACACTCCGGCTTCATAATTCCGGCGCAGTGAAAACAAACATGGAACACTGTCCTACTAACAAGTCTTTTTGTCTCTTGATAAATGTTCACTAGTTCTCACTATTAAACAGTTAATGTATCTAGAATAAAATGGCTTGCTTTATTCACTAGATATAGTCTGAAAGTTCTGATTTCCTTGATACGTGGAACAACTACACTTCAATGTTTGGTTTCATCTACTGTGAACATCAGTCCCTACTGATCTAGTTCCACATGGGCTGAACCTCCATCACTTCAGGTGTGTTAACGATTGGTATTCACTCATGTAGGATACATATACCATTAGACTCCACCGAGCAATGTGTATTAACTTCTTCCGTTGCGAAAGTTGCTGGCCCCTCTCTCTACATCATAATTTATCCGGGATCGGATGTTACATTGGGTCCGGGTTCTTCATTCCAACCAGAGGAACCTGTAAAATAAATCATACAACTGGTGATAGCCTCCCCGTCACTGATCTCTATTAGATGATCGTGGGCCATCGGCCTCGCTCAGAAAATATAATGAACCTATCAGGGACAGATGAACTGACCACATAGGTTATCATCAGGCCAAGACAAAAAAATATCAGCAAACAGAATGCGGAACCCCGCCCACCAGGGACACCTACGGGAAGATCCCAATTATCCCTCATTACTCAATTCTCAACTAGTAAAGCTTATCAACACTTCACTAATCTATTCTCAACTAACAGAGCCAAGTATCACTTCCCTACTCTAGCTAGTTTTCCACTAACAGTGCTAATCATCACACTTGGTTTTCACAAGGCTACAGCCTATATTAATTAGAACGAATATTATAATAGGTTATACCTTACGGCACTGCAGTTTACACTAAATTACATCTAATGGTAGCCATACAGGCTCGTGTAAACTAAATCAAATATCTCCTTCACACGTTAGATGTTCTAACTGCTGCAGTGACAAGCATGTCTGCCTAGATCCACATTTTCAAGTTTCCCTAGTTGGTCCCAACTCGGGTTTTTATGGCAACTCCTAAAGTTGATCACGTGACATTTTCCTTTATGCCCACACAGGTGGCATATTGGCAGACCCTCCCTTGTCAGGGATCCATCCTCCCTGGCTCCATTAATGTTAGATTTGTCATCACTGGTTTTGACATCCAAAACAATCTAGAGAGTTACTGTACAGTTCCAACAAAGGGTTTCGATACCAAGCTGCCAATCATGGTTTTCCAAACAACCTTACATTGTGCACGTGACGTTGTTGATGTCCTGCAGGTGTTCCACTGTTTCCAATAACAAGCCCTCAACTTTCTGTCATGTGGTGACAGTCAAATCCGCCATTCCGTTTGATGTCGGGAAATACCAAATGACAATCTGACCGTTTTCTCCCTAGTCGGGCACTTCCGACCTGTTGATAAACTGTCAATCTTCTGTTCAGTGGTGACAATCCCAGCCGCCATTTCGCCTGATGTCCGGAACTATAGATGACAGATGGAACTATTCCATATCCTGAGCGGGCAAGGCTATGTGATTTTAACTGTTTATGAACTGCCAACGCGGTGTATCCATTCCTTCTCACTCACCACCAAATGTGTATATGTGCTGCCCCATGTAACCCGTGCAGCGGTGTTTACTCTGTTAGTACGACTGTTGTGGCCTAGAAAATATACGCCAAGCAAACTTCTGTATTTTCATTATATGGTTAACTCATGGCGATCTCGTGACACTCCTCATCCCTCCTACTCCCTTCTCCTCCTCCCTCCTCCTCCTCTCTCCTCCTCCCTCCTCCCTTTTCCTCCCTCTACCTCCTCCCTCCTCCTCCCTCCTCCTCCTTCCTCCACATCCCTCTTCCTCCTCCTCCCTCCTCATCATTCCTCCTCCTCCTCCTCCCCCTCCTCCTTCTCCCTCCTCCTTCTACCTCTTCCTTCTCCCTCCTCCTCCTCTCTCCTCCTCCTCCCTCCTCCTCCCTCTCCCTCCTCCTCCTCCCCCACCTGCGTTCTCCTCCTCCTTCTCCCTCCCCCTCCTCCCTCTTCCTCCTCCTCCTCCTCCTTCACCCTCCTCCTCCTTCACCCTCCTCCTCCCTCCTCCTCCCTCCTCCTCCTTCCTCCTCCCTCCTCCTCCCTCCTCATCCCTCTTCCTCCTCCTCCTCCCTCCTCCTCCTTCTCCCCTTTCCCCCCTCCTTCTCTTATCCCTCCTCCTCCCTCCTCCTCCCTCCTATTCCTCCCTACTCCTCCTCCTCCCTCCTTCTCCTCTCTCCGCCTATCTCTTACTCCCTCCTCCTCCCTCCTCCACTCTCTTCCTCCTCCCTCCTCCTCCCTCTTCCTCCTCCTCCTCCTACCTCCTCGCCCTCCTCTTCCTTCCTCTTTCTCCCTCCTCCTCCCTTCTCCTCCTCCCCCTCCCTCCTCCCCCTCATCCCTCCTCCTTCTTCCTCCCCCCTCCTCCCCTCCTCCTTCCTCCTCCTCCCTCTCCCCCTCATCCCTCCTCCTCCATTCTCCTCCTCCCTCCTCCTCCTCCATCTACCTCCTCCCTTCACATTCCTCCTCCTCCCTCTTCCTCCTCATCCCTCCTCCTCCTCTCTCCTCCTACTCCTCCTCCCTCTACCTCCTCCCTCCTCCTCCCTTCACATTCCTCCTCCTCCCTCTTCCTCCTCCTCCCCCTCATCCTCTTCCCTCCTTCTCCCTCTTCCTCCTCCCTCTTCCTCCCTCTTCCTTCTCCCTCCGCCTCCTCCCTCCTCCCACTCTCTCCTCCTCCTCCCTCCTCCTCCCTTCCCCTCCTCCTCCCTCTCCTCCTCCTCCTGCGTTCTCCTCCTCCCTCCTTCTCCCTCTTCCTCCTCCCTCCTCCTTCTCCCTCTTACTCCTCCCTCTTCCTGCTCCCTCCGCCTCCTCTCTCCTCCTACTCTCTCCTCCTCCTCCCTCCTCCTCCCTCTCCCTCCTCCTCCCTCTCCTCCTCCTCCCTCCTCCTCCTGCGTTCTCCTCCTCCCTCCTTCTCCCTCTTCCTCCTCCCTCCTCCTCCCCCTCCTCCTCCACCCTACTCCTCCCTCCTCTTCCTAATCCCTCCTCCTCCCTCCTATTCCTCCCGTTTCCTCCTGTCTCCTCCTCCTCCTCCCTCCTCTTCCCTCCTCCACCTCCCTCTTCCTCCTCCCTCCTCCATTTACCCAAGACAGACAGACAGACAGATAGTCGGGAACGGGATCTTATATGACTACTTATATGATTTAAATTAGATGCTCTCCACCATGGGCTGGGCCGGGTCAGACAGACAGACAGATAGATAGACAGACAGACAGTCGGGAACGGGAACTTATATGACTACTTATATGAATTAAATGAGATGCTCCCCACCAGGAATTGGGCGATGCCGGGCCGGGTCAGACAGATAGACAGATAGATAGTCGGGAACGGGAACTTATATGACTACTTATATGAATTAAATTAGATGCTCCCCATCAGGGTCTGGGCGAAGCCGGGCCGGGTCAGACAGACAGACAGACAGATAGACAGACAGACAGACAGATTGTCGGTAATGGGAACGAGAACTTATATGACTACTTATATGAATTAAATGAGATGCTTCCCACCAGGGTCTGGGCGAAGCCGGGCCGGGTCAGCTAGTAATTAATATTTAAAATTTTTTAATTCGCCTGGATGGGGAATCGAAAGCACGGCCGTGCTTTTTCGGGGTCTAACTAAACAGTATCTAAGTATCTTTAAGATGCAAATGAGTCTCTGGAAACAAAGATGGCAGCTGCCAGGCTCCACAGTCTGCTATGTATGAGATATGTGAACAGTGTGAAATAAAAGAAACGAGCTTAGAGTCATTTTCTGTTAGTGGTTACTAGTACTACATTGTATCCTGTTTTAGAATGACATCGTTGAACGTGCATGGATATGAGTTTATGATGAGTTTAAGTAAGCAATATAACCTGCTATGAAGACTCTTCGATGTGGTTGCCAGCTTGACTAATTTTATTTTTTATTTATATATTATAATATATTTTTTTTTTTAAAGTCAGATATACTGAGCCACAGGTGCGACCAAAAAAAAAAAAATGCTATGCAATTCACGTTATGGTGTCAAACGTGAAACATGTGTTTTGTTTTTGGTCAAATAACTAAGGTTTCTCTTTTTGAAGCATTCAGTTTCAGCAATTTTATGGAGCATTCAACAATTTGTGTGCATATGTTCCTTTCAGGCTTTGATTCTACTTTGACTTTAGCATCCATTCTTCTGTTATCTTTTTAAAATTGTTGTTTTAATGTTGTCTTTAATCAGATCCATGTGTTGTTTTTTTATTACTTGCTTTATTACCTTTACTACTCTCTCTACCATTTCATTTCCTTAATTTCCAGCAACCCCCCCCCCCCCCCCCCCCCCCCCCTCCCATTTATCCACAATGTTATTACTGAACAACCTCTGGAGTCTAAATATGTAATAGTATGCGCATACAAGATTTGGCAGACTGCACGGAAGAAATCATTGATGATTCAACAAGTGAGACGGTGTTTACCTGCAAAGCATTGTGAAACGTAATGAGCATGGCAAGGCACATAGAGCATCCTGGTCATACACTGCACCTCTGTTCATCTCCAGTCGTCTTGTCTTGACTTGTCTTGCCACTGGATTGAGATGGACTTAAGTGACAGAGTGTGGTTGACAAATTACGCAACTCTTCCTCAATGTAATCCAATTCACCGTGCAAGTCATTCTTTACTCACAGTTCCAAACTTTCAACCCCACTGGATGAAATGAATGGTCATCATCATTCTTGATGGACAAACATCAACCAACCAGTATGCACAAATGGATGTAGTTTTGTGACTCATACCAGAGCAGTGTCTTTATAATATAGGGTTAGTCTTTCCCTCTCATAGTGAACATTGAGCACAGCCATCAAACCCTCATCCAATCTTCTTCTTCTTCTTTCGTTCGCTTGAAACATGTCTATAACTGCAATGTCGTCTCTTGTATGAATCTAACAGTCTTTTTTAGTTCATTCAGCGGTCCATAGAGTTTATCTTCCACTGTTGTCTCTCTAGGCCAGAAGGTTCGCCTGGATATGTTGTAGTTTTTGGCAATCCTGGAGTATGTGCTCTGCTGTCTGCGACGCCATCCAATCATGCTCATGCTACTGTCAGCATAATATCCAACCACTAAACAAAGGCCCAAACAAGAACCTGCTACAAGTCTGTGGAATGTTAGGACCATCACATTTTATAGGCCTGAATGCATGGATGAATCTGACCAGCCTTTCCATCATTTATCACATGACAAGAGTAGGTATTGAGCCCTTGTCCACCCTGCTCATGACATCATCGTAACCTCTGAATATTTACACCAGTGCACCCACTATTTGTGTACGCATTTATTCATTCAGTAGCATATCCTGTGCAGAAGCTCGCTCCCATAACAACCTTCCAGAAAACCTCTCGATCATAAATAAGATGTCCTGCGTCCTATACACCCATTTGGAGATCATCCGCCACATCCTGCAGCCATCTTTGGTCTTCCTCTTTCTCTCTTCCCAGGCATATAATTCTCTCCATTATTGTTTTCTCCGAACTTTCATAACGTTTCAAGTGATCAAGATGTTTCAAATTTCTTTGTTTTATATCATCTTTAGTAGCCAACCTTCTTCAATATTCAGCTCTTGTCATATGGATGCATTTGTTCTTTTCTGTATACAAGATATTTTTGTAACCTGTCTATAAAATTTATGTTCAAAGGCATTTATGCATTGTTCAGATTGTTTAGTAAGTGTCAAGGTCTCATGGGCGTATGTTGCAATGGTGTACGCATAGATCTTATTATTTCTAACCACAAATTATTACATTATATTTCCAGATACATTTTATTTTTTATTATTTTTTTCCCTTTTTACAATAATAATAACTATTATTTTGTTTTCAGATCCACCAGTGCTACATTCTGCTAGTAAGAAGGAGGATATATTTTAGCAATCCCTAAGACAGGGTTATTGTTGCCTGAAAGACATGAAGCTAAATTCGTGTCTATGGACATCACTTATCATGGGAGAGTAAGTCTCCAGACCTTGTTTTCCTTATATAGTGACCTATACTGTTGTATGCATGTGACACATGGACAATATGTAGTATCTGCTCTGGGTCTGTATACACATATCTAAATGAATCAGCACACTGTGATAGAAACAACCTTAACAGTATCTTCTGAACATGTTATCTGTTTATGTAGACAAAATAAACTCTATTTTAAGCTTACTTGTATTATTTTGTTATCTCAACTGATTCAGTGCCAAACAAAAGTGGGTTTGGCCCAAGCAGAAATTGATGGCAGAAAATGGGAAGCAATGGTGTGTCACAATAATGATCTAAATCAGTGTTTCCCAACCTTTTTGTGCTATGCCCCACCTAAGCCTTTCTAAAATTCTTATGCACCCCCGCTTCCCGCCCTCCCGCCCTCCCCCCCATCACCCGCCGCGCCCCCCCTCCCTTCCAATATATACATCTTCTTCTTCTTCTTCTTCAGCGTTCCGAGCCATTGAGGTTCTTTGCTGCAAATACAATCCGTCTCCATTCGTCTCTCTGGTGGACCTTCTCTTGCCAGTCATACATTATTTTTAATATTCAAAAATTGATCTAAATATTGTTAAAATGGTAGCTACTGTCATATTGTATTATATATCAAATTAAAAACGATTGCACAAGGAACACATTGGTACTGCTACTATTACTATAGGTTAGAAGTATAATAATAATATTAGCAGATGTTGTTTAAAAAATGAAGACAGGGGTGACAATTATGTGAAATTCCCACTTACCAAGGCACTATATTGTAATTGCTGATGATAATGCAATGAAATTTACTGAATAATGATAAACATACCACTTTTCTTCACAAATATCACTAGAACTGCTCTATAACACCAATAAAACACAATTAAAACATCATATTTTGAAGCGCATCATTGTCAAACAAAACGGAAGATGTCAGGAAAACACGAGGCAGGTTTTGACTGTTTTCTACTGATAAACAACATGTACATTATTTTTTATTTAGTTATAATTATTATTCTTTTAAATTTCATTGTTTAAATATTATTCAATAGCCACTTTAGTAACTTTTTCTAAATTGCTTTTTAATTATATAACCTGCATAGTTGGATAGCTCTTGAAAAAAAAATCCAATGGTACCTTATTCAAGTCTGTAGGTCAATTCTAAGGGGAGATATAAATGTTTGTGTGCCAGTTTATCATTTAATATAGACATATAGAAAAAAAAAACGATTTTGACCTTTTCACTTTTTGTGACCCTACCTACACACTCACACAACTGTTGGTTGTACTGTCGCTAAGGGAGATTAACACGGCCGCCAAGGACAGATAACTATTGGCAGTTTACATATATATATACACACGCACACTCAGATATATACATCTCCAAGTTATACCGCGGTGTACGACCGCACACGCGGTTGTCAATGCAAGGCCACCCAAAAATAAATATAACCGAACTTGTAGAGTGATGACAATTTACACATACATACCAAAATGGGTGTTGAATCCAAACATGCATTCATTATCATTTCAGTCGCTCTGAATAATCCATAAGAATATATTAAATGATCATCGCTGGATTATGACATGGAACATCGCTATTTTCCTGCCGTGGAAATTACGGTATCATAGCATGCGATCCTAATTATTTCAGTTTGGGATGTAACCGCTGACTTAAATAGTAGAAAATTACACTGCACGTGTAAAAATGGATGCTAAATTGAATTATTCATACTAGATCAATTCAAAACGCCAATTTAAAACAAAATTTATGAGTCAACTTATGTCTTAAAAAGACAGTCTCTTTATCGCCATAAGAAGAAAAATTTGAGAAGCCAAGATGTATACATTCGTAGACAATGGAATCTAACCATTAGAGAACTCCTGTTTGCGGACGACCAAGCACTAATAGCAAAATCAGAAGCTGAATTACAAGACCACATGAATAGTCTAAACGAAATGTGTAGGGAACATAACATGAAAATTAGCACAAGCAAAACAGAGGTAATGACTATAACTAAAGAAGAACAAACAGCAACAATTCACCTAAACGAACATCCCTTGAAACAAGTAAAGAGCTTCAAGTACCTAGGAAGTATAATATCATCAAATGGCAGATCAGAAGACGAGATCGAAAATAGGTGCAATAAGGCAAATTAACTCATTGGACAAATGGCACCAATACTAAAGAACAAACATGTATCAATAACTACTAAGAAAGCACTTTACAACACAATCTTCCTACCAACTCTGTGCTACCAATGCCAAACCTGGACAATGACAGAAAAAGAGAAAGAAAAATCACAACAGAAATGAGGTTCCTGAGAAGAATACTCAACGTATCAAGAAGAGATAAGATCAGAAATGAAGAAATCAGGACTAAAGTGGGGGTTAAAGCTGCTCTAGATTTTATTAGAAAGCAGTAAGTCAAATGGTTTGGCCATGCAAGTAGGCTACCAGTCAACAGCATGCCACAACAAGCAATGATGTACAGACCAGATGGAAACAGAGGAAGAGGCCGACCACGTAAACGTTGGACGGAGGGAATAACAGAATCCATGGGAATGTCGATATACGAAGCCCATAACCGGGCACTCTCACGAAGTTTATACTTCACATCGACACCGCAAGGTACAAGAGGAACATGATGAGATGAGATGAGACAATGGAGGGGACTACAATACTCGGTAATCGGTTTCTGTTGTAATGTGATCTTGAAATAATTGGGGAATTTAATGTCACAAGTACTCAATATATCCTTAAATCAGAGACACAAAAACAAGAATCCGAAAATTAATGCAACAAAATCTCTGGTAAATTACGGCAAAACTAAAAGATAGTGCCTATTATTCAGCCTATTTGTGTTATGCATAGCAAATTTAGGGGAACAAGTGTGGCCCATTAGTGCGAGCTTAATTCAACATGGTGATGAACTTTCACGGTTAGTTTTGTTTTCCATTCTGAATGCGTGCTAAATAATTTATTTTAACTGAATAACCACATTAACCATGTGCTACCAGTTTAGAATCTTTCACAAAGTCCTTTAAATTAGAATAACTATAGTCGAACATTGTCTAAAACTATTATATAATGTAAATGTGCAAGGCCGGAGACCAAGGTAGTTGCCATTTCTAAAATCAGAAAAGTAACCACAACTTAACTAATAATTCCTGCACAAAATTTAGATATTTTCTTTGTCTCGTGACCTGTTTTGAAACTAAAGACCTTCTTCCGGTGTAAAACGTCATTTACAGGGCATTAATATTAAGGAAGATACACAAAATGAAACAAATAAACTGTCAAGATCTTGTCACTAAAATGGCGTATGGGCTCCAGGGTTGAGCCTTTTGTCACTGAAGTGGCACTCGGCACTGAATCAGTTATGGTAAATATTTAACTTTGAAAAAAAAATGTTAATGTAGTGTATTTTTATGACGTAATTAAAATTAATTTATACTTATTTAATCAGGATTCTCATGTATGGAACTTATGGAATTCTGGTGGACTACAGCAAAATAGATGGAGAAATACCCTATTTGAGCTCTTCTTTTGTTTTAAGTACAGAAATATTGAAAGTAAGTTATGATATCAATAGTAATACTCTGCTGCATAAAGTTGTAATTTTTAACCACTGAAGCAAGAGCTGGGGGAGTGAAGATTTTTGTTTAGCTTGGCCTCGGGTAGGGGATAGTGAAATGGTTTCACAATTCCCAGTCATACGAAGTTGACAGTTCAAAATCTGCTGTGAGTGATTTGAATACATGATTATGCAGCCGGTTCAGATTATAATAAACTGACAAATTATAAATTACAACATGCAGAAGCCTTCACTGAATATCAGTATCAAAATATCAGAAAGGTGCAGTTTGTAGATTTAGGACTTGGATGAACCACACACACTGAGTTGTCAGGTCTGACTTTCCACCTAATGAATTTGCTAGTCAGGCAATTTTCCAAACAATTAGTGTAGCAAACCAAGTACAGGGGGAATCTCTTTGATTTTGAGATAGTTGCAAGGTTTTCTCTCCTAGTACCAATATGTCATTTGGTAGCAGACTTGTGGTGGACATTTGAAGTGAGTTATTCAGGAGAAATTTGTTGATGGACATTTGTTATCATCATTTATTAGAAATCACACACAGTGGAATTAGAACTGTTTGTCAAAGGAATAGAAATTTATTGGCAGACATTTGAAGCTGTCATTTAGTAGAAATCACACACTGTGGAATTAGAACTATTTGTCAAAGGAGTAGAAATTTGTTGACAGACATTTGAAGCTGTCATTTAGTAGAAATCACACACTGTGGAAATAGAACTATTTGTCAAAGGAGTAGAAATTTGTTGACAGACATTTGAAGCTGTCATTTAGTAGAAATCACACACTGTGGAATTAGAACTATTTGTCAAAGGAGTAGAAATTTGTTGACAGACATTTGAAGCTGTCATTTAGTAGAAATCACACACTGTGGAATTAGAACTATTTGTCAAAGGAGTAGAAATTTGTTGACAGACATTTGAAGCTGTCATTTAGTAGAAATCACACACTGTGGAAATAGAACTATTTGTCAAAGGAGTAGAAATTTGTTGACAGACATTTGAAGCTGTCATTTAGTAGAAATCACACACTGTGGAAATAGAACTATTTGTCAAAGGAGTAGAAATTTGTTGACAGACATTTGAAGCTGTCATTTAGTAGAAATCACACACTGTGGAATTAGAACTATTTGTCAAAGGAGTAGAAATTTGTTGACAGACATTTGAAGCTGTCATTTAGTAGAAATCACACACTGTGGAATTAGTACTATTTGTCAAAGGAGTAGAAATTTGTTGACAGACATTTGAAGCTGTCATTTAGTAGAATTCACACACAGTGGAAATATAACGATTTGTAAAATGAGTGGAACACACCTTTTTTTTTTTTGTGCTCGTTCGCTTTGAACTCAAGCGTAGTCCATACACACTAAATATATTAGTGCTGGACTGAATTTTGAGTGTGGATTAGCTTTCCCTATTAACAGTGTCCCTCACCAACAGGTGAACCCACTCCGACTTCAGAGGTAGTTGTAATTTACGTCCCCAAGTCAAGGATGGAACACACCTTTGATCTTTGTCATTTACTCATAACCAGGGGATGGGCTGGTGAGTGTCTGCGTGGTTTCTGATCATTGCATCTCAGGGCCTAGATCCCCTGCCATTCGGTTCAGGCATATGGGTGTCATTTATCCATAGTGTACGAAGAGAACATATGCATGGGGGTTCTGTAAAACCAGAGACTCTAATTTATGGTACAGAATATCCTTTTGTATGCATCACAATGACCTTAACTTTTCCCCCATGCATGTGACAGAAGGTTCACACAAAAAATGTTCTGTGTCAGCATTTTTAATTTGTTTCCTTTTTAAAAAAAAAAATCCAAAAAGTAATATTTGTAATTCTTTGTTTTTATCTTTTTATTGTTAATGTGCCCATGAATTAATTCCTTTCTTTCTTTATTTCACAGCTTTCAGTATGTTGTTTGGTTCTTATTCCTGATTTTAAGGCAGAGAAACTTCCCACAGTTACCTTCAGCAACTCTCTGCCCTTTGCACTACCTGCAGCATGTTACTGCATCAATAATAACCTAGCTCTCTTCATGCAAACTGAGATGGATCCTTCTACGTACATGGTAAAATAGAACAACTGTGTCTTTGTGTCAATATAAGATAAAGCAGATACTGCCATTGGGATGGGAGGTTTTAGACCTTCACATGTTCTAGGCCACAACATATGTGATGGAGTGGCCTTTCCCTTTCTCACAACCTTTTCATCCCAGACAGTTCCCAGAAATCTATGAAAATTGTCTGCTACCCATTTTTATGCGACAACTAGCTGGGCACTATCCACTATGAAATTGTGTCATGAATCATTTTCATGTGACAACAAATAAAGTGGTTTGGTCATCTTATGAGATCTGATCCTGATCTAGTACTAATAAGAGCAGGCAAGAGCAAAATATACGTTGCTGCTTTATTCTAGAACTCACTACTTCCCACTCTATTAGTGCTTTCTCTGTCTCATTAGAGGGCTTTAGGGTCACTCATTTTGCAGCAAAAGTTTTCAACCGGGTAGGATTAAAACCCTCTTTAGTCATCTCTTAAGACATGTTGGTAGGTTATAGCATACTTTTCTTTGCTGGAACATAGATAGCTGGCCACATTTACCTTATCAAAACAGTAGGCCTTTTTCTATCCCCATCAGTGGCAAATATTTTTTTTTTCCATTTAGTATAACTCTGGGTTCGACCCATCTTTGAAACGTGTGTCCCATATACTATTCAGAGGGTTCCAAATGTTGCTGTATGTAGCCGAGGCGCGGTGTTGGGGTGAGCGCCCAACATTGCTCAAATACCTCAATGGCTCGTGAATACATAACCTATGCAGCAAAAGTCCAACTCCTGGCCTTCACGTGGCGGACCTGTTTAAACTAACAGGAGAAGGGGCGACGGCGAGTCTCTGGCGCCGGAAAATAACCAGTATGCTCTAGATGTGTATGCACGTACATGCATGCGCAGACAGGTGTGTGCGCGCGTACACATCTACACTCGAGTGAGACCACAGTCTGCTCTAGCAAAGAAAGGTGCTGAAGACGGAGGCAACCAGCCAAGAGGCGCACCACAGAAATCAGGATGCCACGCAATCACGCAAAATGGAATATGTCGACTACTGCTAAAAGTTATGGTGCTCGCCCTGCTTTGGACCCCCAGGCAGGTGCAGTGCCGGGCCCTATGTCTCGAAAGGGTCCAACCCCAACTACTGGAGGTCCTTCTCAGATGTCCTGTGGAGCCAGGGGACATGAGAATAGGACGACTGGCCATACTAAACGAAGACTTAAAATAATGCACTGGAATGCGGAGGGAGTCAGCAACAAAAAAATAGAATTAGAAAAAATCTTGGACCAAGAAAAAGTAAGCATATGTTGCTTGCAAGAAACTCACCTCAATGAAAATATAGCCTTCTAAATCAAAGGCTACCAATGTTACCGATCTGACCGAAAGAACAGGCGAAAAGGTGGGATACTGACCCTTGTAAGAAATAACATCATGGCTTCCCAAATCAAAGTCTACATGGAAGGGGCTGAGTATCAGACACTTAAACTTAAGACAGGTAATACAGATCTACATCTGATCAATTACTACTGTCCAAGTGACCGCCCACAGGCACTGGACACTCTACCACTAAAAGAAAAAATGATTGTGTGTGGCGATTTCAACAGCCACTCGCAGAGCTGGGGCTATGATCACATGGACCAGAGAGGAGAGAGACTGGAAGACTGGCAGGATGAGAATAGATTCATGTTGATTAACAAGCCGTCCGACCCACATACTTTCTACTTGAGATCATGGCACTCTACAACTACACCTGACCTGGCTTTTCATTCACCAAACCTGGAGTGGAACATTACACGAACTGTTGGGAAACAACTTGGTGGCAGTGACCATCGGCCAGTCTTTCTAACCGTAGAAAATGAGCTTGTAAGTGAAAGCAGCACCCTCTCGAGGTGGAACTACAAGAAAGCAGACTGGGCAATGTACAAGCATCACACCAGCATACTGGTTAGAAACCTGAACACTGAGAAAGACATAAATAAAGCAGTTGAAGAGTTTGGGAAATGCATACTACAGGCAGCGCGAGAAACAGTACCAAGAGGAGCCCGTAAACAATATAAACCCTACTGGAGTAGTGAACTGAAACAGTTGCATAATGATGTTGAAGTGTGTAGAAAGCAAGCAGAGGCCACACCCAGCCAAGAGCACCACAATAAATTCCAGCATGCAAAAGCCAAATTTCAAAGGGCCAAGCTGCAGGCTAGACGGAAAAGCTGGCAGGAGAAAACAGAGTCTCTGAACTTTGAAAGAGACACAAGGAAATTGTGGAAGCTAATAAAACAGCTTAATGACGAGGGCACAGGGAGAAACTCAAAAATTGCACTACATAAAGATGGAAAAATCTTAACAAGAAAGCAAGCAGCTGACCATTTTGCGGACTCGTTCGCACAAGATAGCAATATCAAAATTAGTCCAGAGAAACAACAAGAGATTCGAGAGAAACGACAACATACAGGACAGAAGGAAATAGTACATGAGGTTCTGGAGGCACCCATCACAATCAGCGAACTGGAGCTAGCCATATCAAAACTGAAAATGAGAAAGTCACCAGGAGCTGATGGTATCTCCAATGAAATGATCAGGAACCTAGGAACAGAGGCCAAAACAAAGCTGTTGCAGATCTTCAATAACAGCTGGACCTTAGGCAGTGTTCCACAAGCCTGGAGAGAAGCAATCATGATACCCCTCCTAAAATCAGGGAAAGATGGTTCCATTGCCTCTAGCTACAGACCAATTAGCCTCACCAGCTGTCTCTGCAAAACACTGGAGCGCATCATCAATCACAGACTGCAGTGGTACATTGAAAGTAAAAACATCCTTGTGCCACAGCAGGCTGGCTTTAGGCAATGCTACTCTACGGAAGATCAGACAACCTACCTCTCTCAAGAAATTGAGGATGCATTCCAAGAGAAGAAGCTGGTGCTTGCGGCATGGATAGATCTGAAGAAAGCCTTTGACAAAGTCTGGAAAGAAGGTCTGATGAAGAAACTGAGAAACTGCAAAGTCAATGGAAGAATGTACAAATGGGTGAAAGCATACTTGCACAACAGAAGAGCCCGAGTACAGATAGACGGACTCAAGAGCAAGAAAGTACTGCTGCGTCACGGTGTCCCCCAGGGCGGAGTCTTGTCCCCCACACTTTTTCTAATCTTCATCAATGATCTTGTTGCTCACCTACCGCATGGAATTAAAGCAGCAATGTACGCCGATGACCTGGTTCTATGGAGCACAAATGAATATGCATCAGTGGCCACCAGATTGCTACAAAGAGCTGTAGATACATTTGCTGCATGGGCAAATAGATGGTGTGTCAGCATAAACACTGACAAGTGCAGCACAACCCTATTTACCCTCTCTCCAAAACAAAAGGCAGGGATCATCCAGATAAATGGAACACCCCTAAGAGAAGATAAAGAACCAACATACCTTGGAGTAACATTTGATGGCAAGCTGACATGGAGAAAGCACATCAACAAAGCAGTAGCAAAAGCCAGAAGGAAAATAGCCATCCTGAGAAAGCTAAGTGGAACCACATGGGGAGCCAGTACGAAAATGCTTAGCAAAGTTTACCAACAGAGCATACGACCACACCTGGAATATGGGTCAACTGCGTGGTGTTCAGCATCAAATACCACACTACAAGAGCTGGGCAAGGTGCAAAATCAAGCACTTAGAGTCACCACAGGAGGGATGAGATCAACCCCTATAGTGGAAATGGAGAAGATGGGGAGGACACAGGCACTGAGTGAGCGCAGAGATACGAAAACGCTAACACAAGCAGAAAAGTTCCTCAGCTTGCCAGGCCACCCTATGAAGAACAGATTTGAAAACCTAGCTATGGGGCGGTTGAAAAGAAGTAGTTTTATCCACCAGGCCAAACGACTCTGCAGAGAAACCACTGATCTGCCCACAGTTGGTATCCCCCTAACAACTATTCCAGAGCGAACTCCATGGAAAGATGAGCATAGACTATCGTTACAAATCCAGACAAAAGTGAGAGGAATATTTGACAAGGAAGAACAGAACAGTGTGCAGCGCAGAACAGCCACTCTCAGCTTCCTTGATGAAGAATACCCACAGGACCTCTGGATCCGAGTCTACACAGATGGGTCAGCACAAAATGCTGTTCGAAATGGAGGAGCGGGAGTGTACATAGAATACCCAAATAATACTAGGGACACAGCCAGAGTACCGACAGGAAAGTACTGCCATAACTATGATGCCGAAATTGAGGCAATCAAGATAGCAACAGAGAAATTACTAAATAACAGCAATGGTACTCAACCTGTGGTGCTACTAACAGATGCAAAATCAGTACTCGAGGCGCTCCTCTCTGGGAAATTGCAAGTACTAAGGACACTACTTTCTGAACTTAGCAGTCAGCATAAAGTCACCATACAGTGGATACCATCCCACTGTGGAGTACCCGGAAACGACAGAGCTGATCAATTGGCTAAGGAAGGAGCCAAAGAGGAACAGCCTGATGTGCCCGTTACATACCACCAAAAGAAAAGAATGATCAAATCAGTCAGAAAGCCACCAAAACCTGCTCAAGATGACTACCACATTATGGACAGACCAGAACAAGTCATTATTCTGCGCCTCAGAACAGGACACAATAGATTACGCAACCACATGTATACAAAATTCAAGATTGGTGAAACAGTCATGTGCACATGTGGATTGGTGTCGCAGACAGCAGAGCACATACTCCAAGACTGCCCAAAATATAACATATCTAGGCAAACCTTCTGGCCTAGAGAGACGACAGTGGAAGATAAACTCTATGGACCACTGTGTGAACTGAAAAAAACAGTTCAATTCATGCAAGAGACGACATTGCAGATATAGACATATTTCAAGCGAACGAAAGAAGAAGAAGAATACTATTCAGAATGTTCTGGAAATTATTGGAAGGAAAGTTGGCAAGGAAGGAGCTGGTGACCCATTTCCTTATGTTGTGATCTGACACACATTGAGGCCTAACACCTCACACCTTTATGGCAGTATGTGCCATTGCTGTTTATGTAGATGTATTGTTCATTCCATTTTGCTCTGCAGTATCTTCTGTTTGTACAGTTTGGTTGTGAAATGTTTATAAGCTATAATAATTTTGTTGCATTTACATAGTTATAGAAACTTGGTTACATTTGCTCTTGACAGTATCACTGGATGTCAGGCAGGTCCCCATGACCAAATGGATAAGAACACATGTTCTTAAACATCCGATGTGCTGATGCCGAGGTTAGCAGTTCAACCCCTACACTGGACAGCTGGACTAAAATGTTGACCTGTCGTCCTTGACTTAGGGACGTTAATTTCAAGTACCTGTGAAGTTGGAGTGGGTTCACCTGATGGCGAGGGTCACTGTTAATAGGGAAAGCTAACCACTACTACTATAAATAGTGTGTATGGACTACTCTTGAGTTCAAAGCGAGCAAGCGCAAAAAAACACAAATAAACTGGATGTCAGAATGAGCTTGGCTGTTATAATTGCTGACACATTAGACAGTGTTAACTTATTAAAAACTGCTGAACTGAAATTGGAACTCTGTTTATTTGTTTCAGGTTTTGGGAAATATGAAAATTGTATGTACAGCTGTCTTGTACAAGATCATCATGAAAAGGTAAATGAAGTTTTAATTAAAATCTAATACAAAGTTAGTTGCATATCCTTTTCAAGATATAGCAGTCAATCCCAACATTTTTGGATGTTAGTGTTTTCTTCGCAAGTTACTGTACATTAGTTTGCCATTACTTTCTGAATGGCCTACTTTCTTACCATTGTATGAAAAGCAATGGAAGGTGGTCTGCTTCCAAATAGCCTGCAACTGTGTTTCTAACGTGATATGAGGGATTACGAATTGCATCCCTAACCCCTTTGTCACAGAGGCAGAAACATTAACATAAATACTTGTCACTAAAGTGTCTAGTTAATTATAATCTTATGATCATTTCCTTTTGACTTCATCAGTATTAAGGACTCTTTTATACACCCCTAGGTTTACTGTATATATGATACTAGCCCCATATTTTTGTAGATCAGTTAGCACATGAGGGGTACCTCTGAAGTCAAGAGTCGGTTTGCCTGATGGCGAGCGACACTGTTAATAGAGAAAGCTAACCCACACGCACAATTCAGTCCATCACTACTATAAATAGTGTGTGGAGTAAGCTTGAGTTCAAAGCGAACTAGCGCAAAAACAAAAACATGAGGGGTGATGTGGTCAGTATCAGACCAGGCTTCCCAAGATATTTCCAGGTATCCATTGTAGGTTAGATTGACCTGGGACAAGGTCAGTATTTTATAATCTGCCTTGATGGGGATTTGAACACATGGTCAGTGGACTGACAAACAAGTATGCTGACCACTGGACTGACAGGCAAATATGCTGGCACTGTTCTACCGAGACTTCCTCATCAGGAGTATAGGATCTATATTTCATGTGGTGTCCTGTCAGAAAGCAGTGTCAAAGCACTTTAGGTAAACACTTTAGGGGGATCATTTATGTTGTCATTTATTATTTAAGATGAGATTGCCACCCTCATCAATGGGACTGTTGTTTGTCCATCAAGAATGATGATGACCATTCATTTCATCCAGTGGGGTTGAAAGTATGGAGCCGTGGGTTCTAAGATGGCTGATAAGGCCTATTTTGGCTCAAAATGTTCTTTGACAATGTGGACAAAGAATGCTTGTACGTTTCTGGAAGAGGATTTCCTGCCGTGGTTTTTCTGTCCTGCCTTTTCTTTACAGCTCTTGCAGTCCTGGTTGCCTCACACATGACTGCACCCTTGTGTAATGATGCACGCCACGAATTTCGGTCTCTGGCTGCAGTCTCCCAGGTGTCATGATGAATTCCAAAAGCATTCAGAGAGATTTTCAGAGTGTCTTTAAAGCGTTTCCTCTGGCCACCTTGGGAGCGTTTACCACAACGCAGTTCGCTGTAAAAAATTTGTTTAGGGACCCTGTGATCTGGCATGCGAGTCAAGTGACCAGCCCAGCGAATCTGATTCTTCATCAGTAGAGTGTGGATACTGGGCATGGATGCTCTTTCTAGGACTTCAGTGTCTGGGATCTTGTCTTGCCATTTAATCTTCAGTAGCTTCCTTAGGCAAACTGTGTGGAAGTGGTTTAATTTCCTAGTGTGTCGCTGATAAACAGTCCAGGTTTCACAAGCATATAGCAGTGTGGATAATACAACTGCTTTGTAGACTTTTAGCTTTGTTTGCAGGCTTATTCCAGTTCTGTCCCATACATTCTTGTACAGTCTGCCAAAGGCCACACTGGCCTTGGAGATTCTTGCATTCACTTCGTCATCAATTGTGGCAGCTTGTGACACAGTGCTGCCAAGATAGGTGAATTTGTCCACAACACTTAGTCTATGATCATTCACTTTGATATTCGGCACAGTGTGATTATTCCCTGAAGCTGGCTGATACATAACTACAGTCTTCTCCAAGTTGATATTGAGCCCAAAATTGGCACAGGCATGTGAGAAAGCTGTAACATTATGTTGCATGTCCGCCTCTGAGTTGGCGTATAGAGCACAATCATCAGCAAACAGGAGCTCTCTGATGGTGTCGCTGTTAATTTTGGTTTTAGCTTTCAGCCTTCTGAGATTAAATAACTTTCCATCCATACGGTAGTTGACGTCTATTCCAATGTTGTCGTTCTCGAAGGCATTCATCAACATGGCTGAAAACATGAGGCTGAACAGTGTTGGTGCCAGGACACATCCTTGTTTCACTCCATTGGTGACAGGAAAGGGTTCAGACAGTTTACCATTTTGCTGTACTCTTGCCTGCATACCATCATGAAATAGCCGCACTATTTGGACAAACTTTCGTGGACGGCCATATTTTGCCATGATCTTCCACAGTCCTTCTCTGCTGACTGTATCAAAAGCCTTGGTAAGGTCAATGAAAGTGGAGAACATTTCGCAGTTCTGTTCCTGACATTTCTCTTGCAGCTGCCTTGCAGCGAAAATCATATCAACAGTTCCACATTCTTTTCTGAAGCCACATTGACTCTCAGGAAGAAGACCTTGATCGAGATGGGCCGTGAGGCGATTGAGAAGAATTCTGGCAAGTATCTTCCCTGCAATTGAAAATCATTGAAATTATGATTCGCTTAAAGACTGATCATCGCAAGACAAGGACAGAGACATTAAAATTAGGAACATGGAACGTTAGGACGTTAAACAACGGCGGAAAATTAGAGAACATAACACAAGAAATTCAAAGAGAAAAAATTAATATATTAGGTATGTGCGAAACGAGATGGACAGGAGCAGGCATCAAGATACATAAAGATTTTAAGATTATTTATTCTGGAGGTGAAGATCGACATAGGGGAGTGGCAATAATTTTGGACCGGAAAACATCAACGTCTGTTCAGGGATATTGGGCTGTGTCGGACAGAGTTCTACTAGTTAAATTGAGTGGCAGACCTTTTAACATAAATGTTATTCAGGTATATGCCCCAACAGGAGAGTCCAGTGAAGATAGTGTAGAGGAATTTTATAATGACATAGAGTCTGCCTTAAAGAAATGTAAAAGTTCAGAAATAAACATCATAATAGGGGACTTCAATGCAAAAGTAGGAAATCAAGGGGATAGATACACAGTAGGAAACTATGGTTTAGGAGAGAGAAATGAAAGAGGATACAGACTAGTAGAGTGGGCAAAAGAACAGGAAGTGATTGTAGGAAACACCTGGTTCAAGCAACACCCTAGAAGATTATGGACCTGGAGGAGTTCTGATAGCAGGATAGAAACCAGATTGACTACATTCTCATTAGCAGAAGATTTAGAAACGCGCTAACAGTAGCAAAAACAGTTCCCAGTGCTGATTGTTATAGTGACCACAGATTACTCACAGGAACATTGAGGATAAAGTTGAAGAAAGTCAAGTATATAACAGGAAACACTAAATATGACTTGTACATTGAGTAATGACAAGGAAATACAAAACAAATTCAACATAGAAGTACAGAACAGATTTGAAATATTGTCTGATCTAGAGATCCTATTCCAGGATGTGGATGATCAATGGGAAATGTTAAAGAATTCAATCAATGTGGCTGCAGAAACAACTATTCCAAAATTAAAGAAGGTGGGTCGTAAGAAATGGATGACTGAGGAAATTTTACACTTAATGGAAACAAGAAGACTCAACAAAAATAATCCTGCCAAATATGAAGAAATTCACAGACAAGTCAGAATATTATGTAGGAAGGCAAAAGAATCATGGCTTGAGGAAAAGTGCTTAGAAATTGAAAAACAACACAACAGTCAAAATACCAAATTAGTGCACAAAAGAATTCAGGAACTTACTAATAAAAGAACAAGTACATCAACAGGCTGTCTAAAAACTAAAGATGGCAAAATCATAATAGAAAAAGATCAGATTCTACATGTATGGACAGATTATGTGAAAGGCCTGTATAGTGATAACAGAGAGGAACAGTATGCTATTAGATTTAATAATGAAGGACCAGAAATTTTAAAGATGGAGATTCAAAATGTTCTTAAGCATATGAAAGCTGGCAAGGCCCCCGGTGCAGATAACATCACAACAGAAATGATTAAAGCTTTAGAAGAATTTGGACTAGAGCAAGTCGCTAGACTGCTGAACACATTATATGATACTGGAGATATACCTTCTGAATTATGTAATTCTGTATTTATTGCAATCCCAAAGAAATCAGGAACCTTAGAATGTGATCAACATAGAACAATTAGTATAATGAGTCACATCACAAAGATTTTGTTACGAATTATCATGCAAAGAGTGAGGAAGAAAATACAACCTGAAATAGGGCAAGAACAATGTGGGTTTGTAGAAGGAAAGGGTACAGTAAATGCTGTGTATATGCTGCGAACAGTTATTGAACGTGCTTTAGAAGTAAACAAGGATATACATCTTTGCTTTATTGACTACACAAAGGCTTTTGATAGAGTTAGACATGTCAACATTGTGGATATGCTTGCAGATCTACAAATTGATGGGAAAGACATTAAACTTATAAAAAACATATATTGGAAACAACAAGCTGCCATAATGATTGATAATGAAGTAGGACAATATCAACCTATTAAGAGAGGTGTTAGGCAGGGATGTGTAATGTCTCCAGATCTTTTTTCCATATACAGTGAAAATATTTTCAGAAATGTAGAAATGGAATCAGCATTGGAGGACGAGACATAAATAACATTAGATATGCAGATGATACAGTATTGATTGCAGACAATGCACAGGATCTGCAACAATTAGTAGACGCTGTTGTTGTACACAGTGAGCAGCTGGGGTTGGAATTAAATAGTAGGAAGACACAGGTTATGGTCGTCACTAGGAAGAACGAAGTACCACAATGTAATATACAAGTAAATGGGAATATTCTTCAACAAGTGAATCGGTTCAATTATCTTGGAACAGTCATAACATCTGATGGCAGATGCCTTGAAGAGATTAGAACAAGAATCGCCATTGCGAAAGTAGCCTTTAGCAAGATGAAAAACATTCTGACCAATAAAAAGATGTCAATTGAAACGAGAAAAAGAGTGTTGAGGGGATACGTAGAGCCTGTTCTTTTGTATGGATGTGAAACTTGGACAATGTGCAGTCAAGCTGAAAAACATCTGATGGCTGCAGAAATGTGGTTTCTGAGGAAAATGCAAAGAATACCATGGACAGGTAGAAAAACCAATGACCAAGTACTACAAGAGACAAATGAAAATCGTAGATTGATTAGAGAAATTAGACGTAGACAGTCAAAATTTTTTGGACATGTTATGAGAAGAAATGGACTGGAGAACTTAGTGACAGCTGGCAAGATCGAAGGGAACAGACCAAGAGGAAGACCGAGAGGAAAATACCTGGATGGCTTGGCCACATGGCATGGACGAGACAGGAACATTGAGCTGATCCACGACTCTGGTGATCGAGTGAAATGGCGAATCATGACCGCCCACGCTTTCCGGCATGGCACATGATTGATTGATTGAATTGAAAGCAAGGAGATGCCTCGGTGGTTGTCACAGGATTGGCGGTTTTCTTTACGTTTGTAAAGGTGGACTATTGACGCGTCCTTGAAATCTTGTGGCATGAACTCGTTCACCAATATGTTTGTAAAGACTTGGTGAAGCTGCTATGAAGTTGGATGAAGAATGACTTGCGCGATGACTTGGATTAAATGAGGAAGAGTTGCGCAATTCGTCGACCTCACTCTCTCGCCTGAGTCCATCTGAGTCCAGTGGCAAGACAAGTCAAGACGACTGGAGATGAATACAGGTGCAGTGGATGACCAGGGCGTTCTACGTGCCTTGCCGTGCTCATTACGTTCCACAACGCTTTGCAGGTAAACGCCGTCTTGCCTGTTGAATCAGGAATGATTTCTTCCGCGCAGTCTGCCGAATCGTGTCTTCACATGCTGGGTAGGCATACCCTTGTTTATCGCTTGGTTTGACACCAAATCGGCTACCCACGCCTGGTTTAGCCAGTCTCTCACAGCTGTTGTCCGGGGAGTGGCCGCTGTCACATGCTGACAGCTACTAGGAGCCACAGGCGCGAGCTGGATGTCAGGCTTGAACCAGTAGGGGATGGGTCCTGAAAAGGACGTGAGAGTCATCCTTACCAAAGGTGCTACCAATGCCTGACACCCCGTACCCCCCAATGGGACTACAGTATATTACAAAAATGTTATTGTTTTGAACTCATATTGAGGTGTTCCGGCTTATACACAATTATTAAGCTAGGAACTCCAATGAACGAACACAAAATGTAACTAAAAAGCTCGATGAAAGGGAAGGCACACATAGATACAAGCAAATTTTCCAACCACAGTCTTTATAACTTTCCAAACTCATTTACCGTTCTAACAATCCCTGCACCTATTTTAAATTTATTTATTTTAGTTATGATTATGCCATCAGTAGCTGGATGACAGTCTGGTGTCACCTGTGGCTCATAACTATCCCTACCAGACGAGGTTATCCTAAGGCAGCCATTAACGTCGTTCACTGAATCTGAAATGTGTTTTGTCATGAAGTCTTGGGAAGATAATGTGGTTGTTTCCACTTACCTCTACATCCACATGGGAGTTTTATTACTTCTGCCTTTGACAGCAATTCCAACTGTCAGGAAAAGTGAATGCCTTGCTCTGCTCACCTGCAGAGGTGTCCACTTATCCCGGTGGATACTCGGTCCCTAGGGCTGCATTATCCACACCATGGTGTATTTCCCATCCTCTGCCGCTAAGAGGTGAAGTTTGGATTTTCCCTTCCTAAAGTTCTGGTCTATTAAGGCCAAAACTCTACAGTACTTTAAGATTGAGGGGAAGAGAGAGAGAGGCAGACCAAGAGAAATGATGCTTGATGGATTGAGACGGTGGCATGGAGGAATATCATCAGCAGAGTTGATTCAGAAAACCAAAGACCGAAATCTGTGGAAAGTCATGAACGCCTATGCCAGCCAGCATGGCACTTGATGAAGATGATGATGAAGTTTTTATAAAAGAACAAATAAACCAAGGATACTTGGCGAGAAAACTGAAATGTCACAATCTCAAAAAATAATCCTCATGTTTAAGTGAATACACAAATAAAAGCAAAATATTAAGTCTCTTGATGTTCATTTTTAATGTTAATTTAATGTGATCTGTCATGTCTACTAGTACTACTGGCAACTTACCATCTTGACAGACGATATTTGTTACATTGTGCTTTAAAAAAGGCATAATAACTGCAACTCATGGCAGTAATGGAGTTGACTGAATAGACCATATCACACAGTAAACATTCATCCACAATTGAAGCATACGATCACATTGTCATTTCCACCATCACGTGCCATCTGACGTCTCACCAACCCATGTATGACCTATCTGCAATAATTTTCTCCTTAGTCTTGATTCAGTTCCTGATCTTTTCCCTCCATGCAATGCAATAATTGTTAAATCAAATTCATAACAGGCTTTGGAGAATGCAGATAGTAGGCATTGTAATTCTTTCTCAGAGTTGCAAAAAGCAATTCTCAGATCAGTAGCCTCCTAATTTTGGTCTTGGCCTTCAGTCTCTGAGCTTTGTAGAGGCCGCCATCTCTGTTATGTTTACATTGACACATTAATATAATTTTAATATAATTTGTTGTAATTAATGTTTTGTTCTGGTCCCCAACATGGCGGATAGGCATTTGAACCGTTAAGCCTCTTAAGTGTTTATGCTTCTGGCTACTGTTTGCAGTCACATTTTCCTTGTGTTGGACTGGTAGTGCATGGTTCCTTTGCCCTGCTACTGAGTTCAGTGCGTGGGACAGCCTGTGAGCTGTAAATTTCATTTGGAATGTTTTTACATCTGTCCACGGTTGTTGTAGTGTGAACTGCATGTTCGGAATGATGGCAGGCGGCCTATCGCTTGGAATTGACTGGATTGCCTTTTCAGTTCACGGGTGCATTTTTCTAAGAGACTCCTGGGGGTCGTCGCTGGAGCTACGGTGTTCATGCTTTGTGTGATGCTTTCAGTGGGCCGCCCTGCCGAAAGGGACCGAGCTGTATGGGATAAATCCAGGGGCAATGAAGTCGATCCTCTCGACTTTTAATGCAGTAATGTGTGGCTGCTGGTTTTCTAGTGACTGCTGCTTCCATTGACGATGAACTGTATTTTCCATGGAGGACTTTTGTATTGGTATTCTGACAGTGGCATTATGCACAGTGTACCTGTGCTGACTGATAGCTTGTCGAGACTCCTGTCTATTCCACTTTTCACATTGAACAGTGAGGAGCATTTCGTGTGACATTCACAGACACAGGAATGGAGCATAATGGGGACGACCTGTTGCCATGACGTTGGAACCGCGACTAACTAACTAACTAACTGTTTAACTGACTAAATAACTAATGTACATGTGATCTGTTTTGTCTAAGTTTCATGTGATCTGTTATTCTACATTGTCACTTTACCATCGTTCTAAAGGTCAGTTAGCATCTCACAGTGGATTGCTCTCATGTTACTTACCTTTGGAGGTATCATTAACAGGTATGTATTATTTGTAGACAAATAAATCAACTACAGGGTGTCCATAAAGTTCTGCACTTCTGTATTGTATTAACTTTAGAATTATTAATGACAACAATGTTTTAAAATTTATAGAAATGTATAATATCTATTTAAAATTCCATCAGGGCTATGTAAACAATATAAAATAACACAAAGTAATGCAGCTTTACATGACATAATTATGACACGTACAGGATGTTGCTGCGACTAGCCTTCATCAGCAAACAAATACATGCATGAAACACAACATATAGTACTGAGAAGATCCTCCGGTGACTGCATGAATGACTACATCAATATGATGATTTGAGATCATCATCATCATGTTCTATGCCAGTAAGCTTGGGCGCCCGTGGTTGACCATCTTTATTTTTTTTTTTTAATCAAGGCTAGGGTAGCATAGTGATTAGTGTTTGTGGGGGAGGGGCGAAGAATGATCATGTTGTATTAATCATATGAAATAAAGGAGGACATGGTAATACTCAGTACATTAGCCCAGCCAGCATGTGCCGTTCAGTCAAGGAAAATGTGAAATTAACAACATAGCTTCACCATATGCCTTATCTTTGAGTGCGTCAATTCTTTTCTATATCTCTGTGTCACATCTTTCATCAGAGGTCATTGTGTAGCCTAGATATTTAATTAGGCTGGTACCTTTCTTTAAAGTGGAAAGATGAAAGCATGGGTTGTGGCACTGACATTTTTTGCGTATGTAGATTACGTAAAGCTATGGTGATATGATGGTTTATGATCATCATCATCATCATCATGTGCTATGCCAGTAAGCTTGGGTGCCCGTGGTTGACCATCTGGCATGTTCTCCAGTCTTGGATCATGTTGTGTTCTTTTCCGATTAAGCTGTGTGGTCAAGCCATCCAGATAGTTATCTCCTTGCCTTCTGATTGCTCTTTTCCCATCAATTTTGATAGTTGTTACTCGGTTTTCAAGTTTATTTCTCCTGATAACTTGCCCACAAATTTTGACTACCTGCATCTAAATTATCTATTTATTTTACAGTTTTAATTTGTTTTGTGAAGGGCTGCCTCATTTGTTTTTTCATCCTTCCATAGTATTCTTTGCACTTTTCTCAGAAACCATATTTCCACTACCATTAAATATTTCTCAGCTTGTCTGCTTATTGTCAATATTTCATATGCATACAGCAGTACAGGTTTTATATAACACTCTTTTTCTCACTGCCATTGATAGATTTTTATTTGTGAGTATGTTTTCCATTTTGCAAAAGGCGATTCTTGTTCTAATCTCTACAAGGCATCTTCAGTCAGTTGTTATGACTGTTTTAAGATAGTTGTACCGATTCACCTGTTTAAGAATGTTCCTATTTACTTGGATGTTACATTGTGTTATTTTTACTTCTTGTAATCGACACTAGTTTGCTTATGGTGTACCACATCATCATCCACTAAATGCTTTGCATACATGCTTATTAACATGGTGGCCCAGGTGCAGTCTGTGGCAGGATTATCTTCCATTAAGTATAACAGTGGAATAAACCCAGCCTTGAAATGTGCACCAGATACTATTCAGAATGTTCTAGAGATTTATTTGGGAAGGAAGGTAACTGGTTACTTTTTTTTTTTTTTGCACTCTTTGAACTCAAGCATAGTCCATGCACATTATTTATAGTAGTGATGGACTGAATTTTGCGTGTAGGTTAGCTTTCCCTATTAACAGTGTCTCTCGCCATCAGGCGAACCCACTCCGACTTCAGAGGTACTTGTAATTAATGTCTCCAAGTCAAGGATGACAGGCCAACATTTTAGTCCAGCTGTCCAGTGTAGGGGATGAACCGTTTACCTTGGCATCAGAACAACGGATGTTTAAGAACACATGTTCTTTTCCATTCGGCCATGCTGACCTGCTAACTGGTTACAGACCTCATTATGTATTGACTTGGCATGGGGCTACCATTAATCTCTCCTTAGATGTATTATTCATTCAATTTTACTATGCAGAATCTTCGTGCAATGATGTTTGTGCAATGAGACGTTCAATTTAGTTGTAAAATATTGATAATTATGCAGCATAGTCTTATATGATTTCTTGTTTCTTTTAAATAAACAGTGTGAAAGCATTGGAAGCCAACACAGTATCACTGTCTGAAATCCATCTCACGGGGCTTGGTCTGTGCACACTATGCATTTATTGTTTCATCTCTGGCTTTGCTGGTGTCTTCACGGAATACATCCTCAAGAAAAATCACCAGGTTATTGATCTTGTGTAGCATTCTGTTTCTTTTTGTTATTATATATGCATATTGCACACGACACATGTAGACCTAGACTTCAGGCTTCAGTGTGTTGCCCACAATTTAGACTTTGTTTCAGGAAACAAATTAATAATAACTGTTTGACTTAACATTGTTCTGAATGTTTTGAACTAGTCTTTTTCTGCTGACAATGACAGGACCAGAAATAATTATTAACCTTTTGTTTTTTAAATAAGCAATAACAAGCTTCTTCTCTTAGTGCATTAGAACTTATAACAGAAGAAAAAATGTATAAGTGTGTGTTTGTCTCTGTCAATTTATTTAATTTTCATTTTCTCTCTCTCTCTCTCTCTCTCTCGCTCTCTCTCTTTCTCTCTCTCTCTCTCTCTCTCTCTCTCTCTCTCTCTCTCTCTCTCTCTCTCTCTCTCTCTCTGTGGGTGGGTGGATGGGGGGGGGGGGGGGAGGGGGCATGTTTGTGTGCGCATTGTGAGAGACAGAGAAGGAAGTCTTGAGTTGCTGTACAGCCTAGTGTTCCTATTGACAAGTTCTTTTCTCCTGCTTATTAAAGTAGTCTCCTTTCATCAGTAGTCTCCTTGCATCGATGTCAAGATTATTCCTTACAGTGCATCTCTGTATGCTATGGTCAAAAGCCTTTTTCTTCCAGTTTTTTGTGTTTTTTCCAACTTTTTCATGTCCCTCTTGTAAGGATCTTTGAATCGTAGCTGTGGATCTCCAGTTGTTCTGTTACTGATTGCCAGCTTCCCATAGAGAATATTCTTTGGAATGATTCCTCCTGGCATGTGACTTATAACCAGAAATTGCAGAAGCCTGTGTTGTGTTGACATTTATGATGAAGCTGGTGTGTCCTCTCCAGGATGTAACCTTGGGCATAACTCTTTGGAAGACAAGCTGTTGTCCATACAGCATGTTCCTTTCCCCAAAGTCATTGACAGATTCATAGTAATGACAGTAGCCATTACAGTGATGTCTGAGGCTACTCTTGAAGCCTTTCTCATGTAAGGGTATCCTACAAGGCATCTGGGTTGAAAATCAGTTTACCTTCTTCTTGATGGGCTAGCTGGCAAGGTTGATAAGTTCCATCTACCCCTAGCAGCTGGATATTTTAAGGCAGCAGTGACTCGCCTTTCACCCCTTCTCCTGTTAGTAAAAACAGTAGTTCTGCCAGGTTTAAAAAACAACATGTTAAAGCAAGAAGTTTGACTTGGCTGTCAGAAGCTCTTGATTGTGCATAACTTAGGAGTAATTATTAGTAGTGGTAGCTTATCCCTGCGACAACCCTAGTTAGGACAGCCCGTTGAAACTCAGCGACCCCTACATCACAAACACACACACAGAAAGAGGGATAGATAAAACCATTTGCAATTGCAATCAAGGTTCCATAGAGTCTTCAAGAACTTTTTGGGAGAAATATTTGAAGTCAAGTTATAGTCAGTGTTTGCATATTTAATTTGTTTTAAACCAAACCAAACAGACTGTGATGACATTTGTGTAGTTCATTCTAATTTACAATACAGTACATATAATATGTACAGTGACTAGTATACTTGCCTCCCAGCTCGTTGGTCATATATTCAAATCCACTTGTGGGCAGGGATTTTTTTCAAATTGACCTGGGCTCACAAGTTGATCCAGCCTTAAAATGGGTACCAGGAAATTGTCTGGGAAGTAAAGACAGCCAGTGTGATATTGACCATATCATTGTATCAAGTGCCAGTTGGTCTATCAACATGGGGCTAATACCATATATCCAGTAAGCCTCGTGGCATGAAAATGTGTCCTCCTTTATTTACTTTTCCCATATATCCTTGACTGGAACTATTTAACAGCGATTAAAATTGGAAATAAAGAGGGAAATTATGAAATAAGGCTGGGAGTATAACAGGGATGTGTTTTGTCACCTGGTCTCTTCTCCCTCTGTGGCAAAGTAATAATGAGAGAGATCAAAGTGAAGCCAGGAATGCTATTCTGAGGTTATAATATAAACAATGTATGCTATGCAGATGACACAGTATTGGTGGTGGATAATGCAAAAGATCTACAACAACTGCTGGACATTTTAGTAACAGAGAGTGCAAAGAAAGGACTCTCCTTGAATGTCAAGAAA
This sequence comes from Cepaea nemoralis, assembly GCA_014155875.1. Lineage (NCBI taxonomy): Eukaryota > Metazoa > Mollusca > Gastropoda > Stylommatophora > Helicidae > Cepaea > Cepaea nemoralis. Next base: position 74,667 of record JACEFZ010011570.1, on the reverse strand, counting down.
ACAGTAGCAATGGTGATATCAAAGTAAAAGGTAACACCAAAGTGTGAAATAGAAATAGAAGTGAAAATTCTTAACCAAGTGGATAGTTTTACATACCTAGGGCCATTTATAACATCAGATGGCAGATGCACAACAGAGATTAGGAGCAGAATAGGGCAAGCAAAAACTGCATTTCAGAAAATGAAGAGTATTCTATGCAATATACATTCAGTATCATTGAATGTGAGAAAGAGAGTGCTGAGGTGTTATATAGAACCTGTTTTGCTGTATGGCTGTGAATCTTGGAATGTTAAATGAACAAATTAGGAAGAGCTTGGAAGCAACAGAGATGTGGTTCTTGAGACGATTGTTGATTGCAATGTCATAAGACTGGAAGAGATTATGAAATGTTCAAAGAAATGAAACCCGTTGTACTGGCAGCAGTTTCCTGCCACAAGACCAGGAATCCGGGGGTTAGGTTGTGTCTCATCACTTCTTGTGTTTACGTCGGTCTTCAAACATCCTATTTTGTCCACAATTCTGTCATGTTTGTGTTATTTATGTGGCTAAATGGAGTGTTTACTTTTTAATATTGTTGCTAGTAAATTACTTCATACACGCCAAGGTAGTCACAGAAAGAAAAGGCAGTTTATCTTAAAACCTAGTGAAAATAGCTGGTTCAAAACAAAAGTGATAAACATGTGTCTGTTATTGCACAAGACGAAAACATGTCCCTTTCAATAATTTCTACCTTGTTGACTTAAATGGGAGTATCACGGAATCTGTAAAATGATCAGCATCTATTCCAGATACCATAATAACTGAACAAGCAGCTCAAAATGAGACATTGCTAGCCACATGGATTGAATCATTTGTGCATGTCACCTGTGTGAAAGGGTTTATTTGCATATGTCTAAGAGTGTGGTGTGGGCCACTGTTGTCACAAGCTGCTAATCAGGTTTCACGTTGTTCAAGACCAGCGAGCACCTTGACATGGTACGGTCTGTCTTCATACTGACTTCCCAGTCTGGCCAGCATTCCCAGGATTGCCATGCCTCTCCACAGATGTAAAGCTCCAGTGCTACTCTTGCACACCTCACAGTTCCTGAGCTTAGGGAGGGGAAGGATAGCTCTGCAGCCACTTCTTGTGGAGATGGTACGTCAGTCTCAGTACCAACCTCGTTCTGATCCTGGTAGAGGCAGACCCTTTGCAGTGGACAGATGACCTTAACGTCAGTGCACCAGCCAGACTTTCTTAAGAACTAAAACTCTTCTAGAGGATTCACAACCAACCAACCATATATTTGACATCTCATATGCAATGGTTCAGTTTTGACCGGGTGGACTTTTGACCTGATTGGAATGGAACCCTGCACCTGACACACAAAAATATCATTTTGCATGAGTATTATTTGTTGTTCTTGTATTGCTTGAAACTTAATTTGTACATTTTTGTTTTTTGTTTAACTTTGATAACAGTTGATCAAATCACTGTATTTCTACTGAAAGGTACACAGTTTCATCTATCGCTTTGCTTATTTTGTTAATGGTATTCAGTTTGCTAATTTTGCTAATTTTTTTAATGTTATTTAGTTTGCTCATTTTGCTTATTTTTTTTAAAAATCCCCCCCCCCCCCCCCCCCCCCCCCCCATTTTATTTTTATTAGTGCTGTGTTTGATTTTCATGTTCATGCTTTCTTGCACTCTTATTAGCTTTAGGGCTTGATTTTACTATTTTTGAAGTTCAGCATAAATTTGTAGCTTTTGCAGTTTTTCTGTTTTATTTAGATTATGTTTTAGTTTTAAATTATTTTCTTAGATGTTATTTTTTAACACTTATTCTCTGATTTTCATGTTTCTTCATTGATTTATGTTTGTAATGTTGTTATATTTGAATTAGTTTGTAGAGTTATATTTATACAGACAAGTTCATGTTTTGTTTTCCATTAGTTGGGTGAACCAGCGTACCTGTTCTGCCTTTCAACGCACAGATGTCTGCTTCTATGCTTTCTTTCACTGTTAACATATTCCCTTTTCGGCGGCTGTATTCTCGCCTCTGGCTGATGAGCATTAATCACTTAATATGTTACTTTCATACTGTCTACAAACCTATTACATTTCAGTAGAGCCTAGGGGGCTAATATTTACCACATTTAAACATATTGATGTGGGGGATGTATATTCCATTAGTGTTTCCTTTTATCTATGTTGAATGTTATTGTTGGGAATCATACATGGCAGAAGTGTCTGGCTTAGTAACTACCATAGGCTGCTAGCAGTCAGATAAAAAAGTAAAATTAAGCAATGGCTCAAACAAATGTTTCAAACATACAAAACAAAAAGTGTTGGAAGTGTATAAACTACATATATAGCAGACTTTTTATTGACAAATGTAAGTAAATTAATTCCATCTCATCACTCATTTTAACTCATTAACTCTCTCAATACTAGGCAACTATTATGGTGAAGTATTTGCAGTAAAGATAATGAGAAATTACTGATACTCTTTAATGAGTTAATGAGTTAAATATCCATAAGTATTCTTCATTAAAATAGGTGTAAGTATATTCCATTTAGTTAGTACATGTTAAAATATTTCACATATAGAATACTAATGTGATTCAATAAATACCTTCACTTGATTGTCTGCCCGACATGATCTGATTGAAATCATAAATACAGAATTATAAATATAGGCCAAACAGTGACCAGTACAAATATAAATTTAAAGATGAGGATGGTTAAGACATAAAATTCAAATATAAAATAAGATTCAGATATAAAAATGTGCTTACCCCCATACTATTATTCCAACATATTCATGAATTATGTGACATATATTATTTACCCATATATGCATATTCATATACTAAAGGATTTCTTTTATGCTTATGCCAACATTTTTTTAATGCCTTCACAACTGGTGGATTGTCACAGCTGTTCAAATTTCTCTTGTTTTGTTTATCAAATCATGTACCATCTTTCCATGCCATGATGCTACAGTGCAATATGTTATCTCTGTGTGATCCTTTGTCTTTTTCTCCACCAATCTTACTATCTGTTAATCTGTTAGTATCTTACTTTATACTTTGTTTTTATTTTATTTTGAGACACCCCCCCCCCCCCCCCTCAAGGAATATTAACTTTTCCTGTCCTAGGTGGTTGTTACTTTAAAATGAGAACATTGTGGGCCCAAAGAGCTAAAGAAGTAAATGTCTGGAACCGAAGAAACAACATTTAGAACAGAATCAGTTAAAATAACAAAACTTAAAGTATTCCTCTGAAGTCGGAGAATGTCTGCCTGCACTGCGAGGAACCACCAGTCTGCACACCAATAAGTCAGACATTGGACAACGGATACTCACGCAAACCTCAGATCCTGTATGACATCACACTGATGTTGGACAACAGGATGTCTTCATCCAACATACAGGACTTCACGCTGGAGATCACAGCCAGCGAACACAAGCAAGCAAGCATGCAAAACTTAAAGTAATTATGCATACAGATAAAACCAATATGGAGAAACAAATATATGCTAATGAGGAAAAATTGTAGGTGGTGGAAAATTTTGAATATCTTGGGTCATTAATTACCAACAATGTTGACATAATGAAAGAAATTAAAAGATGAATATCTATTGTTCTTCAAAAACTAAAAAAAACTTTATCAATTGTGGCGTTGGACAGATAGACCTACAAAAATTCAATTTTTAAAAGCATGCATCTTTCTCATTGCAACATATGCCTGTGAGACCTGGACATTTACTAAACAAGTTGAACAGCACAGAAATGTCTTTGAATACAAATGTTATAGACGGGTTCTAAGAATATCTTGGATACAGAAAAGAACAAATACATTCGTTTGACAAGTTCTGAATACTGAAGAAGGTTGGCTACTAAAGACGATAAAACAAAGAAAATTGAAATATTTTAGTCACTTGAAACATCATGATAGTTTGGAGAGAACAATAATGGAGGGGTATATGCCCGGGAAGAGAGGAAGAGGAAGGCCAAAGAGAAAATGGGTGCAAGATATGGCAGATGATCTCCAGATGAGTGCATCGGACGCGGGACATCTTGCTTATGACCAAGAAGTTTTCCGGAAGGTTGTTATGGGAGTGAGGTTCTGCAAAGGACATGCTACTGAATGTGAATGTGAAAATTAATTACTGTTGAGGACTGAGTGAGTGTTGAAAACGTAAGTGTGTTTTGGTGCTATATAGAGTAACTGATTAACTTATGGTGAGTTGGTTTGTGCAGAAGAAGTTTTCTTCTGATGCCTTTGAGAAGTTTCATTAGTGTTTTTGCTTCTCAGAAATCTCTACTACTCATTTTGGCTATCTTTGATATTTTTAATACTCATCAGTAAAACCAGATTTATGTGGCTTCATTTAGATTTATTACTTGTGTAAAGATTATCCAGAATTTGCTGCAGTCTGTTAAAATTGCTTTTATGTAACACTTTAGAATTCTGTTTACCAAATTCCAGTTGTATGAGATTTTGCCTGTTTGTCCATTTTAAACAATACAGGTTTTGCTTGCCCTGTGTTCCTTATTTCTTTATGCATCCAAATATTTGAATTTCTAGAGCTGGTTTACCACACACTTTAATTTTGCATTTAGGTAATCTTATTCTTTGACATAACCATTTTTTGCACCTTCTTGCTATGCTGTATGAGTCATTTTCTATAGTTTCCTCTGACATTTTGCTGTAAACATGTGTTATAAACATAATGTAATATTACATCATTCAGCTGAAATTCCTGTCATACTTTTTATAAAGACATTACTTTCTCACAATAATTTTAAAATAATGCAGTCGGCAGTACACATGCTTGTTTGACACCCTGCTTGATATGCTGGCATGTTCCTTAAAAGTTGTCTATTCTTACAGCTGCTGTTTGTTGCTAAGCTCTTTACCATTTAAATATTGTAGCTATTAATGCACTATATAATAAAAATAGATTGTAATTTTGCATTGGGTAAAAGACGGCAAAAAGTAAAGTTGCTAGTAACTATACACCTAAAAAAAAAACTGTTAACTAGTATATATGAAATTTCTAGAAAATTCCATCCATAATGAGTATCTGCTATTGGAATGTCTTTACCTTGTGTTTCATCACAATGTTGATTAATTTTTTGGAGTTTTGTTTATATTAATAAGAACACTGTTATTTCTGTGCTCAAGATATTTTAATACTAGTAGCGTGAAGAATGGTGATGTCATGTTGGAGACCATGTTATCTAATAATAATTTGTCTTTATCACAGCTGTCTCTCTTCTACCAAAATGCCTTGCTGTATATGTTTGGTGTTCATTTCAACTTCTTAAGCTGGATTGTACAAGCATTCAACAAATACAGAATACACAACTCCAGTAAGTAATTTCACTGTATAGGTATATTCTAGTTGAGTTTGAAAATGCTACTTCTGTTATCTTGAAAAAACATGAGAGATGTGCTTATCATCAGAAGGAGAGGACTGAAATATTATACCAAACCTGTTCTGTTCTATGGAGTGAATCTTGGAATGTGAGTTGAGTTGACTTGAGTCAAGAACAAACATGACAACACTCAGGACATTTCCATATGTGCTTATCTGCAACAGCCAGCAAAGAGTTCCAATTCTAATGGTACCAGTAGCAGTCTGATTATGTGTCCGTTCAGCCTTTCCTCAGAGTGCTGAGTATCTTGGAATGTGAACAAACCAGAAAGAACTTGGAGGCAGCGGAGATGTGGTGTCTGAGACAAATGATGTGAATACATTCCACGGCCAGTAACAGTGACTATTGTAGGCACCTAGTATAATGCAAAACATCAGTCCAGTGTGGACTACACTCAAGTTCAAAGTGAAATTGATGAAAAAAAACAATGAGTAAGATGTGTAAATATAATCATGATTTCTATATTTAAAAGATTTACACTTCAGTTAGTCATCTAATCTCATCTTATTCCTCTTTTACCTTGCAGTGTTGAAGCGAAGCATAAACAGCGAAAGAGTGCCTGTTTATGGGTTATATCTATCAAGATTCCTATGGATTCTGTTATTCCCTCTGTCTATCATTTACATGGTCGGCCTCGTCTTCTGGTTCTTTTTGGTCTCTACATCATTTCTTGTTGTGATATACTTTCATTTGGTAGCCTAGTTGTGTGGGAGAACTATTTCATTTGCTGTTTTCTAATTAAATCTAGTGCTGCTTTTACCCACACTTTAGTCCTGATTTCATCATTTCTTATTTTCTCTGTTATTGATACATTGGGTATTCTTCTCAGGAATCTTATTTCTGTTGTTGTAATTTTTCTTTTCTCTTTTTTCTTTTATTGTCTAGGTTTGGCATTGGTAGCATAGAGTTGATAGAAAGCTTGTGTTGTATAGTGCTTTTTTATTATCTGCTGATACATGTTTCTTCTTTAGTATTGGTGCCATTTTCCCAATAGGTTGGTTTGTCTTATTACATCTATTTTTGATCTCATCTTCTGATTTGCTATTTTATGATATAATATTTCCTAAGTACTTGAAGCTCTTTACTTGTTTCAGCGGGTGTTCTTTTAAATGAATTTTTGTTGTATTTTATTCTTTGGTTATAGTCATTACTTCTGTTTTACTGATGCTAATTTTCATGTTATGCTCCTTACACATTTCGTTTAGACTATTTATGTGGTTTTGAAATTAGTGCTTGATCGTCTGCAAATAGGAGTTCTTTAATGGTGTAATTTGCCATTGGTTCATCTTCTGTGTTCTTTTCTTCTGTTCTTCATGTTCTGTTCATCAGGTAGTTAGATGTGTTAATATAATCATGTTTTCTATATTTAACAGGTTTACACTTCAATATATTCCATGGCTATTCTTTTTTCACGTGGATTCTCATTATAACTCAGGTAATTTCTCATTGTTTTCCTTTGCATGTAATATTAATATAAAAATGTAAAAACATTACTTGGGTTTTATTTTTTATGACAATATAACTTCATCAAGATAATGAAACACAATTTTATTAATTTTTTTTAAAAACGTTAAAATTGTTTTTCTGCTTGTCAGCAATTGAATTTGGCCTTAGATTCTATGCCAGGCGAGCAGTCTCAACTTTGTCATAAATTGAGTTAGTGCTCACACTGGCATTGTGTAGTAAGTGTGGGTTCAAATCCCCAACATACCCAAATAATACTAGGGACATGGCCAGAGTACCAACAGGAAAGTACTGCCATAACTATGATGCTGATATTGAGGCAGTCAAGATATCAGCAGAGAAATTACTAAATACCAACCATGGTACACAACCTGTGGTGCTATTGACAGATGCAAAATCAGTACTCGAGGTGCTCGTGTCTGGGAAATTGCCAGTACTAAGGACACTACTTTCTGAACTTAGCAGTCAACATAAGGTCACCATACAGTGGATACCATCCCACTGTGGAATACTCGGAAATGACAGATCTGATCGATTGGCTAAAGAAGGAGCAAAAGAACGGCCTGATGTGCCCGATACATACCACCAAAAGAAAAGAATGATCAAATCAGTCAGAAAGCCACCAAAACCTGCTCAAGATGACTACCACATTATGGACAGACCAGAACAAATCATTATTCTGTGCCTCAGAACAGGACACAATAGATTACACAACCACATGTATACAAAATTCAAGATTGGTGAATCAGCCATGTCCGCATGTGGATTGGTGTCGCAGACAGTAGAGCACATACTCCAAGACTGCCCAAAATACATCATATCTAGGCAAACCTTCTAGCCTAGAGGGACAACAGTGGAAGATAAACTCTATGGACCGCTGAGTGAACTAAAAAAGACAGTTAAATTCATACAAGAGACAACATTGCAGTTATAGACATATTTCAAGCGAACAAAAGAAGAAGAAGAAATCCCCAACACTCCCAATCCAAGTGAATAAACTCGAGGCAAATGTCTCTTTTAAGTTGATTAAGGACAACATCCCTGGATACTCGAAGGGACAGCTGGAAATGACTTGTAAAAAATGTAAGTATTGGTCTTGGTATCCCCACGGAGTGGAAAAGAGGAAGTTAGATGCCTAGAAATACATATTTGCAAGAACAACTAGTCAGGGCAGATTACCTCCCTAGCAATCTCCCATCCCTGGTTAATATAATGATGCTCCGACTGAATACAGTCAGTAAACATGTAAACTAACCCCCCCCCCCCCCTCCCACTCCAAATGGCTCCAATACATAATGTTCAGTTCTGTCTGATGGAGCTTGATGCTGTAGTGGATTCCGCTCCTCCCATCAGTGCACTGGAAGTTTCAGAGCTAGAGTGCTCCTGTCCTCTCAGCCACACTGACTGCTCAAAAAAAAAAAACAATGAGGCATTTCACCTCAGTTCAGCTTTCTTCCATAAAGATGATCATATTGAAATAGTATTAAATGTTCAGATTGCGTTGTGTAATTAATGTTTTTATAAATAAATTTAAGAAATAAGAAAACATATATTCTTCTGCAAGTGCATGGTATGGTCTGGTGTGGTCAGTGTTGTTCCAGCCACATTAGCCAAGCAGCAGTCGCAGATCCCTTTGTATACCAAAGGGTCGTATTGTGTATATGGTGCTATCATCATATTTCTAGACCAATCAGCATGCAGTGGGTGATGTAGGCAGTATTATGCTGGCCACCTTGACTTCTTATTACATTTTTCTGGTGCCCATTTGAGGCGGGGATGACCTGGGAGCTTACAAAAGTTTTTTTTTTACAAAATCTCCTGTCCCGAGTGGGATTCAAAAACATTAGCGCAGTGCCAGCAGGCTAATCATGTTAGTCACCGCACTAGTTGCATTTCCTCCCAGAAAACTTGCTGGTCAACATTTTATGAGGCTGAGTCGATCCTGAAACCAGTGGTTATGATAAAAACCCTGCCTCAATGGCCATTTGAATTAGCAATCTTTAGTTCTGCTAAAATAGGCATGGATATATTGTTTAAATGGTAACATCATGTTCAATCGCCTGGATTATAATTGGGATATATTTAAGATAATGCATTATTTCTCTCTTCATTGATGTTTTTTGATCCATTATGATATGCATGTTTCTATTCACATTCTTCATATGAGGGTAAGTGAATAAGTAAGTCACAAATGGCTGTAGAAAAATAACTACACATGATAACAACATGAAACCAGTTTACTTTTATACATACTTTCTCAACATAATTTCCACCAACATTGATGCACTTATCTCATCGTTTTATCATTCCTCCCAAACCGGCTGCCTAGAACTGCATGCTTTGTTTTCATTTACTGGCCATCCCACAGAACTGTGTGACTTACTTATTGACTCACCCTCGTAACTTTTTCTACCCAGCTATACACCACTTTACAGGGAAAACATTTGTCAGCATAAACACTGACGACCCACCTTGGCGAGAGACATTTTCGCGAATGACGCTGAAGTTGAATGTGAAGTGAAAATGTGGTTTAGAAAACAGAGCACGCAATTCTATGCAGCCGGTTTGGGAGGACTGATAAAACGATGGGATAGGTTCACCAATGTTGGTGGAAATTATGTTGAGAAATAAAGGGACAATGTATGTATACAAATAAACCGGTTTCAAGTTGTTATCATATTTAGTTGTTTTTCTACAGCCATTTGTGACTTACTTATCAACTTACCCTCGTAGAAATGTGTTGCGTTACACTTTTATTTTTTCATATGGTGTAGATTATATAACTCTGCTGTCGCTGCTTTATTTAATATTTACAGCTTTTCATTGAGTCACTTAAATTTGTATTACAAATAGAATTTCAGTAATTTGGCTTAAAAACAATTTGCTGAAATATCTTGTTATACTGACAAGAAGGGGAGCCATTGTAGCACAGTGGCTAGCTTGCTTGCTTGGCGGCCGGCCTGTGGTCAAGATTTCAAATTTGCACCGTAGTGGAACTTTTAACTCAGCTGGTGCACCCAATCTTATACAGCCAATTGCAGGTCACCATAGTCTCACTGGATAACAACGTGTGATCTTAAACATCTGGTGTGCTAATGCCGAGATAAGGGGTTCAACTCCTACACCGGACAGTTGGACTAAAATATTGACCTTTCGTCCTTGACTTGGGACATAAATTACAAGTACCTCTGAAGTCTTGTTCACCTGATGGCGAGGGACACACTGTTAATAGGGAAAGCTAACCCACACACAAAATTCAGTCCAACACTACTGGAAGTAGTGTGTATGGACTATGCTTGAATTCAAAGTGAGTGAGCACCAAAAAACAATACAGCCTATTATGGGTATCAGGAAATGTCTTGGGAAGTAAAGGCAGTTTGCATGATATTGACCACATCACGCCTTGAATGCTGATTGGCCTATAAAAATATAGGGTTAGCACCATGTGCCCAATACACATCCAGGGGTGCTAAAAGATCCTCGACAATACTTTACTTACTCTCAAGAAGAAAGGAGAGAACAATTATAACTGGAAGGATTAACTTTGTAGAGTTACATTAGTTACAGGTTGGCATGGCCAAATGGATAAGAATATGTGTTCTTAAACATCTAGTGTGCTGATGCTAAGGTAAGAGGTTCAACCCCTACACTGGACAGTTGGACTAAAATGTTGACTTATCGTCCTTGACTTGGGGACGTACATTATAAGTACCTCTGAAGTTGGAGTGGGTTTGCCTTTTGGCAAGGGACACTGGTAATTGGGAAAGCTAATCCATGCGCAAAATTCTGTCCAGCACTACTAGAAGTAGTGTGTATGGACTACACTTTAGTTCAAAGAGAGTTAGCAGGAAAAATAATTGTTACACGTAGGAATACTACTTGTGTGATATCTAATGTTTATTTTGCTTGTAATTTGCAGGCAGTGACTGGTATCACAATGTCGCTGATAATGAAGCAAAGCAGCAATGTAATGAGACTGTTTGTTATTGCAACCGCACCATTGTGTACGACTGTGCTGTCTCTTTATCTGTTTAATCTAAAAATACATATAGAATTCTTAGTCTCTCTGTGTTGTATTATTTTAGCTGCTATGCTTTACAACCACAAAGGGAAAAAGTATGAACTAGGAGGTGACAAGCAAGATGCATAAAAATTACTCTGTTATTGATATTCATATAGACTGCTGTCAAGTAATTATTGCCTAATGAAAGCCAAAAAAAAAACCAACCAAATTTTGAGAGATTAGAATGAAGACAATTTTTAAAAATTCATTGATATTGATTTCCTCTTCCACCCATTTGGGTGTGAAGTGTTAGGTCACCACATATTCTAGGTCATGACATTGGAGATGGGGTGGCTATTTCCCTTCCTCGTCACCTTTCCTTCTCAGACAATTTTAAGAAAATTCTGAAATTGTCTCATCAATTTTTAAGAGGCTTTATATGAATAAAGCCTCTTAAAAATGGATGAGACAATTTCAGAATTTTCTTAAAATTGTCTGAGAAGGAAAGGTGACGAGGAAGGGAAATAGCCACCCCATCTCCAATGTCATGACCTAGAATATGTGGTGACCTAACACTTCACACCCAAATGGCAGTATCTGCTATGGGGCTACATTGTTACTGTTAGGTGTAGAGAGGTAACAAAATCTGGTTTAATTTGACCTTATTACACATATAACATCTGCCCATATTTTGTTGATAGAATAATATGCATGGAGTTGTGTGGGCTGCATTATACAGCTGCCTGTACTTTTCCCAAATAAATTTATGGCATCCATTGTATGGGTTAAGTTGAGTCCAGGGTGATTCTTCTTCTTCTTCTTCTTTCTTCTTCTTCTTTCTTCTTCTTCTTCTTCTTCTTCTTCTTCTTCTTCTTCTTCTTACATTATCCCTTAATGAAACACATGCCCTCAGCTCACTCACTCCAAGACGTCCTGTCTTTTGCTATCTCTTGCAGTTTCATCCAAGTCCACTTCATCCCTGTCTCTAATTCTCCTCTCCATACTTCTAAGATCTCACTCTATTTCATTTACCCCATGGATTCCAGGCAAAGGACTTTCTGTTTATACTGTTCTCAGGTGCTCTCAATGTATGTCCTATCCAGCACCAGTGTATTTTACCTGACTTTGGTATTCACTGGTGTGGGTTTAGTTCTTTCTATGAGCTCCACATTGGTGATTCTGTCATACCATTTAAGTCTCTCCACTCTGCACAGGCACCAATGACTGAATTTGTGCAGTTTATTAGCAGTTGCTTCAGTCGTACTCCTTGTTTCTGATCCACACAATAGTATTGATTTAACGTTAAAAGTTTAATATTCTAATTTTATGATTCGTGTAACTTCTTTTGACTTCCACAAATTGTCTAGTGCCATGAAAGCTCATTCTGTGCTTTGTATTCCCATTTTAGTATATGTATCTGTTCCTCCATCTTTATCTACACTACTACCTAAAAAAGGTGTGTCATCCTATCTCTAGAAGTGAGAGTTCAGCAAGGGAGGTCAGATTATTATTTTCTTGACCTTCTCTCACCATCTGTACCCTTTCCCTGTTAATTTTTATACCAAGCTGTTTTGACCTCCCAGGGTCATACTTGTTTAAAAACATTCTTGCTACTGGGGATTTATCTCTAGGCCAGTGTGCAAGTAGGTGAGTTCACTAACATCATATTATTATTGAATCCCATAGTAATCTAATAATAAAAAGTAATTTATGTAAATGGAAAACTTTAGGAAAAGATAGAAAGTAGAAAGTACCAAAAAGAAGATAGAATGGCAACTTTATATGAAGAACTTGGAGAGTAGACTTTCTGTAACCAAATATCATTGCCATATGCTTGTTGAGGCAATGTCCAAGCTGTTTTGGTTGTTTCATAGATTTGTCTGCATTATTATTACAAAAAATGTTTTTTGATCATTCGAATATCCTAATATTCTGTGTCTTATGTTGAACTAGTGATGTCATCACTTTCGTTTACATATTCATATTTCTTGCCATAGCATATCTGCATGAGAATCGTATGTTTGAAGTTTACCCTCGTCAAGAAGGGAGATGTGTGTAAGAGAGGAAAAGAAATAAGTAAATGTGTGGAAGGTTTTTTTTTTTTTATTTGCCAGTCATACAGAAATGATGATCAGACCTACTGTTGTGCATTACTGACTCGTATATCTTTACTTGATCAAGCAATAGTGAGATTAAGTGCAGGGTTTCATGCTTATGTAACTCAGAGTTTGGTGCAATATCTGTGTTTCACAACACTGGTTATTGTGATGATGTAACACGTGTTGCTATTAAGGCTGTGACTGGCAGACATTGGAAAATAGTATTTTTATTACATGTAACATGTACACTTGAAAATAGACTGCAATAGCTAGTTTTATTTCATCATATGTCACTTATGAACAAGGTAAACGTGATATAACTTAACTGTCTGTGAATTTTTCTTATGTTTATGCTTTATTTGGCTGTGTTGAGAATTATTTTGAGTCTCATGTATTACTTTTTCATAACCCTGAGAATGAAAACAGGAAGTGTTTATATATGATTAATGTAGCAAATATTTTGAAATCTCAGAGAAACTGATGCAAAAGTGAAAGAGAGTCCAGTGATAGACAGAGGTATTTTTTCCCAATTACTGTTGTTCTTGTAATGTCTGCACAAGAAGTCTGGCATTTTTTAAGTATGCTGCTGTAATTAAGATCACAAATAACTTTGTGTGAATGTGTACCTCTGTGAGCATTTGCTCGGTCCTTAACTGGCAGGCTATATTCAGCTGTCTGTTCTGCCTGTCCACATGTGTATAGAGGTGATGGGACCAGTTTCATTATATATATCTTGTGTCCTTTTCTGATACAGAACTAGATCACTTGTTTTGCGCAATCAAAATGATGACAGTTGTTTTGTTTGTTGAATTTTCTAATAGACTTGATATGAAATCAGGAATCAACGTCATTGCACTCAGGGCATCACCACACGTGCACCGTCCCCTTCTTCAGCAGCCAGTGAAGGGTTACCATGCTGGTAGTATTTGTGGCCACCTATGGCAAGTCTGCCTACTTTTTCCTCTACGGAACAGACCTGATAAAGATCTTGACGTGGGATGAACAGTTATTTTCTTCACCAGAAAGATTTCATCGTTCATTTATTTAACATCATCATCAAGTACCATTTGGTCAAGAAAATATATGCCTAGCATATATATAAATATATCCCCAGTTTATCTTGATAGCATGGAAACAGGGTCAAATTCTTTTTTAAAGCCAATTTAATAAGACTGGTTTGGCCCAAGAGCCATCATAAACTTATCATCATAAACTATGTCAAAAAGTGTTGACAATCATGGTTAGCCATCTCATACAATCACCAGGGTCTCATATTTGGCCTGTGTTTTTGTCCCAGTGATGCCTTTTGGTCAAGACATCTACATATGTATCTTTTTGCATTCTTCTTGCTCATTATCCATCAAGTTGGCCAGCTGTCACTAAGTTTTCAAGTTTGTTTCACCTCATAACATGTCCAACAAACCTTGACTGTTGACATCTAATCCCTTTAATAAATTTGTAATTTTCATCTGCTTCTTGAAGAACTGCCTCATTTGTTTTGTTTCTGCCCATGATAATCTTTGCATTCCACATGTCTGCAACTATCAAATGTTTCTTGGCATGACTGCTTATTGTTCAGGTTTTAGTCACATACAATAGAGCTATACTTATCATCATCATCATCATCATCTTGTGCCATACCAATAAGCGTGGGTGGTCATGGTTAACCATCTCACACGATCACCAGTCTTGGATCAGGTCTGTGTTGTTATTGTGATTATGTCATGTGGCCAGGCCGTCCAGATATTTATCTCTCTACCTTCCCCTTGCTCATTTCTCACCAGTTTTTTTCCATTTGTCACTAACTTTTCAAGTTATTCTTCTCCTCATGATGTATCCAGAAATTGTGATTGTTTATGTCTAATTTCTCTAATCAGTTTGTGGTTGTTAATTTGTTTCTTGAAGAACTGTCTCATTCTTTTTTTTCCCTGTCCATTCATGCTATTCTTTGCATTTTCCTCAGAAACCACATGTCATGCTTCTTGTTATTAGTTAGTTGCATATCCTTTACAGGGTGTTGCAGCCAACCCCAACATTTTTTGGCTGTTTGTGGTTTCTCTGCAAGTTTTCATTCAGTAATTTGCATTGCTTTCTGAACGACCAGCCTCATAGCATTTTATGAAAAACAATGCAAGGCGGTCTGCTGCCAAATCACCCACAGCGGTGTTATGAACTCGGTCTATGGGATTACAAATTGCACCCGTAACATTTTCGCCACAGAGCTGTACAAACAAAACTTCAATTCTTCCACTACTGGAGATTAAACTCCACACATCTGTGTGAGTTGTGCCTGTGCGTTTCCAGGGCCTATAAGGGAAGCAAAGAAATGGTAAAACGGAAACCTCCCATGCATGCCAGTGAAGGCAACTAAGGAAGGTTGGCTTGAGACTGGCTACCTCATCCTGTAGAAAACTTAGCTGCCACAGTCCAACCAGTCATGAGCAAGTCTACAAAGGGCTGGACGTGAGTTGATTGATAGTCTGTGCTCTATTTAGAGATGAAAAGCGGAAGAAAAAGATTTTGTGAGTAAGCTACTATACTAGCACAGCTTTTGTATGTTTATTTAAAATTACTTTTACATGATACTTTTTTTTTTTTAGATGTGCAATGCAGTTTTCACATGTATTCTTCAGATGATGTGCATTTAAATTATTATTTTGTTTAAAGACATTGAGCTTGATTGTTCTTTATCATCTGCCAGTGCCAAATAATACATTGCAAAATTAAAAAGTAAAAAACACCTGGCAGAATTGACAAAAGTTAAATGTGTATTTCGCTCTATTTGTGAATATTTATTTCTTCACCGCATATTTATTTTCATGAATTACCTTCCTAGTCAATTATGTGTGGTATATACACACTTGTACATACATACATAGATCAATAAGTTCTCTTTACCAGTCAATCCTCTTTACCAGCCTGACCGATCCCATTGATTCTCGTATCCACTTGGATAACAGTGTAAGCTGTTTCACCATGCATCTGGCTTCTTCTTTCACTCCTTATTCTCTGTTGGGACATAGACCCTCAACTCACTCACTCTAGGCCCTCCTATCCTTAGCTATCCTGTGCAGCTCAGTCCATGTCCTCCCCATATTATTCATTTATGTTTCTACTTCTCATCCTCTATTCTTTTAGTCCTGTGGATTCCAGACATAGATCATTTCTAGTTATACTACTCTCAGGTTTCCTCAATGTGTGTCCTATCTAGCTCCGGCATCTTTACTTTTTGGTTCACTGACATTAGTCTAATTCTCTCCCTGAGCTCCACATTGGTGATTCTGCCGTTCACAATAGCAACCAGTATTTTAGTTTGGATTGTCACCTTTAATTCCTTTCATTTAATAATCAGAAGAGGATAATCATTATGACAATTGAAAAGCCTAGTATTGCTCACACTTTTAAATCCATTAAACTCACAAACTGTACAAAAATGATTGCTAACATTTGACTGCTATGTCTGACTTCATGTTAAATAATGTTTGAAAGTCTGTCACTATCTGTGATGGGACACTGTTAAATTTGCCAGAGGTGCAGTTTCTCAAGCCACAATAAATAATTGTTGGACAAAAAGCCAGATCGCAGTGTGTCACCAATTACCAAGGTTTAAAAGGTAATGATGTACCTTGTTTATGTGCACGTTGTCATGATCTTAGCAGAAATAATTAATAGCAAAGGCTTTGATGATATCCAGAAGCAGGATGTTGTTGACTTTTTAGCTCAAAATGCTGTTGAGTTTATCAATAAGGAGTTAGAAGCTGTGGCTAAGGTTAGATGCTGTGGGTTAGGTTAGATGCTGTGGCTAAGGTTAGAAGCTGTGGCTGAGGTTAGAAGCTGTACAAACAATAATGATGTCAATGACATTCAGGCTGCTCTGACAGTTTGCCCACACATCATAGCAACACTAGAGAAGTTTGTTTGTTTACAAATCGAATGATTCAGTCCATAAATGCTTGGATCCCCTCCTCGGTATGTCCATCAGCATATAGCAGCTGATGTCACCAGTTCTATATTGGTTTACTATTCTTCTTTGGCCCACTCATACTGCTCTTGTCTGGTTTCAACCCTTTTGGCTTGTTTCTGCAGTCTGAGTACTAGAAAAATGGACTTCATTATTTAACTAGACTCCCAAGTCCGTGAGACAGTTCCTCAGTGAAACGAAATTTCAAGTGTAAAAGCCAGGTACCGAACTAGTAAAAGAACTATGATGGAAGTCATGTCATTGCTAAATAAAGCTCAGTGTTCAGCTGGTTAGTATGAAGAAATCACCATCACCACAAACTTCAAGTTTAAGAGGAATAGCAAACCAAAAGGAGGAAGCAGTAAATCTTGGAAATATTGAGCTGTGGTTGCTTTCTCAATAACCCAGCCTTTAACAAGTTTCATGCTAGACTTCTATTGTCTTTAAGTTTTTAAGTACAAGCATAAAATATCTTTGTAAACATATTTTGTAGCATGGGGTCTACTTTAAGGCATACAAAGTTGTGTGTTTATTGTAACAGGTAGCAAATGTGTATTATGAAATGGTCTGGCGGAGCCTGTCCCCATTTTCCTCTCAAGACTTCAGTTTGCTATAAGGTTTTCCAAGAATGTACCTCCCCTGTTTAATGACAGTTGACTTTGTGTCCGTGTGTCTGCATGCTTGGCACAATATATTCTTCTTTCTCTTCTTCTTACACCTTCAGATGTCAGCGTGAATATATCCAAAGAGAGCAGCAGTCAACTTGAGCCTATTAATATCTCCATAGAGTTTGTTTTCGAATGGAGCGGTTGTTAAAACAGTTAGTTGCATATCCTTTACATGATGTAGAGGTCAACTCAAGCATTCTTTGGCTGTTTGCGATTCCTGGGCAAGTTTCAGATTGTAGTTTGCCATTGCTTTCTGAACGACCGGTTCTCATACCTTTGTATGGGAAACCAATGCAAGGTGGTCTGCTTCCAAATCGCCTGCAGCTGTCTTTTGAATGCGGGGTTACCAATTGTGTTTGTGAGTCGTTCGCCACAGGGCTGGCTGGAGTGGGTGTACGCCACAATATTTTTATGTTCTGCATATGTTGGACACTCCTGCAACAAATGTTTAGCTGTCATTTTACCAGTTTCACAGTTACATTCTTCAGTGTCTCCTATCTTTAGTTTATTAAACATGTGGTATTTCAGCCTGTTAAGTTCTGTGCAGAGTACAAAGATAGTTAATTGTTCTCTTGATGTAGTTAGTATTAGGCATAATTTTTTAGAATACCTAGATGCTCTGATTCCCCCTTGGTTCTATAATTCTTTCTGATTTTATTGCTATTTTATTCTAATATTTTATCCTTCATGTATTTTATAACTCCAGGGACTAGGATTTAAAATGTGTAAAATTAAACATGAATTTTGTAAAACTTCATGAATAAGTGAAGAATTTACTCTTCCTGAAAAATGATTTGCACCTTTGTGATCATGTTTCATGGCTCATGGTAATCCATGATATCAGTACACACCATTCAGTTCTGTGATTTATTCTTGCACAGCTGAAGTTTTGACATGTCTCACTGTTTTACTTTATGTTCTCATCTTTATCTCCAATGATGATAGTACACAATTTTCAAATATTAAATTGTGCATCAATTAAAATATTATCCCTGGAGTCTGTTCATATTTTATGTGAGAGTAAAAGCAGACCCCTGTTTCTGATTTAAAAAAGGGTTTTAAAGGCAAGAGGATCGACTTCATTGCACCGTGATTTATCCCTTATGGCTCTAGCTCTTACCTCAGGGCGACCCTCTGAACACGTTGCATAGATCACAGACTCTGTAGCTCTAGCAATGACCCAAGTCTCCAAGAAAATTGCTTATATGAACCGAAGGGTGTAGTCTGGAATCAAACCCATACCTTTCAGAGCAAGAAACAGGCAGCTTGGCCATTGTGACACTATAACAGAGCCGAATGAGTTTGTTACAAAGGGTGTTTATTTCTTATAGATGACATCTGGACATAATATGGCGTCCACTCAGTTCTTGCTCTAGATGTAAACTAAACTTGACAACAAACTACGTCACGACTTGAGCATCTCTCCTCCCATTCTCTCCCGATGCTCAATCGTGCTGTAGCCTTTTCCCACCTAATACTATTACCCTACTTCTGTTACACCTCCCTATGTTTACTAAAGAATTTTTCTTGTAAAGGAAAAAGTCTTTACTCCTAATCCCCTCACTCTATTCCCTTACCTCTCACAGTTCCTCTAATCTTCCCCAAACCAACTCCAACTTAAGTAAATATTCTATTCTTTAACTCTTTCCCCTGCTATATAGTCATCCACTATACATTTTTATATTTCTGGCTCTTTCTTGGCTCCTCATAGTTCCTGTAGAAAATATACATATCATAAGAATAGCTCGTATAATCGTTATCGTACCTTTGACATTATAAAATTCCTCACTCTTCCACAACACAGGATGGACAGAAACAATGTAGTTAGAAAAAGTAAAGAAGCGGTGCGCACCGAGTGAGAAGTATAAAGAATGAATAGTCAACATGACCACATTTACATACAGTAATGAATAGTCAACACACTCACATTTACCTCCCTTGCCAATAAAAAAAATGTTTTGTAAAATAATTTTTTTTTAAATACATCTTATGAAATAGATCATGTTGTGGATCCGTTATTTCCGCGTACTTACGTGCTAGGTCTTCTTTAAATTGTTCCCATGTCTCATCTACTCTAGCCTCTAACTTTCTTCGTATATGATCCGAAACCGGTTCTGTTGCCGCCTGATACGCAAGTCTCATTTTCTCTTCATCTGATGCCGACACCAAATACGCATATTTTTCTATGGAAGTTATCCACTTCTTAAACTCTCTGGCCTGTCCACTAAACTTAACAATTTCGGTTGCCATTCCCTGTTGTTTTATTACCATATGAAGTCTACCTACCGCTGTTCCTACCCCCGTCAAAACTTGTGCCAAGGAGTCTTGTTCCGCCATGCTGAAATATTATTATACAGACCAAGCAAACAATTTCACATTTGTAACTTGCTAATTTAAGAAATACAATTCACATATACACCAAGAACAGTTCGACCAGCTAATAGGTTTACAGATTACCCTACTCTCGTTTCCTGATCCAAGCAAGACGTATTCTTCTAGGTTCGCTGTCAGGTTAAACTCAAACGCTGTATTAGTTGAAACCAATCGTGCACTTCAGGTAGTTCCTTCTTCTAAGGTAATTTCTCTTCTTAGGATGCCTCAGTACAGTACTTCTGGGTTCTGACTTCACCTCGGATGGGGTACATCAAATCGACGTCTTGAGAACAACTCACACGCAACAGAGCCCAAAAGGATTAGCGAGCGGCTCTCATTTGCAGCGGAGCCCCAAGATAATCTGACACGTCAACAAAACATGGGCCAATCCATGAAGGAATGAGGTATTTAGCTGCCGTCTTGATTGTCTTTAAACAACGTTCCTTTTTCTATCACGACTCAGTTGTTAGCGAGCTCAAAACAAAACTTATTAACGTTGTCCACAATATTGTGATTTGATGACACGAGTTGTCCGAATTTATCAGTATTCTGGAAAAATTTTGATTTTTGATTATGACTGTAGGCGAGCAAGTCTTAAAGTTTATTATTAATTTCTGCAAATTTGCTTTGAGGCAAGGCTGAACTTGATTGTGCTATTGAAAAATTCTTGCTCACCTAAAACAACGATCAGACTGGATTGACCTTCAGCAAAACTCTTGCTCGCTCAAGACAACGATTAAACTGGCTTGACCTTCAGCAAAACTCCTACTCGCTCGAGACAACGATTAACTGGCTTGACCTTCAGCAAAACTCCCGCTCGCTCGAGACAACGATTAAACTGGCTTGACCTTCAGCAAAACTCCTGACACGGCCGCTAGATGAACGGACAAGACGAGCCGCTAGATGAATGGACAAAAGGAGCCGCTAGGATGGTGTTTACAGCTGATTCCCGCCGGTTTGATGACAATCGCAGGCGCTGCAACCCGTTATGGCAAGTTGGTTTTCATTCCGCTCCTGACGACAATTAAATTTTGATAGCAAGTTCGATCCTAAAAAACTTGAAAAAGACTTACAGACAACCACCCCTAGCCGGGCTTTTGGCTGCTGTAATTCTCACATACGAGTTATTGGCCATTTTTAACTTCGCTTTTCCTTTCAACATAAGTATAAACTCGTGCCACAATTCTGTCTTTGGGTACTTGATGTAAACAGCACGCGATCTCTTCAAAAATTTTAGTTTATTTCTATGTTCACCTTGAACAGCATGTTGTGACTCCGCGACGACACTCCAAATTCGGATCCTGGTTCAAAGGCGCCATTTCTTCTCTATAACAGAGCCGAATGAGTTTGTTACAAAGGGTGTTTATTTCTTATAGATGACATCTGGACATAATATGGCGTCCACTCAGTTCTTGCTCTAGATGTAAACTAAACTTGACAACAAACTACGTCACGACTTGAGCATCTCTCCTCCCATTCTCTCCCGATGCTCAATCGTGCTGTAGCCTTTTCCCACCTAATACTATTACCCTACTTCTGTTACAACACCCCTTGTTTCTGAATTTTTTGGACAAGCACAAAAATGATTGCCAGATATTATTTTATAATTATAAATGCAGTAAAGAAACAAGCTCTGTTTAATAAGTGTAATCAAAAATATGGAGGAATGTTAGGCTGGCCTGCTAGCTCAGAGGTCATGGGTTCAAATCCCCATTGAGGCGGATGTTTTTGTTTTAATGGCCTGCGCTCCCAGGTCGCCCCAACCAGAAATGAGTACCAGGAAATAATTTGGGAAGAAATGGCGGACAGCATAATATTGACCACATCACCATTGCCGATTGGTCTATACAAATATGGGGCTATCACAATATACCAAATAAGAAGTCCTTATACTTTTTAACTGGGCAAGAGAAACAGAGTAAGACAACGAAAGATGTATGTGGAGAGCTTAAACAGGTGGACATCAAATAACTATAAGCAACATGAATTTCAACACAATATCAAATGACAGAGAGGAATGGAGAGTCCTGATCACTTATGTCTGCTCCATTCATACTAGGCACTGTAAGACGAAGAAGAAACAAAATCCAGTCTCCCTGGCGAAGCGGTTAAGGACGTTGTTTGTAATCCTGTATACTCTCATACGAAACACAGCTGCATGAGATTTGGCAGCGGATTGCGTCGCGCTGGTTACTTAGAGGTATGTGGGCCAGTCGCTCAGAAAGCAATGGCAAACTACTGAACGTAAAACTTGCCAAGACATCAACAGCAGCTGAAAAATACTGATGTTGACTGCAATGTCCCATAAAGGATATACGAAAAAAAAAAAGAAACAAATATTAGACAACAAATTTATGGCCGCAAATGCTCTGCGTTGTCAGTAGCTAATGGTAGTAAAATAGTTTACATTTTTATGACTTTAATGAGCATTGAAAATGAGGTTTTAGGTCCATATTCTAACATTTAAAGGGTTTAAAGATGTATTGCAGTCATAAGAAGGGGCAAGCTGGAATGGAATATGTCGACACTATGGGGAGGTTGAAGGGGAAGAGGGAGACCAAGACAGAAGCTGCTGGTTACTTTAACAGCATAGGGGAAGCTTGGTATCAGAAATTATTGGTAGCACAATAGACAAAAAGCTGTGAACAGACATAATCACCAACGCCACAAGACATGGATGAAGAGGAATCCTTGAGACCTTTCAAGAAGCATGAGAAATACACTTACATGTGTAGATCGGCAGTCGGTTATTATAGATTATGACCAGGCTGATGTGGTGGAGGTTGTCTGGAATCAAATTTTTTTTTCTTTTTGCGCTCGCTTTCATCTTCGTCTCTGCACACTACCTCTAGTAGTGCTGGAATGAATTTTGCGTGTGGATTAGCTTTATCTATTAACAGTGTCCCTTGCCATCATGCGAACTCATTGCGCCTTCATAGGTACTTTTAATTAAAGTCCCCAAGTCATGGAAGATAGGTCAACATTTTAGTCCAACTGTCTGGTGTAGGGGTTAAACCCCTTCCATCCGCATGAGCCCACCGGATGTTTAAGAACACGTTTTCTTATCCATTCGGACATGCTGACATACAGATCGAATGGAAAGTGCTACAAAACAACACATCCACGTCTGGAGAAGCTGATTCAAGAAAGAAGGGGTGAGAGGAGGGTCTGGACGACACTCGACATGCAGAGGAAACTGCAGGCGGACGTTCAATCAGACTGCCACTGGTACCCTCAGCGAGGGATCTCTTCGTTGGCTTCTGAAGCACGCGGGGGAATGTCCTGGGTACGACGATGCTGATGCTTGACTTTGTATAGATCAGTAATAATAGTTAGTATTTATACGTCGTGAGTACACTTCCTCCTTCATTGAGGCGCTGCCATCCACTGGAGGCGACAGCGTCGATTCCCGGTGTGCCTATCTATAGCACTATACCTTTCACTTGTTATATTGTCTAGTTTTCTCTGTGATGTCTATTTCATTTCTTGTCTTTTCTCACTGTGAATGACCACCAATACTCGTTGTTAGAGAATAATCATAGGACCTAACCTTCTTATCGGGTATATCATGCTAGTTGCATGTATTTTTATAGATAAAGCGGTGGTTGGTGTGGTCCATGTCATGTCGGCCACCCTTTACTTCCCGGGATATTTCCAAGTATCAATGTTAAACAGGGTCGATCTTGGAGTCCAAGTAAATAAATAAAATCCCTGAATCTGACTAATAATAAGGATGATAATGTACCATGGAGGCGGTGGAGAACATGTTCATTCCCTCGACCACGGTAACGTGAAACCACGTGCAGGTGGTTGGTGGAGCTGGAGAGCATTTGACAGATATTTGTTGGTTATGGTCTCAAGTTTCACAGCGGTAGGTAGATGTTCTTTATAAATACAATGGCTACGTTATCGACCAGTATGGTCACTGTCTCGATCTTTCCTATGATGTTCCTACAAATGTGTTACACTTTAATCTTCCCTTTATAAAGTCAGGTCTTAGTCAGATATGACTGAGCTACTGATAACAGTAGACAGTACTACCTGATTTCTGTTAGCGCCGAATGTTGGGCGGCGCTTACCAAACCCGACACCCCTCAGTGTGCCAACGGCGTTCAATGGGGAGCGCAATTGGAAGGGTACAAACCTTACATTAGTGCGAGGAAATGTGGCCTAAGGACTAAATGTCATGGCAGGGCAGACCGGGCCCTAAGTCTTAGTCGGCAACTGGTCTAGGATGGAAGCTATGACAGACGGACAGTTAGAGTATTGCTTTGCTTATCCGGCAACTTCTGCAGCGTGTCTTATTCCAGACTTACTGGTGTTACCTTTCCCCAGAAGTAGGCAGACCATTTTCCAAACTATTGTCTGTCAAGACGGCAAGGCGCCTTGCAACCTTCCGTTTCCAAGACATTTAGACCACTGACACTTTGCTTGCCCTGTCAACCTTCTCAACTGTTTTGTCTGTTTATGGGCTCAAAGTTTAACGTAACTTCAGTTGCTCAAGTAATGATATCATATTTAAGGACTTGCCACACTTGTCCAAATTATTGCTTCTCGAGAGTTTTTTCATCTGCTCCTCGCAGATGTTTCATGATTGTCCTTCTGTGCCTGGCTGTAGTTCGATTTGTTTCAATCTGCTTTTTTCTTTCTTTCTTTCTTTTCAATGCCAAGCGACGATAAGTGGTGACATTTGGCTGTTTTATTTACATACTGATTCAGCATTTCCCATTCATATCCAGCTTGGAAGATTTTGTTTTATTTAAGAGGGGAAAGTGTGTTCTTTTCTCCCCACGGATCTCCATTAGCCATATTGTTGGCCATTGCTTTAGTTAGGGGTAATGCCTGACACTATTTAAAGTAGAAGTGAAGGACCATGTTACACACCTTAAAACATATTGGACGTATGGTGTTCAGCCTATATTTGCATAGGCCAATTGGCACTCACGGAGTGATGCTGTCAATATCACACCGCCCCCCCCCCCCCTTTACATCCTAAGACATTTCCTGGTTCCCATTTTAGGCTTAGTGGGCCTGAAAGCCCATGTCAACTGTTAAAATTCGCTTCGACGCCAATTCTAATCCATGACCACCGGGCCTGCAGGCATGCGTTTAAACACTGTGTTACCGCTGCTCCCCTTATATTATATTCTGTACTAATATCTTCTTCTTCAGCATTCCGAGCCATAGAGGTTCTTTGCTGCAGATACAAGCCGTCTCCATTCGTCTCTCTGGTTGACCTCCTCTTGCCAGTCGCTGATTCCAAGTGCTTGTAGGTCTGTATGTATATTATCTCTCCGCCGTCTTCTATATTCTTCGAAAATTCTCAAGGCTAGATCATTTCTACAGGAAGCGGTGAGTACTTTGACTGAAACATTTTTTCTTACGTCTCTTATATTTGCGAGGAACAATGTTGCTGGCAGAGCTTCCCCTTCAGGGATACCGTGTTCAAACATGGCCATCTTGCGTTATAGATCAAAGGCAGAGTAATATTGCTTACCACTGACTAGAGTGTAGGAAATATGTCGTACAAAGACAACTACTAAGTAATAGAGTATGTGTCCCACAGCAATTTGCTTATATTGCGGATAGATGCCTCCAAAGACATGCAGGGAAAAGTTAAGCAATATATAAGTAGAACTACAATATATATATATATATATATATATATATATATATATATAGGGAATGAGAGAGAGAGAGAGAGAGAGAGAGAGAGAGAGAGAGAGAGAGAGAGAGAGAGAGAGAGAGAGAGAGAGAGAGAGAGAGAGAGAGAGAGAGAGAGAGAGAGAGAGAAAATGTAGTATATTTTACAAGTTCTCAATCAAAGATCTAAATTATACTAATTTCATAGACGATGATAATCAGTCTAAACATCATCATCTGTATGAAAAACATGTGTAAATGACAAACACATGTTTTTCATACAGTTAATAATGTTTAGACTGTTGAGACTGATGTTGTCATTTACACAGATGGGTCTGTCGTCCGACATTTGAGAAGCTCATGGGCCTTTACGGCTCAGGCCGGAGGGAGAATTGTGAAGAAGGACTCTGGTGCTTCTGCTGAGACCACAAGTAGCCTGACTATGGAATTCATAGCAGTAAGTACAGCAATACCATGGCTCGAGACACGGGGGGGGGGGGTGGGGGGGTCCGAAGAGAATGGTTGCTGTCTCTGGAGCGGTCTCAGCTGGCAAAGATTAGTTTCATCTTCTTCGTGCCAGGGCATGCGGGAGTACAAGGGAATGAGCATGAGCGGGCTGACAAGCTCGCAGGTGACGCTACTGTGGAGGGCGGACGCGCCATGGACCAGGCTGACATTCTGAATGCTCTACGAGAAGTAAGACTTTTGCGAGAACCAAGTGATGACTGTGAATCTACAACCATGGCCAGACTGCGAGAACAGCAAATTATAAGAGAGGTGGCCAAACAAGAACACTACGCAGGAAGCCAAAGAAGACTGATAAACCAACTCAGAACTGGTGTTGTGAGCCGCTACACGCTGCGGGATTTGCTGAGGAGGGGATCCGAGCACTTATGGACTGAATGGTTCGATGTACAATGAGGATGATCTGTCGACTAACTAACTAACTAACTAACTATCTATGAAAACATAAATTCGTTATACATTCATTATAAATTAATATAACATACATTGAACAATAATATTTAATGCGCAGTTATATACATAATGAATGCTTAACTACATAATGAATAATGTATTTGGCAATTATAACGGGTTCATTATCCATTCACTGTATATTTTCACCAGACATAAACATTTTTTTCCTTCTCAAAGGTTACTTTCAGTTTCACTTTCGATACGTCTAATTTTAAAAGAAGGAATAATCTACTCCTGAGGTTTATGTTCTTAGAATAGATGAACAGGATATTAAAAACAGAATAAGTAAGTCTGCTGGTTCGCCCTTGCACTTTTGTAATATCAGTTCTGCATTCACTGTACTTGGTGACTAGCAAGGTCGAATGGAAGAGACCAAGGGGAAGACCGAGAAGTAAATACCTGGATGGCTTAGTCACGTGGCATGGTCGATACAGGAACACGGAGCTGATCCACGACTCTGGTGATCGAGTGAGCTGGCAGAATATGACGCTAATCGGCTTGGCACATGGTGGATGGATGGATTCACTGTACATTTTCACCAGACAAAAGCATTTTTTTTTTCTTATCTAAGGTTTCTTTCAGTTTCACTTTCGATACGTTTACTTTTAAAACAAGGAATAATCTACTCCTGGGGTTTATGTTTTTATGGTATTTTTCTGGTGAATTACAGATGGGTAAGAGATCTTACGGTCGGCCTCTACTACGATACAAAGATGTGTGTAAGCGGGACATGATTGATACAGGCATTGATAATGCACAGTAGGAGCAAGTCGCCGCTGAACGTGTTGCATGGAGGGCAAAGATCAGAAATGGAATAAAGACAAAGGAGAAAATTATTGCAGATAAGTCACACACCGAGCGTGTGAGACGTAAGATGGTGCATGATGGTGGAAATGACCACGTGTTCACATGCATCCACTGTGAACGAACATTTACAGCGCGTATTGGCCTTATCACCCACATTCGCTGCCGCCATAGGTAAAAGTTATGCCTTTTTAAAGCACAAACTAGCGTCTGTCAAGACGGCAAGGTGCCAATGAATGAATGAATGAATGAATGATGGTTATTATAGTAGTTTCATTCTTGCCTTAGTTATTCAGTCACAATTGCTTATATTATATCCTTCCTTTCCTTAGTATCTCCATCGACTGATGATACAAGTTCTGTTTTGGCTGACTGACATGATGCTCTAGTCTAGCTTGACCCGTTTGACTTGATGTTTTTTAGTCTGGTCAAAGTTGCAGAATCACATCCATCCCTTGAGTCCTGCCTCCCTGAGGTCGTTCAGGAATGTGAGCATGGTCCATTGCTCGTCCGCTTCCAACGGCAGCCAAGCCTGCATGCATATCTTCTCGTTCGTTTCCTCTTACAATCAAGTAGATAGCGCATCGCTTTGCATAAAGTATGTTGTGTGCGCCCAAGTACTTTACCCTATTGTCCAGTCCTATCAGCATTTTTATTGAAATGAAATATAATACATTTCCTTGAAATAATCCTTTTTTGTGTGGTCGTCGGGGTGGGGCTTTCTCATTGCTCGCTTTATTAAAAAATGTGCCTTAATTGAATTCTCCTGCTGTATTTTGTATTGTCATGAAATTTATTTTGGTTTTGTAGTGTCATCAGTGTAATTTGCACGATAATATATCATCACTATCTTCTTCCATTTTGCCGTCAAGCGTCGTGTGGAGGAATATTTGGTCCGATAGGTGGCACTAGATAGTGTCAATCCGTGTGATTGAACAATGCCTTTTGTGTCGTTAATCAACTTCTCGGACGGCTTTTCTCACGCATCAGATCTCCTTTGATGTAGCGCCAGGGCTGGTATCTGCATTAAAACGATATGGCCGAATCATTATTTGATCTTCTGTAATTCAATATATGTGGTACACAGTGTTGACCAACTGTCTGTCTGATCTGATAACATCATTTCTTATTCGGTTTCGGATAGTTAGGTTGGCAGCTCTCCTCAAGCTAATATTAATATATATATATATATATATATATATATATATATATATATATATATATATATGTGTGTGTGTGTGTGTGTGTGTGTGTGTTTGTGTGTGTGAGTGTGTGTGTGTGTGTGTGTGTGTGTGTGTGGTTTGGCATCGCAGACAGCAGAGCACATACTCCAGGATTGCCCAAACTACAACATATCCAGGCGAACAACCTTCTGGCCTAGAGAGACAACAGTGGGAGATAAACTCTATGGACCGCTGAGTGAACTAAAAAAGACTGTTAGATTCATACAAGAGACAACATTACAGTTATAAACATATTTCAAGCGAACGAAAGAAGTAGAAGAATATATAGCCATTTCTAAAAACTGAAAGCAAAAGCAGTTTCTGGAAAGCGTTTTTTCCAGTGAAACATTTTAAAGATCCGGGCATGCGCACTGAGCACCACCCGCGGCGTGTTGTGATTGACATTTTGGTATCCGTTCTGTAATATATTTGTCCCGTGTCTTGTCACCAAACATGGATACTTCTGCTAATGCGACGTAAGTATACCGATATCGCACGCCATTGTTTTTCATATCAAAGGCAGTTCGAATACTGCAGTGGGTTCGTTTTTAGTTTTCGTTATGCGCTTTAGGTTAGTAGTGGTTTTGAAAATTGTGTGTTCCATCCAAAGTGAAGTCTTCGGCTTCGTCTAACTCTTCTCTTAGTGAGAGTTATGACGACAGAGATTCAGATTGTGACTTGTCGCTGTGTAGTTAATTAAACACAGCAAGTTAATATGTCACATGACCTCTCATTCTTGGGAACACACCCATGAAAAATATCTATTTATTTAAATATGAAAAATATCTGTATAAATTTATTCATTTACGCCTAAGTTAAACTCTAGTATTAATTATTTACGAGTAAAGACGAGCAATCAATTTATAAATAAATTTATATTTAATTTGCATGTCTAAAGTAAACCAGCTTAAAAAAAATATTTATTTATTAAACAGTAAAGGACCAGTCGTAACATGAAACGGATGATGCGTGACAAAATTCAAGAGCAAAATCTTGTCAAGCAAAACCTGCATTTCAGAAAATGAAAAGTATCTAAGCAATTTAATAAGTAAAGCATCAATCAATCAGTATCAGTAACTATCAATCAATCAGTAACTATCAATCAATCAAGCAGGTGCCATCTCCTCAATGAAGTTGGCTGCAATGGATCTCCAACACAAACTCAAACTGTCTGGTCTCTCGCCCTGACAGTACATTCTGTTAGATTGCTGCTCGTCCATCTCTTCCCACCTTTATCGTTATCTAACTTTTGCTCGCTTGCCTTCAACCTTACCCACCAGTATAGTTTTGATAAGAGTGTTCTGTCTTTTTTAACATGGCCGAAATATTTCACTTCCCTCTTTTATTTCTTTGATCAACTCTCTTTTCATTCGCAGTGTTTCTAGAATGTCTGTATTTGATTGTTTTTGTTTCCATGAAACATATTCTTTTTTATATCCACATCTCCAGGGCCTCTGTTCTTCTTCTTCTTCTCCAGCGTTCCGAGCCATTGAGGTTCTTTGCTGCAGATACAATCCGTCTCCATTCATCTCTCTGGTTGACCTTCTCTTGCCAGTCGTTGATTCCAAGTGCTTGTAGGTCTGTGTATATTATATATTATCTCTCCACCATCTTCTTAGTCTACCTCGGGGTCTACGGTAATTTATTTCTTGAGTGTAAGCGAGTTTTGTTTCCCTATTGTCTTCCATTCTGTCTATATGCCCCAGCCATTGTAGCATTCATGATACCAGTGATTAGTGGGGACTTAAACAGATCATAAGTGTCTTTGTTACTTCTTCTTTTCCACTCTCCACTTTGTGTATCCCTAATGGGTCTAAAGATGCGTCTGAAAACTTTGTTCTCAAAGGGCCTCTATTCGACTTTCTAATTAATTGCTTGTTTAATGTCCAGGCTTCTGCTCTGTATAGTAGTGTTGAATATACATAGCATTTTGACAGTTCTCATTTTTAATGCATTGTTAATCTCTCTGTGGGGAGCGGCTAGCAGAGTGGCTAAGAATGCAGGGTTCTCCTTAAGGAGACCTGGGTTCAAATCCTCTGTAATGTGTGGATTCATTTTCTGTTGGGAAGGCTAAAAGAAAACTCTTACCTGCACAGTTTGCGGCGACTGCACTAACCAGGCGGCCTTAATTCCCCAGGCTCTAGACCCCCCACCCCCCGCCCTACACTGCAAGGTATTATAGGCAGTAGATGACTGTTAATCTTTCTAGATGTTAATACTGATTTCATGCTGTTGAAAGCATTTTTGGCCATTCCTGTTCTTTTGTTTTATTTCTGTTTCACTTCTGCCATCATATGTTATTGCATGTCCAAGATAGGAGAAACTTATTACTTGTTTTAGTATCTCCCCATTTACTGTCATGCTCATTGATTACCTCTCCTTTCCACTGCTAACTTTCAGATTTTTAATTTTTTGGATTTTAATATCTAAGCCACATTCTGCACTATGCCTGTTTACTTGTTCCACTAGTTTTTGTAACTCTTGCTTGCTTTCTGCTAGTGACACTGTATTGTCAGCATACCTAATATTGTTTATGATTCTTCCATTAATGTTAAGTCCACGCAGTTCGACTTATTTAAAAACTCATTCTGTGTATAAGTTGAAGAAGCTTGGGGACAACACGCATTCCTGCTCTGTATCTCTATGGGCGACAAATAATTATTTCCATATCTGACCGCACGTGTTTCCAGTACAAGTTACTAATAAGTCTGATGTCCTTTCCGTCTACTCCTATATCTTGAAGATATGTAATTATTCTTTCATGTTGTACTCTATCAAAAGTTTCATTGTAGTCTGTAAAACATACATATATATCAGTGGTTCTCAACCTTTTTTGGCCCGTGCCCCCTTCACCATATTTTCAGAACGTCATTTCCCCCCCCCCCCCCCCCCCACTTTCGTATTTCCTACTTAAAAATTTGGCCCGTGCCCCCTTTCACTATATTTTCACGCCATTCACCCCCCCCCCCCCCTTTTGTATTCCTAACACACACACACACACCCCCCCCCTGCCTCTACACAGTATATGTAATATTGGAAGCACATACCAAAACAAGTCTAGACGCCCACATAAAACGTGATTTGTGTATCTACTTTATAAAATGAATTTTAGAAGGGGTGAGACGTACAGAACAGTAAAGTATGAAGGGAAAAACAATATCAAGTAATCGGTTCTTGTATTAACGCGATCTTGAAATAATCTTCATCCCCCCCCTGGAAACACTAAAATTCCCCCCTAGGGGGAAATTCCCCACCGGTTGAGAACCACTGATATATATTTTTATGAACTTCTATATTTTTCAGTTATTATCTTCAAATAGATTACTACATCTTTGGTGCTGCTGTTTTTGCGGAACCCAAATTGTTCTTCAGCTACTTCTTCATCTATTTTATTTTGAATTCTGTCTTGTATGACCTTGAGGAGTATCTTAGTTATATGGCTCATTAAGGTAATAGTTTTGTAATCCTCACAATCAACAGCTCTTGACTTCTTGGGTAGTGTGATGAAAATGGATGTTATCAAATCCTTGGGGATGTACCCAGGATTATATATATTATTACTTAATTATAGTGTCATTGGCAAAACTGGATAAGGATTTTATCATCGCTGTTGTTATCTTGTCAGGGCTTGCAGCCTTTCCTTGTTTCATCTTTTCTAGTAGCCTTCTCTACTTCAGCCTTTAATATGCTTGGTCCATTTTGAGTATTATACAGTGTTGGTTTATTGACCCTGCTGCCCCAGAATTCTTCATCTGTGTACCCTTTCATCTTTTTTTCTAAATATCGGTATTATAAAATTCTAAAATTTTTCCTCTGATACAATCATTTCCTGTTATATTATTTTTCTTCTTTATAAATCTTTTATATTTTCATGCAACCCTTTCGGGTTGTGTTTTATTTCTAGATCTTCTATTTCTTACTGTAACTATCATTGAGTGTCATTACTGTGGTGAAATGTTATATAAATATAATTTAAATTATATATTGAATATGTTTTGCTGTGTGGAAGGTGAATGAACAAATTAAAAAGAGCTGGAAGTAATGAAGATGTGGTTACTAACATGAATGTTGCAAATACCATGGATGGCCAAAGTGAGTAACTAACAACGCTTGGACCTGGAGAAGGCTTATATGAATATTGATATTAGAACAATGATCATCATCATCATCATTATCCACTTCTGTCGTCAAGCATCGTGGGGAGGAATAATTTACGGAAGTGTTCTTTGGTCAAATAATAAGAAGAGGAGCATTTTGATGTCTGGAAAGATCAGTGGGAGCCCAGACGGACAAACAGAAATTATTCTGGATGGACTGAGACGGTGGCAAGGAGGAATATCACCAACAGAGTTAATCCAGAACACCAAGATCTGTGGAGAGACATGAATTCCTGCACCAGTTGACAGGGTACATGATGATGATAAATTAAGTAACCTTTGCCTATTGAAGTTGTGTACAAGAGTATAACACTACTGTAATATGACTCATCTATCCAGATGACTGCTTCAGACTGTACTTTAATATTTTCTACTATATTTCATAATTATGAAACATGCCTAGTTGGATCATCATGATGTTCTGTAGCAGGTACTTCACACTTTGCAGAGTGTTGCTGTCATCACAGCCCTCTGATATGATTTTGGATCCTTTGCCTGGTCCACAGCCTCATGGCAAAGGTGTCTTCAACTTCGGTGTCCTATAACTATTTGCATGGGATAAAATGTATTCAATTACTGCTAGGTTTCAGAGGTATGTAATGTCACATTTGTAAGCTGCATTTTGAAATGTCATCTGATTTATTCATTTCAGACAGCTACCACCCCCACCTGCAATCTGGGCACAAAGGAAGGATAACATCTTGCTGACTTTCCAGCTAGAAAATGTTAGCAATCCCATAATTACACTTACAGACAACAGTCTTTATTTCCATGGAAAAGGAGGCACAGGAAACACAGACCACGAGGTTCTTATGGAATTCTACAAAGAAATAAACCCAGACGTATGTCTCTTCTTTTGTGTCATTGTCAAGTGTATAATTTTGTAATGAAATTATAATATAGTGTGGTGTTGCCCATATGTTGCAGGGATCTGTAAGGGAAGCCAAAAATAGTAATACTGTAACCTGCCATATATATTGTAAGAGGTAATTAAAGCAGGTTGAGCTTGGTATTAACTTCCCAGTCCTGTAGAAAACTTTAGACACAAAATCCCAACCAACTATGAACAAGTCTAAAGATCAAGAAATAATACAAAATCAACCAACCATGAACAAGCCTAAAGGTAAAGAAATAATACAAAATCAACCAACCATGAACAAGCCTAAAGGTAAAGAGTTAGTTAGTAAGTTGACAGATCATCCTCATTGCGCATCGAAACATTCATCCATAACTGCTCGGATCCCCTCCTCAGTAAATCCTGCAGCGTGTAGCCACTGATGACACCAGTTCTATGTTGGTTTATTAATCTTTTTTGGCTTTCCGCATAGTGTTCTTGTTTGGCCACACCTCTTCTAATCGGTGGTTTGTTTACCCTTTGTACGGGGCACAAACGCTGGTCTGCCATGATGAAGAAAACCAAAAACACAACACACCACTAGTAACCTAAACACGCTGCGAAAAACACTCAGGATTGATTCGCACCGATGCACAAAACTCTGTGACACCAGCAAAAATCTTGAGAGAAAACTCCTGGTTTACATTCTAGCGCAGAAATTACATGTACAAGATGAAATTATCCATCTCCTATGTGAAAAAAGGAGTGGTATCAAAACAACACAACTGCCTGCCACCATCTTTACTGGCATAAGGTAAAGAAATAATACCAAGAAAAGAAGCTCTTCTAGAAGAGGTATGATGTGATGCAGAGAAAGTCATGGAGTGCTGATTAACTTTCTTTCACCTACGAATATCTCCAGACCAGAATTTGCAGGTGGAATGTTAAAAGTATGCATGAATTGTAAAAGACAACAAAGGTGATAGATGAAATGAAATAGGGCTGGGAATGAGGAGGGCCTAAGCTCCGATGAGTGATAAAGGGCAGAAGAAGAAGATAATGTAGTGTAATGAGCAAGGCAACAGGTGTGATATGTCAGGTAGGTGAGGAAAGTTAATCATGCAGCAGGTGTTGCCTTTAGGTAAATTGAAAGTTCACATATATTGAGAAGTCACTTCAATCTTTCCTTCCTAGTGAAATTTCAGGTACTTATTTTACTAGGTTGGCTTATCAGCAGAGCCATGTGCAATCAGGAGACAGATCTTTGGCTTCCTGGTTATTAAACCCAGACTGCTGTGCTGGTAAACAAGAGGTCACCTAGTTAGATAAATGTTTAGCACTTTGTGTGGTATTGTGGGCGGGGCTGTGGATAAGATTTGATAGTGTCCGTCTCTGTCTCAGAAGGTACTTGGTTCAGTCTCAGCATAGCGCTGAGAATCTTTTCAAGAACCATTGGTATATAATGATGTTGCACATCTCTCTGATCTCTTGGGTAGTGAGATCTATTGCATAGCCTTCTCAGATAAGGGTGAAAAACAAGAAGCCTCTGTATATAAGTTGTGTACATAAATAATCCTATTACAATTGGAAATCGCAAAGAGTAGGCCATAATGCCACTGCTCTGGAAAAATTATTAGAAAAGTAAATAAACCCACGGGTAGATGATGGAATCTGTCATGTGGAAGTAAACCTTTCATAAATGCATGTTGGAGTTGAACAAACTGACTTTGAGGTGTATAACTAAGTATGACACACTCCCCGTGAAGAGAAATAAAGGAGAAGAAAAGCTTGGTGGTGCCATTGCAGGTGTTAGGGGCATGGATAACAACTCCTAGCTGTTGTCTCCACAAAACCACAGAATACCGAATGAGTATAGCTCTCAAAGGAATAAGTTATGCTTTGTCATGGTTTAGTTGACCCAGTGAGCAAATACATTACTGTTGGGTGAATGAGTGTATAAGATACAGAATGATGTCTCATCTTCTTTGTTCTTCTGTTGTGTGTCACACCCAATAAAGTTTGCTTCCTGTTGACATATTCCATTCAAGGGACTGGGTTCTATCCACCTATATGCTTCTCCAACACAATAATTGGTCCTGGTTTCTACAATATTCATACAACCGTATGACTTTTGGGAATAAAAAGGAATAGAGAATCTGCATGGAATTTTAGGATGTCGTGTATTTAACAGCAATAATATACATTTTAAGCCTGTATGATTTATATTTGTCTTTTGTTTGTGCACAGAACTCAAAATACCATATTACAGGCAGAGTAATCGTTTTTGTCATTGCAAAGAAGGAAGGGAGTAAAGAGTATTGGCCCAGGCTGCTTAAAGATACAAAAAAGGTATTGTATTTTTTAGACCAGGTGAATTATATAAAAGTTTTGCTTCATCGTCTTGTTGTTCAGCATTCGGATTTTTTGCTGTGATTAACGTGTTGTCTGTCATTTCATTGTGCATATTGAGTTGCAGTTACTTTAAGTCTTCTTCTATTATAAATCAAAAAGAGAATAGGAATGACCAAAAATGCTTTCAAGAACATGAAATCAGTATTAACATCTAGAGAGATTGATAACGCATTAAAATGAGAATTGTCAAATGCTACGTATATTCAACGCTACTGTATGGACATTGAACAAGCAACTAGAAAGTCGCATAGAAGCCCTGGAGATGTGGATATACAGACGAATATGTCGTATTTCATGGACACAAAAACAAATCAAATGCAGAGGTTCTAGAAAAACTGGGAATGAAGAGAGAGTTGATGAAAGAAATAAAGAGGAGGCAAGTGAAATATTTCGGCCACGTTAAAAGACATGATACTATTATAAGAACCATACTGGAGGGCAAGGTTTAGGGAAAACGAGTAAGAGGTAGGCAACGATACAAGTGGAAGGATAACATCAAGAGGTGGACAAACATCGGCCTGACAGAATATACAGTCAGGGTGAGATACAGACAGTGGTGATCCATTGCAGCCAACCTTCATTACGGAGACGGCACCTGATTTATTGATTGATCTCTTATTGCTAAAGTATGAATAAAGTTAGGGAAACTACAGTAAAGCTGTAGTAACATAAACAATATAAAATAAATTGAAATAATGCAGCTTTTCAAATTGTTCTGTAAAGCTGCATTGTGTGTTATTTCATATTCTGTTGTTGCCACACATTACATTACAAGTTATTTATTTTTCATTGGCTCTCCTCCCCTAATATGTTTGTTAAAGGCAATGTCATTCTGATAACTTTGCATAGAGATGTGAAGTGATTAGATCTTCATATACACTATGCTGAATAGTTATGTGAGGTGTTATCCAGTTTGATTTTGCAGTATATTTCCTTCCTGGAAATATGTTACCAATGTGTATCTGTATATTTCTGATATGAGTCTCTCTCTCTCTCTCTCTCTCTCTCTCTCTCTCTCTCTCTCTCTCTCTCTCTCTCTCTCTCTCTCTCTCTCTCTCTCTCTCTCTCTCTCTCTCTCTCTCTCTCTCTCTCTCTCTCTCTCTCTCTCTCTCTCTCTCTCTCTCTCTCTCTCTCTCTCTCTCTCTCTCTCTCTCTCTCTCTCTCTCTCTCTCTCTCTCTCTCTCTCTCTCTCTCTCTCTCTCTCTCTCTCTCTCTCTCTCTCTCTCTCTCTCATATACACACACACACAGACAGATAGAGTGTCATCACACTTACAAGAGCTAAAGTAGCTCTACTTTCTAGATCATTCTAGTGTCCGTAAATGAAAGAGCTAATTGGCTGGCCTCCAGGGGGACCACAGAGGTCGAGCGAGGGAGACATGGTACTGTCTATAAAATATTGCATCTTGTGCAAGGAAATAAATTCTTGACTGCAGGGATGACCCAGAATTAATTGAGTGGGGCACTAGCAGGAAGGATCGTTGTTGAGGGCAAAAGAGATGTTCTTAACCTACTGGCCACTGAAAATATAACTCTTTGACATCTCTTGAAGTATATGGAGCACATATGGACATGCTCTGAGTGGTTTGAGGTTGCTGTTGGATGGCAAATTCTGACATATCACCCATTTATGAGGCTAGACCAATCCTGAAGTTACATACACCTGTAGGTAGGAATTAAACCCAGACAATATACTGAGCTAGTGAGTTATTCACTGTGCTGCCATACCTCCTTCCTTTAACTAAGTTTGTTTGGTTTGTGGAGATTCACTTTTATTCCATACGAATATCTCCATAAGTTCTCCAGTCTTCTCCCGTAGATCTCACAATTAGAATCTCAGCACAGTGCACAAACTTCAAAGCGCCAGCAAGGATCCAAATGTATGTATAACAGAATTACAGATGCTATCAATTTTGCCTAGGTAGTGGCCTTTTTGGTCTGCTTTTGTCAATTTCCAAATGCAGATGACTATTATTCTGCTCAGGGTCCTACCAGTTTTTCACCCTTGTTCAAGAAGGCTAGGCGACCTATCCCCTACCCCAGGATCAGGGTATACCACCCTTTGTCTTATTTTGTGAAAATAACACCGTGAGCAAAACTGAGCCTGCTTGAACTAGAGATGGACACTCTAACCTCTGATCTACTCCTCCGCTTGACCTTTGACTAAACAGCTCTTCATATGAATTGAGAGAATTGTTACCTCTTCTCTCGCATCTCTGGATAGTGTTAATTTATGATGATGCACTTCAACCTAGCTAACTCCGGGAAGGTTAACCCGGTCAACAAATGCCCGCAGAAGTCGGATGTGTCGGCCTAACGGCGCAAGAACGCAGCTCTGCTGTAAACAGGCACAACGCAGTCACATCCGGGAAAAAAACCCGGATGAACACAGAAGAAGAAGAAGAAACTAGCTAGCTGATGTATGGCTTTAAGAGTACCATTTTATTCCTTATATTGCATAGTTTTCCTGAATGCCAATACATGTTTAATTCTGTCATTTATCAGGTCCATTACCTGAAGACAGACTTTGAGAAGTGGAGAGATGAAGATGACTCTGATGTTGATGACAATGAAGATTTTAACCTCGATGAGGTAAACTTGATGATGCTAGTTTTAGTGTTATGCAGTTTGCTATGATGACAAAGATTATTACAATAAGATTTCAAATGGCAGGAGGAGCTTTCATAGCACTGGGAAATGTATGGAAATGAAAGGAAATTAACGTTAAATCAATACCTCTGTAATGATTAGAAATGTGGGAAACCACAAAAATACTTACTAATCTACAATAAGTCTTTCACTCATACCTGCACAAGTTAAAAGGACTAAAATAGTGTGCCAGATTCACTAATGTTGACTTTGGAGAGAAAACCAGTGAATCAAGGGGTGAAGAAACGGCACTGGTGCGGAATAGGAGGCACATTGAGAAAACCTGATAATAATATAACTAGAAAGTCCTTTCTTTGGAATTCACAGGACAGACGAAATAGAGAGACCTTGCAACACATGGAGAAGAGAATTAGAGAAGTGACAAATAATATGGGAAGGACATGGAGGAAGATGCAGGTAATAGCAGAAAATATGATAGGTTGCTTGAGAGTGTCAGCTCTAGTGGGGGATAAAAAGAAGAAGAAGAAGCTTGTTATGTTGTCATCTTTAGAAAATAATGCACATAATTCTTCTGAGTACATTTAAAAAAAAATTTTTTTTAAATTAAATATAAATTTTGAAACACGACTGTCGGTTAACATTAAGTTTTAATGAGAGTTTGTTCATTGTGTTTAAAAAGTAAGCATTTTGAATCTTTCTGGTGCTCTCTTGCCCTTTTAATATGCAGATTTGTTTTGGCTGAACAATCCAAGAAAGTAAATTATTTCTTTGCTAACATTAGATATAAACTATATATTTAATTTATGGTTAAGAATTCGCATTATAGCACTCTGAGTAAGTCCAGGTATGCTTCATCTCCCTCAGCAGATTCCACAACTTGTAGATGCTGATCATTTCCCTTCACTCACTGGTTGTAAATACTTCACTTCATCTCCCTCAGCAGATTCCGCAACTTGTAGATGCTGATCATTTCCCTTCACTCACTGGTTGTAAATACTTCACTTCATCTCCCTCAGCAGATTCCACAACTTATAGATGCTGATCATTTCCCTTCATTCACTGGTTGTAAATACTTCACTTCATCTCCCTCAGCAGATTCCACAACTTCGTAGATGCTGATCATTTCCCTTCACTCACTGGTTGTAAATACTTCGCTTCATCTCCCTCAGCAGATTCCACAACTTGTAGATGCTGATCATTTCCCTTCACTCACTGGTTGTAAATACTTTGCTTCATCTCCCTCAGCAGATTCCACAACTAGTAGATGCTGATCATTTCCCTTCACTCACTGGTTGTAAATACTTCAGATTCATCTCCCTCAGCAGATTCCACAACTTGTAGATGCTGATCATTTCCCTTAACTCACTGGTTGTAAATACTTCAGATTCATCTCCCTCAGCAGATTCCACAACTTGTAGATGCTGATCATTTCCCTTCACTCACTGGTTGTAAATACTTCAGATTCATCTCCCTCAGCAAATTCTGCAACTTGTAGATGCTGATCATTTCCCTTCACTCACTGGTTGTAAATACTTCACTTCATCTCCCTCAGCAGATTCCACAACTTGTAGATGCTGATCATTTCCCTTCACTCACTGGTTGTAAATACTTCAGATTCATCTCCCTCAGCAAATTCTGCAACTTGTAGATGCTGATCATTTCCCTTCACTC
Source organism: Cepaea nemoralis (assembly GCA_014155875.1). Classification (NCBI taxonomy): domain Eukaryota; kingdom Metazoa; phylum Mollusca; class Gastropoda; order Stylommatophora; family Helicidae; genus Cepaea; species Cepaea nemoralis. Next base: position 34,344 of record JACEFZ010011570.1, on the reverse strand, counting down.
ACTGGTTGTAAATACTTCAGATTCATCTCCCTCAGCAGATTCCACAACTTGTAGATGCTGATCATTTCCCTTCACTCACTGGTTGTAAATACTTCAGATTCATCTCCCTCAGCAAATTCTGCAACTTGTAGATGCTGATCATTTCCCTTCACTCACTGGTTGTAAATACTTCGCTTCATCTCCCTCAGCAGATTCCACAACTTGTAGATGCTGATCATTTACCTTCACTCACTGGTTGTAAATACTTTGCTTCATCTCCCTAAGCAGATTCCACAACTTGTAGATGCTGATCATTTCCCTTCACTCACTGGTTGTAAGTACTTCGCTTCATCTCCCTCAGCAGATTCCACAACTTGTAGATGCTGATCATTTCCCTTCACTCACTGGTTGTAAATACTTTGCTTCATCTCCCTCAGCAGATTCCACAACTTGTAGATGCTGATCATTTCCCTTCACTCACTGGTTGTAAATACTTCGCTTCATCTCCCTCAGCAGATTCCACAACTTGTAGATGCTGATAATTTCCCTTCACTCACTGGTTGTAAATACTTCGCTTCATCTCCCTCAGCAGATTCCACAACTTGTAGATGCTGATCATTTCCCTTCACTCACTGGTTGTAAATACTTCAGATTCATCTCCCTCAGCAGATTCCGCAACTTGTAGATGCTGATCATTTCCCTTAACTCACTGGTTGTAAATACTTCAGATTCATACCCTTGTAAGTACCTGTAAGATAGGATATTGCAGACACCTTGGGCATGAAAGTGCACGAGGCAAGAGAACTGGCCAGAGATCAAGAAACTTGGCCATGATGAGAACAATGTTCTGCACAGGGTCTACTACAGGATGACCCATGATAGAGAAACGTGTCTGTGATTGGTAACCATTAATGCCACATCTGCCTATTTTTTTTTAACTTTATATAGTATGGTCTTACAATCAGATACAATTATTGCTGTGGTAATCGGAGTGCCAACTAAGCCACCTAAGAACCGCATTGATCACAGCCACACCCATCTTCATACTTTATTTTGCAGTCCTGTATGCTTCATTCTACTCAGCACCATCACCCTGACTGGTGGAAAATCTCCAGCCTGATGTCTCTCCACATTGCACAGAACCATGTACACTATTGTGCCAACTCTGTGGACATTTTTATTCTATCAGTTGTTGGACCTCCAATTCTGCCACCCCATTGCACCGCTGTTTTCCTGGTGTGATGACTAGACATACGTTGCTCTTGTATCTTCTGCCAGTCTTATTTTTAGTCCCCTGAATATCTGCTTCATTACGGTAGCCTGCTTTATGGTTTCTTCTGCTTGTGCCATCTACTTTTTATTAATTTTCCTTTGAGGTTATTCAGGTTTCCATGCAGTGGCTGTCTGACATAATTAATGACTTAAATGTAGGCCTGTGTCAATACATGTCTGTAGACTTCACTGATGTAAGCCCAAGCATATTTCGTATTGTTCGGATGGAGGATCTCATATACAATCCAAGATAATTTGGATTTCTTATGAGTTGTTCATAGAGCACCACAATATACTGTCATTCCCAGGGTTCACCACTGAAGTTCACATCACTCAGTCATCGCCTGCAACTGGGTAAGCAAAGCAGATAAGTCAAAAAAGCATAACAAGAATTTCTTAGCTGGAACCTATGGGTATGTGATGTATTTGAACCATCACATTTATTTTTTGGCTTGAGGTTTGAGTACATGAAGGTATAAGTGGCCAGTCTTACCCTCCCATAGTGAGCTTTGGAGCACAGGCATGACAGCCTCATCTGGCACACTCATGCTATTGTTACAACTTCGTAACCACTGCACCCACGTGTCCACTAGATAACTGTCATGATTAAAATCAACATAGTTAATCCTACCAAAAAGATTACAGTAATTTGTACATTACAAAACTCATTGTCATTTTAATATGTCAAAACTTGTGTATATGTTTATGCTGACAGAAAAATTATACTTGAATCAAATACAATATTTCATTTCCATATAGATGATGCAGAAGATGGGGGGATTGCAAGGAGCTGGTGCTTCAGATTTAGGGGTAAGTCTAGTTAGTGGGTTCTATAAATCTGCTGTTGGTTAAACAACACTTTGATTAGCAACTTTATGAACTTTTCTGGCTACGAGGCAGTCTTTTGGAACATTCAGTGGCACAGGTAAAGTGCTTGAAGAGAATGTTGTGAACTTCCAATGCTTGATGTAAACATGTAGTGGAGAGCATGGTAGACATCGGGGTTTTGTTCAATCACTAAGTAAAAACTAAAATAAGTGTGGAATTTAACATTTAAATTAGATAGCGATATTTAAGTATGAAGATTATATGTTAAGGTATGAAGATTACAAATGTCTTCTCGTTTTGTTTCTTGTATTGCAGAAAAAGGAAACAGAATATTGAGGGCATTATTCCTTTTTTTTAAAATCCTTTCAATTAAATGACAGTATGGTACAAAGTTTACAGGTGCTTTATTATTTTGTTCAGTAACAGACTTGTGTCTGTGACTTAGGGGTAGTGAACGTAGTTTCACAATCCCTACATACTGGGTTCGAAATCAGATGCAGGCATTTGGAGCAGATTAGTTTGTGTTGATTTTGCAATGATGTGAGCGTCAGCCGTTCAGAAAACAGCGGCTGGCTACTGAACATAAAATTGTCAAGACAGTCACAAACAACCAGTAAATGCTGGGGTTGATGGTGACGTCGTGTAAATGACACGCAACTAGTTTTAGTAGCAGAATACTCAGCATTTCCAATTGATTAAACACTATATTGCATAGCTGGCGTGGTTCATGCACTACAAACAAGGAAAGAACATAAGAAAAGGGTGAACATGCTAGCTAACAAGAAGCATGAAAATATAGGAATACGTGGTCACATATAAATATAACATTGTTAATAACAATTCTTCTTGTTCATCTTTGTAAATTACCAGTCTTCTGCTACAAATAAATCTGCTTATAGTTGCACACATACTTTCCATCTTGTTGAACTTCCCCATAGGTTTTATAATTTGTATTGTCAGCATATGATGTCTGTGTACCTGCCACAGTCCATATTGTCAACATGACAGAACCAGCTTAATTTGATGGATTTTGTGGCATTTATAATTGATGGGTGTTTATATAATTATGTTACATCATATCAGAGGTCAGAGTGGATTTGTCTGATGTTGAGGGACACTGGTAATAGGGAAAGCTAATCCACACGCAAAAATCAGTCCGGTGCTACTAGAAGTTGTAGCGCATATTTTTCACACAAACTGAAGTTGATCAGTCACCCCTGTGCACACGTGGTTTGACAGAACAGACAGCTGAAGACATCCTTCAAGACTGCCACACATATTATCAGTTGTGGACTCAACATTGGTCTACAAAGACAAATATCCACAGAAAGTTATTTTACAGACTCAATGCGTATTCATTTCAAAATACTGCAACATACATAAATAAATTGGACTTCTTGTATAGATACTAGAACAACAGAGACTGAGAAGTGGGAGTTGAAATAAAAAACCTAATATTTTACAATATATACACTACCAGGGCTATCTGTTGAGTCTTCCTTCTTCATTCCTAAATACCAGAATCCTCTTGGCAGACACCAGCAGTGGTACATAATGCTGTAATTTTGGTTTTTTTTTTTTTTTAACTTGAGTACTTATATTGTATTCAAAACTGAATTGTGGCACACTGAGGCACCACTTTATCACACCAATGCACCACTTTAGCACAACATGGTTGCTCAGCTTCTGTCATGAGTTGGGGAAGAAGATGGTGGTTAAGGGAGCTGATCACCCCACCTTTAAAGATCTGTTAGGTCTGAACAGAAGACAGCTGGCTCATAAACAGCATCGTGTCTCAGAATCTGAAGTACTTGTGCCATTTTAATCATCACAGTGGTTCAGATAGAACAATAGTGGTTCCTGGAAGCAGAGGCAAGGGTCAACCAACACAAAAGTGGGCACAGAACATTAAAGACATGCTAGGCATCAAAATATATGAGGCAGGTGAACTGGCAACAGATATAGACTTTCTGATGATCTGTGATGAGAGCTACATACTGCAAAGATCTGCTACCTGATTATGAATTATTTTTAGACCTGAACTATCTGCTTAACAATATTATGAGGGCTATTCCAAAATCAACCGCAGATTGATTGGTAAAAATTTTAACAAATTGACAATAACATCGAAATACATACAAAAGTTACATACATCGCCGCACTACTTTTCCACAGTTGCTACTTAAATTCGGGCACGTGTCGTACTGTGGCATGAGTATTTGTAACCCCTCGTCAAGGAACAGCACTGCCAAGGTACTTAGCCAATTTTTGACTCTATCCATGAACTCCTTGGGGGTGTCAAAGCGCTGGGTAGCCAGCCAGACCATCTTGCCAAAGAGATGATAATCGCTTAGTTCCAAGTCCGGGATATAAGTCAGGACTGTGTGGTAAGTGTGGAGCTGCGCATTGCCGTACAGGATAATAACACCACTGGTGAGCATTCCACGCCTATTGTTTTGGATTGACCTCACAGAACTGTCACTCATAACGTTATCACCATACACAGCACAATCGACAATAAATCTGCATTTTGACCTTCTGCTTGAAGAAAATGAGTCACACCATGAATTTTGCAGCTGGCGGGAAAGGCAGTAGCAGTGACTAAATGTGACTGTAGGTTGACATGTAGTGAGCTAAAAAACTACTGAATGATTCAAGCAATGAACGGTGTCGCTGTGGCAACCGGTTTATTGTTAACCAGGCAATCAGTGGTTGATTTTGGAATAGCCCCCGTATGCTCAGTTATAACTTTATGTTTATAACTGTTTTCTCAGAAATTGCTTTTCTTGTTTAATGACTTTGTTTTTCCCATATTACAACAGGACAATGAAGATAGTGATGATGAAGGTAAGTTATATGTGTGTTATTGTTATTAATGCCTATGTAAGAACAAGACCAGGAACAATACTCAATAGTAATAATAAACAGGAATAAACAGTTGACTGTTTTTGGTCATGAGAAGGATTAGAGCGTATTGTGGCAGCTGGAAGTGTAAAGGTTTCATTGTGCTGTGTATTACACACTAGTAGCTGAGGAAACCCTGAAGGTTGTTGAAGTAGCATGACAAATACATTCAGAGGTATTGGTTGACGCTTATACAAGATAAAAGGACTTATGCAGTGAGTGTATATATCATGTTTCAAGTTTCTTTAGGCCTGGTTTCCAAGGCACACACACTCACTCCTGTAGGAATCTAAAGTTTCTTGATTTATTATTCTTACACATTCATGCGTCAACACGAATATATTTTTAAAAAGCAACAGTGAACTTAAGAGTATTGATTGACATTTCCATAGAATTTGACATTTCCATAGAATTTGTCGTCAAAAGGCGTGCAGGTGTTCTTGGAGAGAAAAAAATATGTTCTGTGTAAGTTGGACACTCTTGCAGCAAATGTTTATGTCATTTTAGCAATTCTTGATTAATTCATCAGTGTCTCCTATCTTTAGTTTATGAAATGTGGTGTTTCAGCCTATGTCATGTGCAGTCTGAATATTGTCACTTGTTTATTTTGGTGGAGTTGGTAATATGTATGTCTTATGAACCTCTAACTCTCATCATAGATTTATTCTATATCAGGCTAAGGTAGTTGTTCTTTTTAGCTAGAGTCACCGTTATTGTACTCAGGATACACTTTTATGTACTGTCCGTCTTTCAGCAGATGTTGGGGTGTAGGGAATTTGATTGTTCTCATAGCGTATTGGTTATGAATGCAACTCTGTTGTTTCCCACCTATGATCATGCCCGTTACTGCCACAAGTGATGTGTATTAGTTATGAATGCAACTCTGTTGTTTCCCACCTATGATCTATGATCACGCCCGCTACTGCCACAAGTGATGTGTATTGGTTATGAATGCAACTCTGTTGTTTCCCACCTATGATCATGCCCGCTACTGCCACAAGTGATGTGTATTGGTTATGAATGCAACTCTGTTGTTTCCCACCTATGATCTATCATCACGCCCGCTACTGCCACAAGTGATGTGTATTGGTTATGAATGCAACTCTGTTGTTTCCCACCTATGATCTATGATCATGCCCGCTACTGCCACAAGTGATATGTATTGGTTATGAATGCAACTCTGTTGTTTCCCACCTATGATCTATGATCACGCCCGCTACTGCCACAAGTGATGTGTGTTGGTTATGAATGCAACTCTGTTGTTTCCCACCTATGATCTATGATCATGCCCGCTACTGCCACAAGTGATGTGTATTGGTTATGAATGCAACTCTGTTGTTTCCCACCTATGATCATGCCCGCTACTGCCACAAGTGATGACAAATGTTGTAGTCACACTTATCCCTTAGCCTTTGTATCCACCTGTCATATGTATTGCATATTAAATACCAAAACAATTTGCTCATTATCTCAGACCACTGCATGACTTGGACAGATGATTCATCTAAGGTATTAAACAAACATGACTGTATGACTTCCACCCACCAAAGGCCCCCCAACCCAGTGTCCTGCAGTGGGTCTGTGATGTGATAGTGCCACATCACATGTTGTAGGACTGCATGTGTGATAGTGCCACATCACATGTTGTAGGCCTGCATGCACAGAGGAATAAGTGACCAATCTTTCCCTTACCTTTGCAGATGTCAAACCCATGGCCAACCATGTTTACGACATAGCACAGTTCGCTATCAACTTAGCTAACACGCTCGCTCATTCATACCATAACCATGCACTGTTAATCTTCCAAAGAATAGATTGAGAATTAGACACAATGGTAACTTCTATGTGTGCAGTCTCAGATACCCGCCCCAGAGCTGCGTTGACTGCTTCTACTTCCATGATCATACTGGATATTATTGTTATGCATGCACGCTGACCCTACAGTCATCTATTCTCAGTATCTTGCCGAGGATCTCCATCCTGGCCTCTTAGCATAAAGGGCAATAGTTCAAAGTTTAAAACCCTTTGAGACATCACACTGTCATGGTTCATAAAGAGGAGAAAGTTTGTATGTAATGACACTACAAGAATGTGGTAGCGCAGTGACTAGCAACCACTATGTGTAGAAATAGAATTTTTAAAACACACATAAATGAGGCGCTTGTTTCAGCAAGTCTTTATCAATGAACAAGAAAAGAAAAGAAAAATCAAAAATACTTAACAGGCACGTGATCAGCACAAATTATCTTCTCCAGATACTCATTTAAGTATTTTTGTTTTTATTCTTATTTGCACTACTTGTAATTTTATCAGCAAGAACCTCAATAACTATAATTATATTTTCATAGTGGGATTTTGTGCAGGGGGCACATTGGTGTGATGGGTAGGAGGGTGCACGGACAATGGCATGAGGGCGGTCAGGCAAGGGTTCTCAAGTTACTCGAGGGTACGAGTTCTCGTTCATTACGGGACAGTTAAACTAACTTTTCATGCCTACATAATCTACCGAAAGTATTTCCAGATCCTCGCCGGTGCTACAGAGTTCGTGCACTGAGCTGAGTTTCTCCAGACTCAGGTTTGAGTTAGGAGGAGAACGGAGCACTTATGGGTTACACCCGTGTGCCGTGATGTTGATCCGTCGACTAAGCTAAACTAAACTAAACTTCACTCCTCCATGCACTCAAGCCTTTATAAATGTTATAATCCGAACATTTCACATACTGATGGCAGGTTCTTGCTGTGGGACTTTTTTAACAATTTCCCTGGCCTGAATGTTACTGGGACTCATAAGCAAACAAGGAATAGTTACACTGTAACCTACCAAACATGATGTGAGAGGCAACTAAGCAGGTTTGGCATTAGAGTCCCTACCTCAGCTTGTAGAACACAGCGGCAAAATCTAACCAGCCATGTATGTCTACAAAAGGCTTCTCATGTGTTGGTTGAGGGGCCCACACTCTTTTAGAAGATGAAAGGCAGAAGAAGCAGAGGACTGATTGTGCATAAAAGTGACATGTTTTGCTTGTTCCTGTGCTCCCCAGACTTGCCAGACCTCCAGTGATGATAGCATAGCTGCAAGAAAGAGTAACAGACATGCAAGAACATTGCTTTCAGTGTGTGCGAAAACAAGGAGAGTATGAATGCCAAATAGCCGTGCATATTGTGTGGACTTGCCAGTGTCATCACAGCATGCATTTTTAAAGTTGACTGTTTGCTTGTTCATCCTTTGTAGAATATATGAAACAGATGTCTTTTGCAAAGGCCTTTCAAAATGTTATAGTTAAATGTCATGTTTTGTTTACTTTTGAAAATATAACACAAATCATGAAACCAATATGGCGTTTTTGAATTGCTTTATAAATATGGACATGCAATGTATTTGATTACATTGATATTTGTGTTGACTACTTTATATTTTAATGCTGATTTGTTACTATTCCTATAATTGCATCTGCTTTATTTAAGCTTACTGTATGTTAAATGTGGGTTAAAAAAAATTAAGTTGCATGTCCTTCACAGGACACAGCAGTCAACCCCAGCATTTTCACTGTTCGTGATTCCTGGGCAAATTTTACGTTCAATAGTTTGCCATTGCTTTCTGAACGACCAGCTCCGGTACCTTTTTTGAAAAAAACTAGCACTGCTGTGTTTTGAACCCGGGTATACGGGCTCACAAACCGCGCTCGCAAGCCCTTAGCCACAGAGACCAGCGTTAAATGTGGTAGGACAACGTAATTTGTTTTACATTTATCACAGCTCAGCTGTAAGTAAGCACAACACAGTTATGTCCAGCACAAAAAAATAGACGATCAAAAAAGAAACATTTACCCCTGATTTGGGAATGGGCTCTTGATTGCTGGAGACTTTTTCCACTTCATGGTTTGTGATCACTGCACCTATGGAAGTCCACTAACTTTAAGCTCACCAGCTAGTTCAGTTTAGGCTTGTAGTAACAATTTGACAGGAGTTTTGTATGCGGTTCCATTAAGCCATCTGATGCCTACAGTGAGGTGCAAAGTATCCCTGTATACACAACAGCCTTAACTTTCCCTCATGCCTGTAAACGAAATCACCACACCACAACCTAGAATCACTTGGACAAAATTGGCACCACTGTTTCTTCAACTTGTTACCAATTGACATTGATATGTATATTACAAACAACAGAACTATGTAAACAATTTTTGGTCAAATAAGTTGAGAAAAACTGAACTACTTATGTATTTAAGTGTGTATAATCATTATAACTGGGAAGTTATATGTGGAAAAAGATTGAACAAGAGCAAATTAGCGACCGCCTTTTCATCAGTGTATCACTAACATCAGAAATATACAGTCCAACAATTTTTTTGACATGTTATGAGAAGAGTATACAAATGTATTATAACAATTGGCTAAATATTTATGAAACAAAATATTTAGCAAGACAGCAGTTCCGTACACTTTAAACATGTCTTTGATGTCAATTCATTTTCTTCCCGGGCACCTCAAGTTCTTGTATCATATTTTCTTTGGTGACGCGCCAGGCTGGTAGTTGATGGTGTTGCATTCTAACGACATGGCCGAACCATTTGATCTTCTGCTCAAGGTGTTGATCCGACTGTTTGTCTGATAACACCATTTCTTACTCAGTACTGAATGGTTAAGCCAGGATCTTTGGCTGTTCTATATGGACCAGCTGGGATGGGGGATAACACCACAACAGTGAGAGTCAAACGTCCTAAGAAACCCCCGGGAAGGTTAACCCGGTCAACAAATGCCCGCAGAAGTCGGATGTGTCGGCCTAACGGCGCAAGAACGCAGCTCTGCTGTAAACAGGCACAACGCAATCACATCCGGAAAAAAAAACTCCGGATGAACGAAGAAGAAGAATGGTTAAGCTGTCGGTGCTTCACAAGCATCTATCTGGCAGGTGTTGATTTTGCATTAAGTGTGATAAGATAATGTCCAAGTTTGACATTGGTAGCATCATAGGTTGATCTGTCATTTGACGACAGGTATATTTGGATGATTCAGTATGGGTGGTAGTTGATATATTAGCGCACTTGATTTTTGGCATCTGATTTCGTTTTCTCATGTCTATTCTGCTATCTTCTATGATACACTACCAAGATATTTACATTCTTTAACTTGTTTCAGAAGTGACACTAGTCACTTTTTATCAGTTTTTCCAATATTTATCATAAATCTCCTATCCGGAAGTGATGTCAACGGTCATTTGTGTTGGACATGTGTTTGTTACAGCGGATGGCCATGGCTTCCTTCAGTAGGCCGGGGTTCGCATCCTCGGTAAAGTGTGCTATAGGCAGTAGATGAACAGTTTTGTGTGTGACAGATCATTGATTTGATTCTGGAAGTTTGTCATTCCTTTTCTGTATCTAAAGCCAGTTTATTCCCGATTTCTAGTCACGGCCTTTCTTAAGTTCTTGCCAAATATTACATCTCCTTTTTTTATGGAAATGTATTTATAAATAATTTTGAGACTGATCTTTAATGCTTGAAATATTCTGGTAAATTGCGCAGTCTATTTCTGTTCTCCCACTGAAAGCTATGTGGGCACATATTCTCTGCATCAGACAAAGTTGTAACATTGTAGATTGATCTTGTTTATCCATTTCCTGTCCACTTACACGAGACTCGTTTCTCCGCCCGTTGGCTAAGATCAAAGTATAGTCACCTGCATTTTTATCTAGCCATGGCCACCAGCATAGGCGGTCACCCGAATGACACACAGGGACTAAGAACTTCATGAGGTGGCTCTAGACCTTGATCCATAAAAAACTTATTAAAATTTTGTTAATAATCAAATAAAATTGTAGACCTAATCTTGCTGTTTCCTGTATGGAGATGTTGAAGTTTCAGAAGAATGGTTTGGTTTTCGAAAGAAAAACAACACAAGAGGCAATATCTTGTTTGAGAATACTGGCAAAAAAGGTTAAAAGAGCATTTATCTGTTTCTTAATGCCATAAAAGGCTTTTAGCTAGAACAATTAATATTGTGATGGCAGGTATGAGGCAGAAATAAGGAGAATAGGGACAGCAAAAACACATTCATCACTATGAAACAGATTCCTACATCTAAATGCCAAGTTACACGTTAACTCCAAGTGTGATTAAGGGTTACATTTACCCTGTATTATTGGGTAGCCGTAATGATTAGTGGAACAAGGATGCACAGTAAATGGTTGAAACTTTGCAATGTAAGTCAAGGTCTCACAAGATAGAACAAAACAACCTCAGTAAGACTGAAACCTCTCAAGGCCAAAATATAGAAAACACAATGAGGCCGAAACAACTGACCTAGCAGCCACATCCCAAGGTAAGAACTGGGCACCTAAGCCGAGGCGCTACAGAGGGCTGGAAGCACCATGATGTAGCGATAACTAGGGTCGGAAACTTCCAAAATCGAACCTCTGTAGCCAAGCACCGAAAACGACAACTTGTGGTGGAATAGTAAGTCTTGCAAAGACCACGCCCCGCGGAGATAGCGAGGTCCGGGGGGGGGGGGAATCTTTAATAGAAAAAGACCAGTGGAGGACCTGGCTAGAAACGTGCAGAAAGGTGTTTTCGCAAGTTGTGAACAGGGTAGAAGAAGGCAACCTGGCAGCAACAATGTCTCCTGACTGGGCTAGCCACCAAGGTGGAGGTGAAGACCGAGGCCAACTGTCGGGAGGGGGGGGGGGGGGGACTGGCTTTCCCTCGGTCAGTTACGGTGCAGCCGAGGAGCGGCTGGCCGAGTGGTTAGAACGCCGGACTCTCATTCGGGAGATCCCGGGTTCGATCCCGGTAAGGTGTGGGATTTTTTTCTGTCGGGGGCAAAAAGAAAATCCTAACCTGCACAGTTCGCGGCGACTGCACTAGCCAGGCGGCCTTTATTCCTCAGGCTCAAAGACCCCTCTGCCATACACCGCAAGGTACTATATTGGCAGTAAATGACAGTTTTTTGACAGTTACGGTGCAGTGCCAACACTGGTAGATGCACCGGGTGCCCAATGTTGGCCCTCCGAGAGTAGGATGGCTTCTGGCCAGACACACTTAGCGATATCCATAAGGAAAATTTACGATCACAAACGTCTCGAAGGCGTCTACGCGCGACAGGAGAAAAATAGGCGATGTTTATGACACCCACAGGCCCGCCCTCTGAGTGTGTCAAGAAAATAAAGAAGCCGAAACATTCTACGTGTGTGGGGGGGGGGGGGGGGGGGGGTGTACCAATACTGATGATCATCAGAAATCTTCTGTTGTGCTTTGTCCGCTGCCCGAGTTGTTACCACCCATTGTATGGTGCAGAAACACGGACAATTAAAAAACTGTGTGACAACAAAATTGAAGTTATAGAAGGGTGGCTATACAGACAAATATGAAGAATGTCATGGCAGGAGAAGTCAAACCATCCATCCATCATGTGCCATGCCGATAAGCGTGGGCGGTCATGTTATGCCATCTCACTTGATCACCGGAGTCGTGGATCAGCTCCGTGTTTCTATCTCGACCATGCCACGAGGCCAAGCCATCCAGATATTTAACTCTTGGTCTTCCCTTTTGTCTCCTCCCTTCGATCTTACCAGTTGCCATCAAGTTCTCCAAGTCACTTCTTCTCATAACATGCACACAATATTTTGACTGTCTACGTCTAATGTCTCTAACAGGTTTACGATCTTCATTTGTTTCTTGTAGGACTTGTTCATTGGTTTTTCTGTCTGTCCAGGGTATTCTTTGCATTTTCTTCTGAAACCACATTTCCACAGCCATCAGATGTTTTTTCAGCTTGTCTGCTCATTGTCCACGCTTCACATCCATATAAAAGTACAGGTTCTATGTAGCACCACAACACTCTTTTTCAATTGATATCTTTTTATTGGTCAGTATGTTTTTCATCTTGCAAAAGGCTACCTTCGCCATGGCAATTCTTGTTCTAATCTCTTCAAGGCATACCCCATCAGACTGTTCCGAGATAGCTGTACCGATTCACCTGTTTAAGAATGTGCTCATTTACATATATATTTTTTTTTTGGGGGGGGGGGGGGGGGGGGGGGGGGGGGGGGTTCGCATATCCTTTACAGGACATCGCAATCAACATCAGCATCTTTCAGCTGATTGTTGATTTCTTGGCAAGAATATGCTCAGTAGTTTGCCATTGCTTTCTGCGCGACCGGCTCACATACTCCGTAAGTTACCGACGCGGAGAGAACCGCTACCAATTCTCGCGCACGTCACATTACTCATGAGAGTATACGGGATTACGGAGAAAGTCGTGTAAGCCCTAGACCAGGGAGACCGGCGTTATTTGTATATTACATTGTGGTATTTCTTCCTTCCTAGTGACGACCATAATCTGTGTCTTTTTACAATTCAATTCTTCTTCTTCTTTTGCGTTCATCCGGATTTTTTTTCCGGATGTGACTGCGTTGTGCCTGTTTACAGCAGAGCTGCGTTCTTGCGCCATTAAGCCGACACATCTGACTTCTGCGGGCATTTGTTGACCGGGTTAACCTTCCCGGCAATTTAATTCTAACCCTAGTTGTTCACTGTGTGCAACAACCGCATCTACTAAATTTTGCAGGTCCTGATCATTGTCTGCAATCAAGACTATCATCTGCATATCTAAAGCTATTGATGTATCGTCCCCCAATGTTGATTCAAACAATAAGTTTAACAAAAACTGAGATAGAAGAAAACATTACTGGAAAAAAAAATTTCAAGCTTGTTGAGGTTGTGGTGGAGGGGAAGTGAGTAAGGGGAAGACAGCGCTGCAAATGTGTGGACATCAAAAGATGAACTGGAAGAAACATTGGACAGAGACTCATTACAAATGACCTTAATACGGAGATTGGACTTGACGGTTCAATCAATCAGGTGTTAACTCCACAGTGAAGGTTGGCTGCGATGAATCTCCAACATTTTCTCTCACCCTGACTGTACATTTTGTCAGTTTGCTGTTCGTCCATCTCTTGATGTTATCTTCCCATTTGTGCCGCTGTCTACCTCTTGGTCGCCTGCCTTCAATCTTACCCTCCCAGATGGTTTTTGTGAGTAATGGATGGATGAGGTTACAAAATAACTCTGCCAATTTACAGTTTGTAAGTCTGGTAAATCAAAGGCGATTCATTGGCTCAGAATGCGACCAAATATCTACAAACACTATTTACTGAGACTGCACTTTGCGTTGCGAACAAAAGTGAAGAGTTATAGTTGGTAGGTTTGTGAATTTTAAAATTAAATTAAAGAAAAAAGGTGCATCTGAACAAATTAGATCTGGTGCCAAAGTAAAATTATTAAAAATACAAACAAAATTATGTGGCGGAAGAAAATTTAATGATATGCATGAGTGTTAGCTTCGCCGTGTTATTTCTGGTGGCAGATGTAGAAATCATATCCAGACAGATTCTACACGTTACGGACCTCAAAATCAATGCACTATAAAATTGCATACAGACCAGTTCCTGTGACTATAATATGTAGCATGGCCAAGAGGTCAATAACCATGACTATTAATATTATTATTATCAGGAGGCCCCTGTTCCAGTCTCTCACTAAGCAAACTATTCGAGTCTATCACAGGTGAAAGCTATTATAAATCTGTGCCGGTTTATAATAGCAACAATATCATCAGCATGTGTCTTGTCAAGCGACGTCTTACTACAGATGGTGTTCAGGATCAGCTCTATTGATCATATTACTTCAAGCCATTGTCTTAGGCCAGTGGTTCTCAACCTTTTTTGGCCCACGCCCCCCTTTACCATATGCTTGGAACGTCACCCCCACCCCCTTTTTTCGAATCTCTTCCTATAAATCCCCCCCCCCCCAACCCTTACACAGTATACATAAAAATGGAAGCTAAATTTAATAACACAAACTGGGGAAATTCCCCATCGGTTGAGAACCGCTGTCTTAGACCATCAAGCATAACTTCTCTTGGCCTGCCTCTTTTACTGCAGATCTTTCTAGGCGGCCTGATGTTCTCCAAGGCCTCTCTTCGCATTATGTGACCAAAGAATGCGGCCTTTTTCTTATAGAAATACTGCATGTCATTTGCACTTTGTAATCAACCCCAACACCAGATTCTTCTTCTGCGTTCATCCGGAGTGTTTTTTCAGATGTCGTTGCTATGTATTGTTATGCACCCTTGGGCCTAGACCCTTAGGCAAAAACATCCGACTTTTGCGCGCGTTTTTGACCAGGTATTCATTCCTAGGGGACTCCCACTTTCGTGGTGCTGTCCATATCCCAGCTGGTCAAGTTAGAACGGTCGAATACTTCACGATAAACCCTCAAGGTGCGGCAGGGACAGTCCATGGGCATTATCCGCCATCCAGGGTGGCTTGCATAGCTGCAGAGTCGACACATGGCGCTCTGGTGCTGGGCTCACCGAAGGAATCGCCACGTCCTGCTCATGGCTGCTTTATTTCCCCACTTCAATGTTATGGGCCTTTCGTTCGCTACGTGCCGCTCCCCGCACAAACCAGCGACGGGCCGACTGCAGGCGGTATCCAATTGGAGAGCTTTCGATTCGAACCCGTGCTAGTCGTTACGCCCGGAAAACAAAATAGAGCTGTTCCAGACGCGAAGAACATTCGGAAGACTAGTTAGTCAGAGCTGTTCCGAGCACGACGGACATTTCACTCAGACGTTTATGCGTTGTGCCCGATTTATTTGCGCCCTTAGGCCAGCACATCCAACTTCAGCGGGTGTTTTTACGGGTTTGCCTTCTCGAGGTTTCAAGGGACGTTAGACTCTTACTGCCGTGGTGTCGCCCACATCTCAGCTGGTCAAGGCAGAACGGTCAAAGCCATCACAGCTCCTAGGTGGGTGGGGGGGGGGGGGGGCCTGAGTGGTCTCGAGGTATGAGTCCGCCTCGAGTGCTGGAGGTCCCGGGATTTATTTAAAAAATCCACCTGGACTTCCGGTAATAAAATTTCCCCTGGTCTCTGGGTAGTGAGATCGGACGCCTGTGTGTATTGTTGCGCACATAAAAAAAACCCTTGGCAGTTGGAAATCGAAAAAGAGGTAGCCTAACGGCGCTGCCCGGGCAAAATTTCGAGTTAAAAATCTACCCAAAGTATTTCAGGATCCTCGCTGATGCAACGGAGTTCGTGCATCGAGCTGAGTTTCTCCAGACTCAGGTTTGAGTTAGGAGGAAAACGGAGCACTTATGGGTTAAACCGTGTGCCGTGATGTTGATCCAACGACTAAACTAAACTAAATATCACGGTCAACCCTCAAGGGAAGGCAGGGGCAGACCATAGGCATTCCCCGCTATCCAAGAAGGCTTCATATAATTGCAGAGCCGGCACATAAATGCTCAGAGTCTGGACTCACCCGAGGAATCGCCACGCCCTGCTCATGGCTGCTTAAATTCCTCACATCCATGTATTGGGCATTTCGTTTGCCACTGCTCGCTCCCCACACAAACCAGGAACGGACAGTCTGCAGACGACATCCACTCATCAAGCTTTCGCTTCAGACTGCCACGTAATGGATTCGCTAGCCAAGCGTTCCATTTCGTGTTTTTGAGACGTTTTTCCACCTTTGACTATGTTCACTCTATGAGTATAGATACAGACTTTCATTGTAACCATTTCGTGCGACTGGGGATTTTTTCCCACCTTAAGTAGTTAGTTGAGGTTCCAACTTCACGGCAACGGGTCGTCCCCATTATGCTACGTTCCTGTGCCAGTGAATATCACACAAAATGCTCCCCACTGTCCAATGTGAAACAGACAAGAGTCTCGGTAATCCAACAGCCCGCACAGGTACACTGTGCATAATGCCGCCGCCAGAATGCCAACACAAAAGTCCTCCACGAAAACCACAGTTTATCGTCGATAAAAACCTCATTGACCTGGGTTTTCTCACATGGCTCTATCTCTATCCGCACGGCGACCCACCAAAAGCATCGCATTAAGCACGAACTCCGTAGCTCCAGCGTTGACTCTCAGGAGTCTCCTGAAAAATGCACTCGTGAACCGAAAAGACAAATCAGTCAATTCATCAACAGTAACCTTTGTTCAGAACATGCAAGTTATTGTACAAACAAAAGCAGATATGTAGAAGCATTCCACGTGAATATCACAGCTCACAGAGTCTCGCCACGCACTCACTCAGTAGCAGGGCGACGGAACCATATACTACCAGTCCAACATGAGGAAAATGTGAAATGCAAACTGCAGACACAAAGATAAATACCCCAGAGGCCGTAGCGGTTCAATGCCTAACCGCCATGTTGTGGACCGGAAGTCCATCTTTAGTACCCGCTCACGGGGTAGGCTGCATGTGCTGCCGGCTCAGCACCTTACCTCTTGTGCGACTGAGCGAGTAACGGCCAGCCCCTCTCATCCGGGTATCCCCCCAGCTGAGAGCCTTCGAGCAAGTATCTGAACCAAGCATGTAGCGTGCTCAGCATCTCACCTCCGGTTTGCAGTAGGTGCGTATCGGCCCGGCTCTCACATCTAAGGGTTTATGGCTTAGAGGCATTCAGCCATATCCCTCAGCTGGGAGCCTTAGAGTGTGTCCGGACCCAGAATTAATGGCTTCGTGCGCCTGATTTGACCCTTTAACTGCTATCCTGTCTACCTGCAGAGCAGCAGGTTGTCTCTCTCTTGGTCTGGTCCCCATCCTAAGGCCTGTCCAACATGTAGTTGTGCTTCCGTCGGCAGATCTCTTGAGGTCACTGGGACACACAAACCCCTCTACCACGTCAAGGTGGAGACACCTCAGAGGGGCAACATTCAGTAGTTGCCATTGTTTTCTGATAAGGCAATGTTGCATTCCAAATCATTGCGTGCAGAAAATGGACCCACTACCTTAACACCAGCATACCAGAAGTTTGTTATCCATTCAGCCACACCGAGGTCTCTTTTTCTTATAGTTATGTATAATGTTGGTTGTACTTTCAACAGCGGATTCCAGGCACTCCTTGTTTGCTGCTTTGGCCGTCTACAATATTCACAACATTTGTCTCATAAACCACTCCTCTACTGCATCCAAACACTTAATTGTTTGTGCATTCAAATTCCAAGAGCCACTACCTTACAGCAGGACGGGTTCGATATAACATCTGAGTATTCTCTGACATCCGGACATGCAAAAACAATTGTTAATGTCCCAATCAATGAACCCTAGCATTTACTGACTGATTTTCAGACAATGTTATGTTCAGTAGTTTGCGGCCTTGTGCTTTCTGAATGGTTCATGTCTATTAATAATTGTAGCACAGAAGTGCAAAATCATAAAATTAATACATCTTTTGTATGCCATTGCTAATTTCATCTAAGACAGGTCAAGAAACTAACTGACCATTTTTCTCTTTGAAATGTACTACTGGTACAACTGGCAAAATGATTTTGGAGCCCATACATAAAAATACAGTTGATGTATTTTGTTTCATGAATATGTACAACTTTGGAAAGGAAAATAGTTGTGGCTAATCTTTAAATTGATATCTTTTTGCCAGGGCAATGTATGCAACAATCTTGCCTCAGTTGTTTTTCAAAACAAATATTTGTTTATGTGTCAGAACCTGAAATATTACAAGACCTGAACGCTGAAGAAAACTGGCTCGCAAAAAGCCACGCCTCCGAAACAAAAAATATTTTGGCCATATTAAATGTCACTGTGGCCTAGAAAGAGTTGCAGAAAGGTGAAGTTTCTGAAATAAGAAAAAGGGGTGGACCACACAAGGAAAGATACAGGACATGGCAGACACTTCGGGTGTGAAGGTGCATGATGAGGGAGAAGTGTCAAGAGATTGAGAGAGGACTTTCACTGCACTGTGATAAGATTGAGAGAGGCCTTTCAATGCGCTGTGATAAGATTGAGAGAGGCCTATCAATGCGCTGTGATAAGATTGAGAGAGGCTTTTCAATGCCCTGTGATATGAATGACGTTCCTTAAAGTAATCTGCTGCATGATGTCTGATCCTGCTGTTGTCATGGTGACTTCTGCTGGCAGTTTATGAAAGTCTTATTTGTCCAGTAACAATATCTAACTTCAATAGGTCTCGAACTTTTCATGAAAATAAGCCATTTGTTTCCTGTATTGAATCTACAGATTTGCTTTCTATTTCTACATGAATTATGGTGTGTTGTCCATTTTGCTATAAAGAACAGTTTTCAATTTTGAGCCAAATGAGTCACCCAAAGCAGTGAGTATGTGTAATATGCCACAGATAGAATCTACTTTATTCTTGATATTCATTTCAATTTTATAGCCAAAGTTTCTGCTTGTAAGCAGTGCATAGTCTGTTTAATTGGGGTTTATCTTCACTAGATGTCCCAGCGATTAAATGTTGCCTCCATAAATGCACTGTAAGAAGTGGTACCTCTATATCAAATGTGACCTTTCCTTATGCTGCCTCTTCTAGTGAAATAAGCAGGTTTTCTGTAGCTGTGTAGATAGGGTACATATTTAGCACAGCTTGCTAGAAATAGACTATTTATTACCTAATTATGGATTTACATTTTAATTATAACTTATTTAATATTTATTTATATTTATCGCTATTTAATATTCGTGACATATTTAGATATCAGGTGCATCAGGCACATGGAGCCCCATATCTGTAGTCACACAGGCCGCCTTTACTTCTCCAGAATTTCCTGGTACACATCTCAAGCTGGGTGGACCTGGAGGCCCAGGTCAATTGTACAAATCAGACTTCAATTTGAACCCATGACCACCGGGCTAGCAGGCAAGTGCACTAGCCGCCGCACCACCGCGGTTTTCCATTGATGTAACCAACAACAGTAAATAGAAAGCAAATACCATGGATTAAAGTAAGATGTTTATTCTCTGAAATGCATCCTTCTAAACTTATTTTTTCATCATTAAGCCAGCTTATCAAACATGGCGTCAAATGTTTACAAATGTAAGTATTCTGAAAACACTAATAAACTATTCAACTCATCACTGAAAGATAACTCTAACAAAAGTATGTTGCATAAAAATCTCACACAGATAAGTAAACTAGCATGTTTCAGTCAAGAGGGTTGGAATAGTTTCAAGCAGGTCCACTTTATTTTATACAGACAGTGATGGAATTCTAAAACACGCAGAAAGTTGAACCAAATGAGATGTGGAAACAACTATGAAAAATAGAAGAAACGCTAGGGTGGGCACTGAAATACAAGGACAACTGCATCTGCAGGTCTGAAATGTTGATTACAGGCTGGAAGGACAGGGTACACAAGATATGCAAAAAACAAAATAAATCTCAGAAAAATGAGATCACAGACGTGCCATGTAAAGGAGATGATTTCTCGTACAGCTAAGTGCACCACTGTCTACAGGTTCAGTCAACACACAACGATCGCATGTAGAGATCTGCTCATTTGTCATATTCTATCCCTGCAGTTTGCTGTTTTCCTTCTGAGTCTCCTTGATTAAATGTTGCTTGTATGAGAAAATGTCACCTTCCCATTTTGTTACAGCTCCCTTTTCACACACCCAAATTTCCTCTGTCACCTACAGACAAATGAAAATATATCAGCAACATGCATATGGCCAGTGACTAACAAAACGACTAATAGTTAATACAAACTTTAAATATTTAACATTATCGTTAAAGATAGTACTGTGGTATGAAACATGGAGAGCGACTAAAACAAAGACATATAATAATCTACAAACATTCATTAACCAGTGCCTGTGCAGAATAGGACTAAAACCGGTATCTCAGAAACACTGATGCAGAGAAGATTCCAGCGAATTATAAGGTGAGGAGAAGAAGCTCTGGTGCTGGATGAGGCATGCATTTAGAAAACCTGAACATAGTATAACTAGAAAGGTTGTCTTCTGGAACACATACAGCAAATGAAATCGAGGTAGACCAAAAAATGTCTGATCTCATCTCATCATGTTCCTCTTGTACCTTGCGGTGTCGAGGTGAAGTATAAACATCGTGAGAGTGCCCGATAATGGGCTTCATGTATCGATATTCCCATGGACTCTACTATTACCCCCGTCCAACGTTTACATGATAGGCCTCTTCTTCCGTTTCCATCTGGTCTGTACATCTTTGCGTGTTGTGGTATGCTGTTGAATGGTAACCTACTTGGTAATCTACCTACCTAGATTTTATTAGAAAGCAGCAAGTCAAATGGTTTGGCCATGCAAGTAGGTTCCTAAAAACCGTGACAGAGATAATATGGGGAAGACATGGAGGAAAGTGTAATGTAATTATAATACTGCAAGTAAGTCATGGACAGTGAATAGATAATTGAGATATCATTAGGCTGCTGTGAGGTCTACAAGAATGCTGAGAAAACCCTGAACAGGTAAAAAGAGTAACAAGGACATTTTGAAAGAAACAGACTGCCAGAAAGAACTGATTATTTGTGCCAGAAGTGGACCCCCACCAAAAAAATAACGTCATTACTGCCTACAGTACCATAAACAGAGATATATAATACAGGAGGACGCGGAGGGAGCTGAAAGAGAGAGTAAATATATGACAACTTGGTATGAGTGGGTTGAGGGCCTATGCTGCAATGTGTGATACATGGCACAAGAAGAGACTGGGGAAAACCTTGTGAGAGTATGCTGTAATTCGCTGGCGTGCAGAAACATCAGCACCATACTGGAAACGTGTGTGACATAAAACTGGGTTAAAATTACTGCCAACGTTGTATATGACTACAACTACAGTTCTGATGTCGGTGAAATATTACTAGCATATGTGAAAAGTTTTCAGGGGTAAATTACATACCTGTGAGATAAGTCTGAAGTCGTGGCTAACAAGAATCATGCCACCTTCAAAATCATTGATAGCATCTGCCAGAGCATCAATTGTCTCAATGTCCAAATGATTTGTAGGCTCATCCAACAGCAGCAGATGTGGACACTGCCAAGCCAACCAGGCAAATGTCACACGACAACGCTGGCCGTCAGATAAGTTTCTGATTGGGCACACCTGCAAATTCCAAACGTGAAACATTTTATTTAAAAGAAACATCTTTAAACAATCTCCATCGTTTTGACACTAATAAAAATGACTTCATGGTGTATTTGTAGACTTCTTCCAATGTTGTCTACCCACATGTAACATCTTTCTACTTTGCTCTACTTTTCCCTCCACCAACATGCGCTATAAAGGAAATACCTCTTTTTTGTTCCAAGTTGTAAGATGGTGGAGATAGTATTTCCACCAGTTGTATGGACGTTTTGCCCTGGCCATGCAGGGGTACGGGGGAATGAACAGGCTGATAGGCTAGCAGGGAATGCACCTCTTGGTGGTAGTTTGCCTATGGACAAGGGGGAGGTGGTCATGCGCTTGTGGGACCAGGTGGATAAGGCGGAGGAACAGATTGAGAACCCATATGTGGAAAGAATGAGATTGCGGGGGATCGGCAGGGGTTCTGGAAGAATCTCAAAACTGAGAGGGAAGACCAGGAGAACTTTTAATCAGATAGCGGTGGGAATGATTAGTAGTATGACTCTTTGCTGGCTGTTGAACGAGGGGACGGAGCACGTATGTCCTGAGTGCAGTGATGTCGGTTCTTAACTCAACTGTTCAAAATTCTTAAACTGTCTGTCAATAATCTCATTTAGCAATGTTTTCTTTAGTTTCAGTTTTTGCAACAGTGCTTAATTTAGTTCAATGTTGCCCTCATTATTTACTCAATGTCCACGTTTAAGCACCATACAATAACCTTTATGTAACACTAGCTGACCCGGCCCGGCTTCGCCCAGTCCCTGGAGGGGATCGATCTATCTATCTATCAGTCTGTCTGCCTGTCTGACCAGGCCCGGCTTGACCCAGTCCCTGGTGGGGAGCATCTCATTTAATTAATATAAGTAGTCATATAAGCTCCCGTTCCCGAC
The DNA here is from genome assembly GCA_014155875.1 of Cepaea nemoralis. Classification (NCBI taxonomy): domain Eukaryota; kingdom Metazoa; phylum Mollusca; class Gastropoda; order Stylommatophora; family Helicidae; genus Cepaea; species Cepaea nemoralis. Next base: position 11,541 of record JACEFZ010011570.1, on the reverse strand, counting down.
TGTCTGACCCGGCTTCACCCAGTCCCTGGTGGGGAGCATCTCATTTAATTAATATAAGTAGTCATATAAGCTCCCGTTCCTGACTGTCTGTCTGTCTGACCCGGCTTCACCCAGTCCCTGGTGGGGAGCATCTCATTTAATTCATATACGTAGTCATATAAGCTCCCATTCCCGACAATCTGTTTGTCTGTCTATCTATCTGACCCGGCGTGGCTTCACCCAGCTCCTGGCGGGGAGCGTCTTATTAAATTCACACAGTAACTTAAAAGAATGTCCTTCCACACACCATCCATTATTTTTAATGAAAACTGTTTTTAATCACCTACATGACTGTAGATGACTTCTTTAAGCATAAAAAGATGAGTTACAATGTTATGCATTATTTTTATGAAAACTTTGAAAATGCCTTAAAGATTATATCATTATTTATTATAACTCATATGCCTGTAAATAACTATAGGCAAAGAGTTATAAATCTTTGAAAACCATGCAACAATATGACTATAATGTATATAGAAATGTTATTAAAAGTTATGCCCCTTGAAATAACTTTTCTAGAGTTAAGTCCCCTTGCTATATAGAAATTATAATGAAAAATGAAATATTAAATTTTAGCAAGTAAGTAGCCGAAAAATAACTAAAAAACTATGACAGAAAGTTGCACAGGAATGAAAGGAAAACGTGTAGAAAATTTCATCTCAATCGGATGGACCGTTCGCGAACGCATAAAGAACGGACGGAAATACATACATTGTGTTTTTATATATATATATATATATATATATATATATATATATATATATATATATATATATATATATATATATATATATATACTAGATCATGTTTAATTTCAGGCCAATGACTATCTCATCTGGTTTACAGAATTTGCTACATAACCATTATATCACAAAGAGAAGAAACTGCAGGATTGATCAAGAATACAATGACATGTTGAAAGTACATGACCATTACATTAGATTGGTTCAGTGAACAGACTGGACGCACACACACACGAATCATACCTGCTGCATGCCTGTCAACCCAAAACGGCCAATGATTTTTCTCATTTCCTCTTTCTCTTTTACATCAGGGTAGCATTTCATCATGTACTCCAAGGCAGACAAATCCAAGTCCAGTTGATCTCCCAAGTGCTGTATACATATAGAAACAAATCTAAGTTAATATTGCGCATAAAATTTACAAGTGGACAGACAAATCACCGACAGTTGTAAGATCTCTACTACTGACAGTAGAAGTCAGTCAAATCCATTTGTACCACAGTTTGAGGATGTGCTAGACCAGTGGTTCTCAACCTTTTTTGGCCCGTGCACCCCTTTTCAGAATGTCATCCCCCCCCCCCTTTCATATTTCCTACCTAAAAATCCCCCCCCCCCCCCCCCCCCCCCCCCCCCCACAGTATATGTGAAAATGGAAGGTAAATGTAATAGCATATACTAAAACAAGTCTAGACATCCACATAAAACGTGATTTGTGGGTCTACTTACTTTATAAAATGAGTTTTAGAAGGATGAGACGTACATAACTGTAAAGTATGAAGGGGAAAACAATATCAAGTAATCGGTTCTTGTATTAACACGATCTTGAAATGGTCTTCATCCCCCCCCCCCCCCCCCCCCCCGGAAACCCTAAAATTCCCCACGTGGGGGGGGGGGGGGGAAGGAAGAGGAGGAATTCCCCACCGATTGAGAACCACTGTGCTAGACTGACATATTCAACAACCAATGAGACGGGGAAACAGTATTGTTCTTGCCATTTCTGCAATTTCCAGATAAATCTCTGATGCCAATTTTTACACGAGATAGGTTGACTCCAGACAGTATTTCCACCAGCCAAATGCTGTCTCTACAATGAAGGTTGGCTGCAATGCATCTCTAACAATTTCTGACTCGTGCTGTTTCTACACTCTGATAGACTGCTGTTCCTAAATCTGTTGATGCTATCTTTCCACTTTTACACTCTTGTCAACCTCTTGTTTGCCTGTCTGTGATCTTTCCACATAGTATAGTTCTTAGGTCTTTTACATGTTGTCAGACTCTCTGGCTTTTTCCTTCTTTTGCCCTGTATCTACAACTGGAGCAAAGGCCCTCAATCAACTAGTGCCAACCTTGGCTGTCTCCTGCAGAGAAGAATACCAACTATTTGCATCACCTACTAGCACAGTGGTTCTCAACCGGTTGGCGATGACACACCCCCCCCCCCCCAGTTTCCAGTGTGGAATTAAGATTATTTCAAGACTGCATTAATACAATAACCAGTTACTTGATATTGTTTTTCCCTCTAAATTTTACGATTCTGTACTTCTCGCCCTAATGAAGTTCGTTTTATAACAGTAGACCCGCAAATCACGTTTTATGTAGATGTCTAGATTTGTTCTAGTATGTGTTATTAAATGTAGCTTCAATTTTTATGTATACTGTGTAAGGGTGGGGGGGTGGGGGGTGGGGGTGACGTTCTGAACATCTAAACATATGGTAAAGGGGAGCATGGGCCAAAAAAGGTTGAGAACCACTGTACTAGCACATCTGTATCATGCCACCTTAAGAGAAAGAGCCTCCAAACACACACAAGCATCATTGTACAAGACAGCTGAAGGAGTGCTGGCAAGAAGCCGTCTACCATTTTCTGAATCTGCAGTTCACACAGCCAACGTGGACACAAACAAAAAGCATTCCAAAAGAAATTCACAGCTCAGTGTTGCACTAAACACTCAACTCAGCAGATGGGCGACGAAACCGGGTCCAACAGGTCCAAACGTGGGGACAATGCACTAGCAATCTGCGCACAGAGACTATTAGCTGTCCAAGGTCTTATCCGCTTGCCTGCCCAACCATTGGTTACATAAAGATTACCTTGAACAAAGCTTAGCGTTATTTTCCTTCTAAAGAAGTATGTGTGAAAAGCCTACCTGATGGTATCTTCCAATTTTGAGATGTGAGTGTCTTCGAATAAGTCCATCTGAAGGAATTAACTGAGGAAAATTTGAACAAGCGTCAGTATAAAGCTCATAACAGAAATGACAACAATGCTAAATTAATACAAATCTCGCTCTTTCACTTGACACCACATCAAACAGTGTACTTTTGTTTTTCTTTGTAACAGAGATGCTGATGGCATAGCCATGAACAATTGTTCCAGTCCACAGACAGCCACCACCAGCTATAGGTCTATTATGTGTTAGGACCATCACATTCCTGAATGCACAGAGAAATAAGTGGCCAGCCTTTCCCTCTCAAGCAGACAATGAACGCAGGTGCCGATTCCTCACCGAAAGCATTCATGACATATTAACATAAACCTTCTAATGATTATACTAGCGTGTTTATGGTTAAACAAGTTGTAAATATACAATTACCTCTCCTGTGATGAGTTTAAGAAGTGTAGATTTCCCTGCACCATTGGGACCGACCAAAGCCACACGTGTGTCTAAATCAATGCCAAAATCGAGATTCTTGTAGATGTGTTTCTGTAGACAAACAGAAATCAACAATACATCAGCATCAGCTCATATTCACAGAACATCACCTTAAGCTACGACTTCTCCTGTTGTGCATTATTGTTGTGCATGTTTTATACTATTTATTTATAGTATTTATAAGGATTTCATTCGCCAAAAGGACATTGAGAAAAATTCTAATAAAATTCAAGAATATTCAACTTTAGTCAAGAATCATTCATATGTATATCTGGTCATTATATGGTTCTAAAATAGCAATTTATAAATTTGATGAAAAAGACATATGCAGACAAGATATAATAGCAAAAAATAAGCACTGCAGTGAAAATTGACAAATGAAAAAGTTCTGGAAAACAGATCAACTAAGATTTCTTACAGTAATAAATATTTAAAAAATAAGAAAAATATGGCATGATTATATCCTTTAAAAATTGAAGAAACAGCAAAAGAGTATACTATAAGACAAAATATAAGGGAAATGAGGAAGAAGTGGAAAATACTGATAAAACAGGCATGAATAGAGCTATTAAAGCAGAAAAACAAGGAATGAAATACAGCAATACAAGACAGACAACTATTGAGTGGTACGATCAGGAACCTTCACAGCCAGCCCCCTCAGGTTGAACGACTTGATGATGATTGGTAAAGACCCCAGAATCAAAACAGCGTTGTTGCTTTGCTTGATGTGATAAATTAGGTATAAGGGGCGTTCATTTGAAATCCGTTCGTGCCGCACCGTGCATAATTGTGTACATTGAACATGATCATGTCATAGTCATGTGAAAGCACTGACCGATTAATAAAAGAGCACATGCTTATCGTCCCATGATGCATAGGTTCTGTTTCTGACCGTTGAGAAAATGGCCGGGTTGATCCAAAATCCATCCAAAGAAGCTCAACGAGCGGTGATTCAGTTTCTTTAATTTGAAGGATGTCGACCAGTGGACATTCATCGAAGAATGCAGGCAGTGTACAGTAACAAATGTGTGTTGAAGACAACAGTGACAGACTGGGCACAAATGTTTCGGAAAGGACGCCAGTTCACGACAGATCTTCGATGGCTGGGTCAAGCGCACATTGTTGCAACAGAAAAAAAACATCGCCAAAATTGATGCAACAGTACAGATGAACCGTTGTCGAAGCATACGTTCGCTAGTTAGAGAATTTGATGCGTCAATTGGGACAATTCAAAAGAACCTGCAATATCAGAAGGTGTGTTCACAGTGGGTACCACGGATGTTGACCGACCACCAAAAAGAGGAACGCATGGAATGGTGTTTGAACCACTTGCTGAATCATGGTGTCACCACTTTAAACAGAGCACCAAAAGAGAGAGCATGCAATGAAAGCATGCTGGATCACCAAAAGCCAAAAAATTCAAGTTACAGGTTTCCGCTGGTAAGGTTATGCTGAGCGCATTTTTTGACCATGAAGGGCTATTGTTGGCCGACTTCAAAGAACCTGGTGTCAACATCAACTCTACCCACTACTTGCAAACACTAGAGAAGCGGCAAAAAGCCATCAAGAATAAACGACCCGGCATGCTTTCTCATGGTGTGATTTTGTTGCATGATAATGCTCGTCCACATGTTGCAAAGATTGTGCAGGAAACATTAGCAAGGAAGAAGTGGGACATTCTGCAACATTCAGCCTTTAGTCCTGATTTGTCAGTATGTGATTTTCATTTGTTCTGACCTCTATAAAAAGCTCTCAAGGGGCAACGATTTCACACATGTGCAGACGTAATGAACGCGGTAAACACTTGGTTCAGTGAGCAACCACAATCCTTCTTTGTGGACGACATTCGCCGCCTACCTAAGCAATGGGATGCTTGCCTGAATGCCTACGGCGACTTCTTTTGACCAACCTATGGTGCATAATTCATTCAAAATAAATGCTTTGTTTAATTCTACCACACCTGTTAATGTAACAAAGTCATTGGAACAGGTTTCAAATGAACGTCCCTAATATTTGTTGTCTTCCCGTTATGTCTTTTCAATCCTGATTCAGTCACTCATGAATGTGTATGTTTGTGTGAAAGCACTCATGCTCAGTGAGTATACGTACCTGGCCTTCTGAGTATCTGAAGCTTACATTCTGAACCATAATGACAGGCGGTGGTATATCACCGCAGCTTGGGAAGTACAGAGAGACTGTCTGCAAATAAAAATAAGCAGGCAGGTAAGGAACAGTCAACTTTCATCTAAGGAGGGTGCATACAAAAACTGCTCACTAAAAACTAATTTATTCTGATAGACAATGTAAAAATCAAAACATGTGCAGACATACACAAGAGCAGCAGCAGATAATAATGACATGCAATTTGAAAAATACACTAAATACATTTCAACCTCAATATAAAATAAGCAGTTTAATAAGTTTATTTAACACAAGCAAGTTTGTAAACAATATACACATAGTAAATATAGTTACACATGGTTATGTACAATTGATTCTGGCTAAAGGAATTCATAACATCAGATGGAAGATGCATGACAGATTAAGAAGAATCCATTCATCCATCATGTGCCATGCCGGTAAGCATGGGCGGTCATGTTCTGCCATCTCACTCGATCACCAGAGTCGTGGATCAGCTCCGTGTTTCTGTCTCGACCATGCCACAAGGCCAAGCCATCCAGGTACTTGCTTCTAGGTCTTCCCCTTGGTCTGTTCCCTCGATCTTACCAGTTGTCACCAAATTCTCCAATCCATTTCTTCTCATAACATGCCCAAACAATTTTGACTGTCTACGTCTAATTTCTCTAATCAATTTACGATCTTCATTTGTTTCTTGAAGGGCTTGTTCATTGGTCTTTCTGGCTGTCCATGGTATTCTTTGCATTTTCCTCAGAAACCACATCTCTACAGCCATCAGATGTTTTTCAGCCTGACTGCTCATTTTCCACGCTTCACATCCATATAAAAGTACAGGTTCAATGTAGCATCTCAACACTCTTTTTCTCGTTTCAATTGACATCTTTTTATTGGTCAATATGTTTTTCATCTTGCTAAAGGCTACTTTTGCCATGGCGATTCTTGTTCTAATCTCTTCAAGGCATCTCCCATCAGATGTTATTACTGTTCCGAGATAATTGTACCTGCTCACTTGTTGAAGAATATTCCCATTTACTTGTATATTACATTGTGGTATTTCGTCCTTCCTAGTGACGACCATAATCTGTGTCTTTTTAAGAAGAATAGACGATGCAAAAGCTGCATTTCAGAAAATGAGGTGTCATATGTAGATCACTTCCACTGAATGTGACAAAGAGATTAGTGAACTATTATATTGATCCTGTACTGCTGTAACATAATAAATCTTGAAATGTGAGTGATCAAAGCAGGCAGAGCTTGGAAGCAATAGATATGTGGTTTCAGAGATTAATGTTGCATTAAGAATTGGACGGCCATAGTACCTAATAATGAATGCCTGGAAGAGGCAATTGAAAGTAGAATATTATACACAACAATAAGAATGAGATAAACAGTGTTCTTTAGGACAGTGGAGAACATTATGCTGACTAGAAAGATCAGTGTAAGAAGAGACAGATCAAGAGAAATGAAGCATGATGGTCTACGACTATGGCATAGAGGAATGTTATCAATAGAATTTATCCAGAACAGCAAGAACCGAGATCTGTGGAAAGATATAAATCACTTACGCCATTTTGCAAGACACATGCTGTTTTGTAGTACATTAATGTTCAGTGGTGTTTTCTTTGGTATGGTATCTGCTGTTATCTTTAATATATATATATATTATATTATATATATATATATATATATATATATATATATATATATATATATATATATATATATATAAAATGAAAGTTCGAATCCAGCTAGGGAAAATAATCACGGACAATAATTTTCTTCTCAGAAGTCTCAATTTCATTTAAAATATTTATAAAATGTCCAAACATTAATAGATTTGTTTTAATATGCAGTTAATTTTGTTGTAGTGTTTTAAAGTGGTAGGTAATATTGTTTCTTAAAATAGCGGTTAAAATGTAACCAAACTAACAGTTTTTGGGACAGACCCGTGTAAACCCAGAAGTAACATGCAATGCACACATTTTCATTAAAGAAAGAAATCTTCTTCTTCTTCTTCTTCTGCGTTCATCCGGAGTTTTTTTTTCGGACGTGATTGCGTTGTGCCTGTTTACAGCAGAGCTGCGTTCTTGCGCCGTTAGGTTGACACATCCGACTTCTGCTGGCATTTGTTGACCGGGTTAACTTTCCCGGGGAAAGAAAGAAATATAAAACAACAGATGTTTTATTCAAGAAAACAATCAAATCTTCTAATTTCACACAAAGCATAAAGAACAGGTTGACAAAATAGTACATACATGTGAAACAATACTGAATGTATTCATGATTGTGAGGAACATGTTAAAATCTCCTACCTTATCTGAAGAAACCTTATCTGTGAGGCCTCCATCAACCATCTTCTTCAGTGTCTTCTCTTTACTTTGGGCCTGCCTTGCCAGTTTAGCACTGCCATGACCAAACCGTGCTATATAGTTCTGGAAAGGGGAAAAAAAGGACAAGATATCAGACAACTTGTAGACAAACTGTTACTGTCTCTGCTGCCTCCAAGCTCCTAATTTATTAGCTCACATTCCAAATAAAAGCAATGATTAATAATGAAATTACACCTTATCATACCTAATATAAGCCAAATAAACTTATACTTATTAATTAAGACAAACTGCAGGCGGAGTAGTGATAAGTGTTTAGCTAGTTCACTGGTACTATAGAAGGCAAACAGTCTGGTATAGGTTCTGATGTTGACATAAACCATAAAAAAGGTGTGGACAATTTTTTCCAGAAGGTACAGCTGAGAGTGAGACCTGGCTATCCTATCCACAGCAACTATGATCTTGTAAGAATGAAAACATAACATTTCACACCCCCTGCAGTGCTATATAAAAATGGTAACTAAAGGGCTCTTTTCTGGGTATATGGTGTCAGCTGCATATTTTCAGACCAATCGGCACTCTGGCTGATGTGGTTAATATCTGGCTGGCTGCCTTTACTTCCCAGAAGATTTGCTCATATCCACTTTAGACAGGCTCAACCTGAGAACACAGGTCAACTTAAATAAAATTTTAATTTAAAAAAAAACCTTTCTCAATATCAAACGAAGGTCAGCATGGCCGAATGGATATGGACCTCTCGTCCTTGACATGGGGATGTAAATTACAAGTACCTCTGAAACCAGAGTGGGTTCGCCTGATGGCAAGGGACAATATTAATAAGGAAAGCTGATCCACGTGCAAAATTCAGCCCAGCGCTACTTGAAATAGTGTACGGACTACGCTTGAGTTCAAAGCGAATGAGTGCTCACCCCTCCCCCAAATATGACCAATAGTCCAGTAGCCAATCACACCAAGCACTGCGATAATATATGTTCTCAACCTTTTTTGGCCCGTGCCCCCCTTCACCATATTTTCAGAACGTCATTCCCACCCCCCTTTCATATTTCCTACCTAAAAATCCCCCCACCCCTACACAGTATACGTAAAAATGGAAGGTAAATATGTTAAAACAGGTCTAGACATCCACATAAAACGTGATTTGTAGGTCTACTTGCTTTATAAAATGAATTTTAAAAAAGGATGAGATGTGCATAACTGTAAAGTATGAAGGGAAAAGCAATATCAAGTAATCGGTTCTTGTAACAACACGATCTTGAAATGATCTTCATCTGGAAACCCTAAAATTCCCCTGGGAGAAATTCCCCACCAGTTGAGAACCACTGGTATATGCCATAGTATTGCCTGTACTTCTATTTCTTCTGATACTAATGACAAAAGTAATACAAACCTTCATGTGTGCAATCTGATCTTGCTCCCATTTATATCTTTTCATCTGGTTCTCCTCAAGCTCATAGCGGGTCTGGACATAGCTGTCGTAGTTACCCTGTTGGTAACATAATTGTTAAAATAGTTTAAAGTCCAAACATATATTACAGCTTCTTTTTTTTGTCTGATACTTTTTTATTTTGGGCATATCTGCTGTTTTCTGAGGAAAATGCAAAGAATACCATGGACAGACAGAAAAACCAATGACCAAGTACTACAGGAGACAAATGAACATCGTAGACTGATTAGAGAAATTAGACGTAGACAGTCAAAATTTTTTGGACATGTTATGAGAAGAAATGGGTTGGAGAACTTAGTGACAACTGGCAAGATCGAGGGGAACAGACCAAGAGGAAGACCGAGAGGAAAATACCTGGATGGCTTGGCCACATGGCATGGACGAGACAGGAACACTGAGCTGATCCACGACACTGGTGATCGAGTGAAATGGCGAGTCATGACCGCCCACGCTTTCCGGCATGGCACATGATTGATTGATTGATATCTGCTGTGTCAGTTTACATCAAAGCTGACATATTTGTGCCTTTTGGCTAACGAATCCAACTGCTGTAGATGTTTGTTGACAGAGTTAGCCTTTCCGGCATACATTGATAGGATAATGGTTAATTAAATGTTCTATCACAGCAACTAAAATAAGCAACAATTTCAAGTCTAGCTGAAACCAGATGTGCAAAGACAAAAAGGCAGCTAAAATCGCCACCCAATATAAGCTTCAGCGTAATATATTTCCTCACTAAGTGACTGGAACAAAGAAGAAACTTCATTAAAAATATAATTTTTTTAAAACAGTGAATACTGTCTGTATCTGAACTGTTAGTTTGAGAAACACACACATATTGACAGGCACTCCAAGGAGTGCATGGCTGGATGTGTGATGAAGAATACTTGTTCCTTCAGTAAAGCACCGTCGTCGTGAGGTTTCAAACCTTGGTATGACAATATCTTTCTGTGTGTTCCTTTTCTATGTCTTGCTTGCTCATCTATGAATGTCAATTAATATCAGCATTTATTTCTCATGTTGCTTCAATGGCCTCATATGATCCCAAGCAATAAATCTTTCTAATTAATGGCCTGGTATTTAACCATTTTAAGAGAGTTAATTCTGGAATTAATGAAAGATACTATAACATTGCCGGCTCTGTGGCGAAAGAGTTAAGAATGCAATTGGTAATCCTGCATACTGTAATCGAAACACAGCTGCTGGCAATTGGAAGCAGACTGCCTTGCATTGGTTTCCATACAATGGTATGAGTACCAGTCGTTCAGACAGCAATGGCACACTACTGAAAGTAAACTTGCCCAGGGATTACAAACAGTTAAAACATGGTGGATTTGTCTGCTACGCCCTGAAAGGGATATGCGACTAACTTTTTAACTATAACTTTATCATTGTTTCCCCTGAAGATGTACTGGCAAACTACACAAATTCTAACATACCATAATGACAAATGGAAATTACTTACACCAAAGTATTTGAGTTTCTTCTGATGCATGTGTACAATGTTTGTACATACTCCATTCAGGAAGTCCTGAGAGTGGGATACAACCATAAGAATACGTGGGTATCTGAAACAGCATGTAATTTTTTTTTTTACACAAAGAATATACATATGCATGTATATATACATACATTAAAACGACAGCTGACACAATATTGTTCACCATAAGCAGTGAATTCAAGCGGAATTGTTAGTCTAGATATATATAAATTGGTGCTAAATATTTCACATTTTAATGTCATTCATAAAAATAATTAACATTACACATTTATTAATTGGGCAGCCAAGTATGAATCTAAGCAGCATGAAAGGTTTCAAATTCACATTGCAAATTTACTTGACCAAATATGAAAAATACCAATCCAATTTATGATAAAAATTTCATATAAATTTATAATAAATGTTTCTGGCTTATTTATTTATTTATTTATTGAAGTATCTGATTGATGCTAAACACACTAAATTAATATGGTCTTACGTCTTGAGTTCTTCCTCCAACCACACGCAAGCATTAAGATCCAAATGATTTGTTGGCTCATCTAGCAACATCAAGGACGGCCGTAAAAAGAGTGCACGGGCCAGTGCTATTCGCATCCTCCAACCTCCAGAGAAGTCTTTGACCTAGAGAACCAAAATTATGTGCCATAAGATTATCACTATAAAATGTAATATG
>JACEFZ010011569.1:0-27413 GCA_014155875.1 Cepaea nemoralis | reverse complement strand
GTATGTGGTAAAACGTGTGTGCGTGCGTGCGTGCCATGCCTGCCTGCCTGCCTGCCTGCGTGTCTGTGTGTGTGTGAGTGTTGTGTATGTGTGTGCGTGTGTGCGTGTTTAGATAGGTAGGTAGGCACATATGTACGTGTGTATTCGATAAATACATGTGATATTACGCCTGGACAGTTCATAATAGCGTTACTCAGAATGTTCAGCGCCATTCCCATGACATCATCATCATTATCATCCAGTACCTTGTCGGCTGGTGTGACAATCATGCCTCTCCACAAATTGCGACGGCATTGATCATTTCGTGTGTTGACTGCCTTCCGTGCCATGACGTTTTAATGAGACTGATCACGGAAATGCAGAGGCTAAACATGTTTTAAGAGCCCGTGTTCCAAAACCTCGAAATGAATAACAATAGCAATTTTGAGAACATGTATTTTTCCTGTGGTGTGAATCGTGCATCAGTTCACAATCAAATATGACGGAGACTGTGGCTTTTAAACGTTTTGAACTAAAATAATTGCAGAGACGTTCTTAGATCATGGTGAGAAACATATAATTTCATAACAGGGTCGGGATGCGTCGTGTACACGGGACATAAAAAAAAGTTAGTTGCATATACTGTACAATATGTTGCAGTTCTTTGACTGTTTGTGATTTCTAGGAAAGTTTACGTTCAGTAGTTAGCCATTACTTAGTGAACGACCGACACTCATACAGTTTTATTAAAACTAACGCAATACGGGCTGCTTCCAAATCGCCCGCAGTTCTGTTTCCAACGCTTTAAAGATAAAAATATAGTAAGCGAATATTAATAATAGCGTAAACTTCGAGGTACTAACAAGGAACGTCCTGTATGAGATAAACAGGGTACAAACCCTACCTAACGGGACAGACATGTATGCTTCATATCGGATGCTCACGGCCCGTCTGCCTTTTTGGGATTACTCAGAGGACAGAGAGTGTCTAAAAGTGTTAAACATGCTTAGAACAGCAATCAGAGCAAAGTAATTGCGTCGCTAGCTACATAAAAACTGCACAGTTATAAAACTCTAATTAGCGTTACATCCTACAAATAGCGACTACAAAGAAAAGAACAGTTAACGCAGCTGGAATAAAACATCTTTGCCACACTGTTCAAAGTGGAACCATTTGATGTACCTAGTACCCTACAGCCGGTCTTTCTGGTCTAGGGGTTACACGACTTTCTCCATAATCCCGTATACTAGTAACGTGACGTGACGTGCGCGAGAATTGGTAGCGGTTCTCTCCGGTCGGTAACTTACGGGGTATGTGAGCCGGCCGCACAGAAAGCAATGGCAAACTACTGAGCGTAATCTTGCCAAGACATCAACAATCAGCTGAAAGATGCTGATGTTGACAGCGATGTCCTGTAAAGGATATGAGGGGAAAAAAATAACCTACAAGTAATAAATAAATACACACGCATTGTTTGGTGCTCATAAAATTAGGGGTAAGAATTAGAGACTAGAGGACGCTCTAGAGAACATAAAAATTGAAAGTTATAGTTACCGACAGGGATTTGAACCTGTCACCTCCAAGTGTTGACAGCGCCTCGCTGCAGCAGAACAATATCATCCAGCTGCAAAGCGACGATGACCTGAAAACAATGACGAGCTGAAAGCTAAGTACAAAAACATTCACCTCCCTCCCTGCTTGAGTTCTATAATCGTTACATAAGCAGTGATGAATTTCCCAACTTGAGGAGACATTCATTGAAATATGTTCGGAAGAATTTACTGCTAGGGGAATTTCTTTTCAAAAGTTGCCATCGCTATGAGTCGACATCGTACCTGACTGGCCGACACAAACCTGGAACAGCAGTTCCAAAACGCAACATTATCACTACCAGCTAACATCGCACTCCTCACCGAAGAGATTATCATTAACTTCTTCTTATTTAGCCGTCAAGTTTCGTGGAGAGGAATTGTTAACGCTCCAGCGCCGGATGGGTAGCACTGGATAGGGTCATTTCGTAGATTGTACCATGTCTTTGATGTTGTCTATCCATTTTCGTCTCGGGAGTCCTTTTTCTCCCGTAGCAGATCTTGTTTAATGAAGTTCCAGTGCTGGTAGTTGATGGTGTTGCATTTGAACGCGATGGCCGGACCATCTTCTACATTTCAATATATGTGGCACAAGGTGTTGATGGCACTGTACGTCTGATAACAGATCGTGATCTGTGATGGCACTGTATGTTTGATAACAGATCGTGATCATGGAAATAGTAATAACTATAGGAACGGAGGTCAGCAAGGCCGAATGGAAAAGAGAGCTCTTTCTTAAATATCTGGTGTGCTGATGCCGAGGTAGGGGGTTCATTCCAAACACCCGTCAGACGGACAACCATGTTGACTTCTCGCCCTTGACTTGGGGACGTAAATTGCAAGTGCCTTTGAAGCCGGAGTGGGTTCGCCAGATGGCGAGAGACTCATGTAATAGGGACAGCTAATCTACACGCAAAATTCAGTTCAGTGCTACTAGAAGTGGCATGTGTGGAATGCGGGTGAGTTCAACAGCGAGCGAGCGAAAAAGAAAAAAGTATACGGGAATGTAAACTATACTTTAAAAGACCCACCAAACAGGAACTCAATATGGGTATGTAATATGCTAGGACCATCATATCTATCGTAGCGAACGGCAAGCCTTCGTCCAACCACGCTCACGCCACTGCTGGTGCAGCTTCCTAACCGCTACATCAACTCTCCCGGGGTCTTTACAAATAGACAAAAAATTACTCCAAACCAGTGTCTCTGATATAGGTCTGTGATGGGTTAGCGCCATCATAGTTTGTACGTCTGGATGCACGGAGGAATAGATGGTTGGCGAGTCATTCCCTCACTTTCGCAGACGAAGAGTCCAGGCGATGAACCTATGTCGACCATGCTTATGGACACTGCCCGGCGTCATTTATTTAACTAAAACTTTGTTCATGCGCACAACGTTTGCCAAAATCAAAGGCTCTTATCTTCCACTTGTCTGCTTCACCCCGGCTTCGGGTTACAATCCTAGACCTATCTTGGTTGTTGAGCGGCTCGTCTTCCATTGTTCCCCCAGTTTCCATAAAACAAATGCAATTTCCTTCAAGTGGTCTGGACCCGGACAAGGAGACCCACTTGTCTGAGATCTAAGGACCTCTGAGTCCATCAAGTTGTCACGACCATGGACTGGATAAATATCTTGACTGGACACAGTGATTATCTCAGGGGGCTGTTGCAGTTTGTCCTGTAACACACACTGGCTTGCTGTTTTGTGGACTATCTGTCTCAGTGTATATCTTTCTGTCTGTTTGTCTGTCTATTTATCTACCGAACTTAACGTCTAGCTGTCCGTCCGTCAGTCTGTCTGACGTTCCGTCGATCCGCCTGTCTGTCTCAATCTATATGTCTATCGATTTATCTTTATGTTTGTATGTTTCTCTGTCCTTCTGTCTGTCCGCCTGCCCACTCGTCATTCTGTCTGCCTGTCTGTTTGTCTATCTGTCTGTTGACTGCCTCTCTGTCTTTCTTTCTATCCGTCCGCCTTCCACCTACTGACCCGACCACTCGCCCTCCATTCATTCGTTAGTCAGTCAGTCTGTCTTTTTGTCTATTCACTTGTCTCTCGGTTTGTTCTTCTGCCAATCCACCTGTCCATCAATCCACCCGTCTGCCCATCCCTAGATCCGCTGCTAGTCAGTTCACATTTACGTCAGAACGTATTTCCCAATAGGGTGGCATGCACGTCATGTTCTGCAATTAAAGGTCTAGGTAGTCTGGTGATTACTGCTCGTGACATGTAGTACAAGGCAAGGGGATAATTATAAACAAAGGCTGTATAATTTTGCAGAGACTATCTAGTCCAGTGGTTCTCAACCTTTTTGGCCCATGCACCCCTTCACCATATGTTCAGAATGTCATTCCTCCAATTCGTATTTCCTCCCTATAAATTCCTCTCCCCCACCTCCGCCCTACATAGTATACGTAAACATGGAAGCTAAATTTAATAACACATACTAGAACACGTCTAGACGTCTACATAAAACGTGATTGCGGGTCTACTTGCGTTACAAAACGAATGTCAGAAGGGCGAGAAGTATAGAACAGAAAAGTATGGAGGAAAAAACAATATCAAGTAATCGGTTCTTGTATTAACGCGATCTTCAAATAATCTTCCCACTTCCGGAATTCCAAAACTTTACCCTAGTATAACAGCCAGTCCCATTTTTATCAGGCCAGTATATTCCATATAGATAATAACAAGTGCTACACATTTCTTTAATATTAGTAATTACTGAGTCGTGTAGTATTGATTTTTGCATTTTCCCCATGCTTTAATAATGCATAACTTTTATATTGTTGCTGTTCTCAGATAGCCTTGAATGATGTATAATGAAATAATGTATGACAGAGAGTCATAGAAGGGCAGAATTCAATGTTTTTTCTACGTGAATGTAACATTCACAATTGATGAATGAAAGATGAGTGATTGAAAGGGCCGAATGTAAGACGGGCCGGTGTGCCCAATTTGTTACCCTTTGAAATTAAAGAGTGTTCGTTCGTTCGTTCGTTCGTTCGTTTACATAAGTGTGGTTCACCCGTGTAATAAAAGATGATGGCAGACGTGAAGACAGAAATCAAGAAGAGAATAGGAATGTCCGAACATGTTTTCAACAACATGAAATCAATATTAACATCTAGAGAGATTAGCAACTCATTAAAATGAGAATTGTCAAGTATTATACATAAATTCGATACTAGTATATGGCGCAGTATATAAGCCTGCTCCGTGGCTAAAGGCTTGCGAACGCTGTTCGTGAGCCGGGTACAAGGCGTTCGAAGCTCAGCTGCGACCGATTTGTGCAGCAGACCGTGTCGCGTTGTGTTATAACGTGCTGGTATGGGAGCCGGTCGTTCAGAAAGCAATGGCAAATTACTGAACGTAACACTTGCCTAGTACATCAACAGCAGCTGAAAAATGCTGGTGTTGACTGCAACAGTCCCGTAAGGGATACTCAACAAAAAAGAAATATTGCGCAGATGCCTGAACAATGGACGCGCAAATAGAAAGTCGAATAGAGGTCCTTGTGATGTGGATGTATAGAAATATATATATATTTCATGAGGGAAGATGTAATCAAATACAGAGCTTCTAGAACAACTGGGAAAGAAAAAAGGGTTTATGAAAGAAATAAAAATGAGGCTGTTGAAATAGTTCGGCCACGTTAAAAGACAAAACTAAAAAAAAAAAAAAAAACCATACTGGTGGGTACGGTTGAAGGCAAGCAAGCAAGAGGTAGACAACGATACAAGTGGGAAGATATCATCAAGAGATGGACGGACTGCAGTCTGACAATCTACAATCAAGGGGAGAGACATAGTGTTGGACATCTAATTACTTGTGGAGGCGACACCTAGTTGATTGATTGATTGATTGATTGATTGATTGATTGATTGATAACTAACGCCTCTGTGACATTAAACGTTGTAGCATTGAAATACAAAAGAAGTGGTTTGTGTATTTGCAAGAAAGGACTTCCTTATATGTTCAACTTTTTCTTCTGAACTTTCATTCATCATGTGCCATGCCTGTAAGCGTCGGCAGTCATATCTCGCCATCTTAAACGAACAGAGTCGTGGATCAGTTCCGTATTCTTCTTCCGACCAATCAAACTACAAAACTTGACTTTCTTGGCATATGTAAAGAAAGTAGTTTGCCACTGCTTTCATTCAGTGACCATACTGGGTGATGACCGTATTCATTGTTTCCAGAAAGAGATCGTCTGCCTGCCGTCGTGAAATTGGAGACCTACAACTATATGTCGGCTGCTCTTCAACTTCATCCACCACTTGCACCCATGTCTTCACGTGACCCTGATCGGATGGCTAAGCGGGTACCCCAGCTTGCCAAAGAATGTCTTGTAGGCAAGCAAAGGGAAGGATGCACCTTACTTCTCCTTTAATAGGAGATACCCCTGTCCCGCCATCCTATTCTGTACTTTACTCTTGGCAAGATGCAGACAATAAACGCCAGACAACAAATTGTGCAGTATATTGCTTCTGTCTCCATCATTCAAATTCACAACTTCACAGCATTGTTTTGAATTAATAGAAACATGGCAGTGTATCCATACACCGCTTGACTGGATACTGTGATTCTCTGAGTAGGTGTTACTGTTTGTCCTGCAAATACATAGATAAATAAGTGTTGGCAAACCTTTGTGTGGAATTTTCTCTGAGATAATTGCAAATAAATGTAACCATGGTGGTCTCCCTCTCTTTCTCTTCTCTCTCTCTCTCTCTCTCTCTCTCTCTCTCTCTCTCTCTCTCTCTCTCTCTCTCTCTCTCTCTCTCTCTTCCTTTCTCTCTTTCTTTCTCTCTCTCTTTCCCTCTCTCTTTTCTCTCTCTCTCTCTCTCTCTCTCTCTCTCTCTCTCTCTCTCTCTCTCTCCTCTCTCTCTCTCTCTCTCTCTCTCTCTAGCAACACCCCCCTCCCCCACACCTTTCACACAATAAAACACTTTCTGAATCTCATGGGTGTTTACTATCGATGTCAGAATTTTGGAGATCATGTCTGTCCATAGCTCTCCGTGAACTGCCAATAATGTCTGATACCGATGTCCCTCCGTGCCAGGATCTTAAACTGCCCAGCATCTTCACTCCTGGTCTGCCTTTACTTCTCCTGTCTTCTAACTTTCCTGTTGTCACGACGTATTCCAGCTATCTCTGTCCTGTGACATGTCCAAAGAAAGTGGCCTGCGAGAAACAAGTCTCTTTGTGTGTAAAAAAAATGAAAAATATTAAGAGGCAAGGGGATCGGCTGAATATCACCGGGTTTTATCCCATACGGCGCTGTCCCTGTCGCCAGGGCGGCCTGCTGAAACGTCGCATAATTCCGTAGCTACAGAAAGGACCCCCCATACGTCTCCGAGAAAATTGCACTCGTGAACCGAACTACGTAGCCTGGAATCGAACCCACGACCTGTGAAACGGGAGGCAGGTGAATTAACACTTCACCACGGAAGCTCCCCACTTGTGAATACACTCTTTGAGGATACCTCCTTTTATTAAAATCTACTACATTACAAAGGAAAGGACGCTAGCACAGTGGCTAGACTGTCACTTGCCACCCCTGAGTTGATAGGTGTGATCCGCATCGTGGGGGTAGGAGTCAATTTTACACAAGAAGGGTAACCTGGAGAAGTAAAGTCGGTTACTTGATACTGACCATATCAGCCACCAAGTACCGTTTGGTCTTTTAGAATGTGCGTCCTGCACAATATGCCGAATGGGACTCGAGGCGTGTAGATGGGCCCTTTACTTTCTGACTTTATTGTAAGCAGGCTTTTTTTGCGTTTGATTGTTTTGAACTGCCGTCTCCCTGGCCTAGGCGTTAGCGACTTTCTCCACAATCCCGCTTATCCACGTTGGCAAACGCAGCTGCGCGAGAATCGGTAGTGGTTCTCGCCGCACCCGTTACTTACGGGAGATGTGAGCCGGCCGCTCAGAAATCAATGGCAAACTACTGAGCGTAATCTTGCCAAGAAATCCACAACAGCGGTAAAATGCTGGTGTTGACAACGATGTCCTGTAATAGGATATGCGGAAACAAAAGTTTTGAACTAAATAGTCCATACACATGCTACTACTTTTATTGCACTGGACTGATATTTGAGTGGGGATTAGCTTTCCCTATTACCAGTGTCCCTCGCCATCATAGTGAACCCACTCCGACTTCTGAGGTGCTTGTAATTTACTTCCCCAAGTCGGGGACTAGAAGTTAACATTTTAGTCCAAGGTTTTAGGTTTAGGGTGTGAACACACTACCTCTGCATCAGCATACTCTAAGTTTAAGAGCGAGTGTTTTTATCTGTTTGGCCATGCCGCCCCCCCCCCCCCCCCTCCCTAAAGCCATTGTAGTTTACGCAATACAAAGAAATTACGGCCGCTACGTCCATTTCCATTGGCAAACAGGCTGAGAGTCTTTTGACAAGTAGACCCCATTGACAAATAGACTAAGAGAAATTGACAGGGGAAAAAAAAGGAAACTTTTGAAGACTGACTGCTAGCAAACGCTGAGGGACCGCGTGGGACGGAAAGGTGGTGTGGAGGATTGTGAGTCGGGAGGAAGGGGGTGGTGGTGGGGGGGGGGGGGGGGGGTTGAGAATGTGAGACTTATAATTTGGGGCTGGCGAGAAGGGGAGATGCGACTGAGAAGAGAGACGGCTTAAGTACGGAGAAGATTAAATTAAGGCGATTATGAGTTAGTGGGAAAAAAGTAGGTTGAAATATAAATCGAGAGCTGGTGGGAAGAAAATGACAGCCTGATCAGATGAAAGAAGTTTTGTTTTACTGAATTGGTGGGTGAAAATTTGCGTAAAGAAGAGGATGGAAAGAAAGAATAAAATACGCAAGAATGGGCGACAGAGATTTAGAAAAAAAAAAAGACACACAAAGAGAAGAACGAACGAACGAACTTTATTTTAAAAGGGTAACAAATTGGGCACACCAGGCCCGTCTTACATTCGGCCCTTTTGATCACTCATCTTTCATTCATCAAATGTGCATGTTACATTTAGGCCCTACATAGGGAACAAAAAACCTTGTCAAATTGATTTTGTAAGCATAAACAATGCATATTACGCATGGTACATTCACATGGGAAAAAACAACATTGTCAAATGAAAGTTGTAAACATAAACAGTGCATATTGCAATGTTGTGAGACACATCCCCCATCCACCCTCACACCCCGCAGCCACCCACACATCCCTCAGCCACCCACACATCCCCCACCCACCACACCCCCACCCACCCACACATACCTCCACGCACTCACACAGACTCAGGCAAACATACATGCCGCCACCCAACCACCGATCCCCCACCCACACACATTTCCCCACCCACACCCCCCACCAATCCCATAGCCGACACGCACACACCCACCCACATATTCTCCATCACTCACCCACACGCCCACAACCACCCAGCAAAACACACATCACAAAACCACACACACATACCCCCGTCAACCCACACATCCCGCACCTATCCATACATACATCCTGCACCCTCACAATTTTCCCCACGCACACACACATACATCAGCCAACCTACACCTACCTGCCCACCCAATATCCGCCACCTCTCAACTGCACATCCTCCACCTATACACACATCCACACGCACAAACACATCTCCCCACCAGCCCACACATATCCCCCAACCATAAATACCCATAAACACACACCTCCCAACCACACACACCCCACCACCCACTATACCCCACCAACACACATCCGCCGCTCACACACATCTTCCCACAAACACACACATCTCACAACCATACACTCATCTCTCACACACATCCACGCACTCACGTACTCATCCATCAACCACTCACACCCACACGTCACCCACCCGTCCATCAACACATGCCTCTCTCATATACCCTCCCACCCACACACACCCCAACCACCCAGCCAAACACACATCCCTCATCCTCACATACATCCGTCATCCACCTGCACATCCCACACCTACCCCACCTCTCATACATCTCCCTTCCCACACAAAACTCAACCCATAAACACATTCCCCCCCCCCCCCCCACACACACACACAAACATCCTCCACATGCATTCCTCATACACATCCCCGCCCACACATCTCCCACCCACCCACACATCCCCCACCTACAAACATCCTCACCACCCACACATACATCCTCCACCCACTCACATTTACCCCATCCACACTCACACACTCCAACCTACACAGACATATCCATTCACAGACCTCCTCCCCTCACACTCATCCCCCACACCCATTACACACCCATCCCCCAATCCACACAATCTCCTACACACCCATTCACCCACCTACACATTCCCTACCTACACCCCCCCCCCCCTTCAACCCACCAACACCCACATACTTCCAATAATCCTCCCAAATATCCCCCCCCCCCCACACACACACACATCCCACACACACACATACATCCCCCACCGACTACACATCCCTTCACCCATCCACACATCCCCAAAAACCCATACACATACCCAACACACAACCCCTCCACACATACATTCCCCACACCCCCACACACATCCCTCACATACACACCCCCACAAACATCCTCACATCTACACACATACATGATCACTGAAACTAATAAGAACAAACTCCCACACTTTGCACACAGTTGAGACACTGATGATTGTCGTGAGCATTCTCGCAAAAATTGTAAGAAGTGGAGAAAAAATTGTACATATACATTGTGGAAGAAGGACCCCTGAAAAGGCTTAGGACAAATGGTGAATAGATAGAAGAAAGAAAGAAAGAACGAAAGAAAGAATATAACAGGAAGAAAGGAAACACTGAAAGAAAGAATGATTGTAAGAATGTATGAAAATAACATAAGCTATAAAGAAAACGAAAAACTAAAACAAAGCGGGAACGAGATAGACAGAAATACAACAGACAACACAGCAGAAAAGAAAGAAAGAAGTAAGGTATACAAGTGAGATAAAGAAACAAGGGAGATAAGAGAAAGAAAGAAAGAAAGACACACACACACACACAGAGAGAGTGAGAGAGAGAGAGAGAGAGAGAGAGAGAGAGAGAGAGAGAGAGAAGTGAAGACAGAGATAAGTGAGACAGGAGAGAGAAAGAGAGAGAGAGAGAGAGAGAGTAGTAGTAGTAGTAGTAGTAGTAGTAGTAGTAGTAGTAGTAGTAGTAGTAGTAGTAGTAGTAGTAGTAGTAGTAGTAGACATACTGATCTTTTAAGAATGATTCAAAGTAGGTTATGACAGCCGCAGAAAAGTGAACAAAAAGGAAGGGGTGGGGGAATTGCATCACGCATTGGTCAAGTCTGTGAGTTGCGTGATTTTCACAAGGTGCTAAGAAAGTGATCTGACTGCCTGCCTGCCTGCCTGCCTGCCAGCCTGTCTGCCTGCCAGCCTGTCTGTCTGTCTGTCTGTCTGTCTGTCACATCCTCTTGTTTTCTGCAGTAGCTGTATGGCGGTCAGGTAGCACCGATAGCACGCGCTGTTTCCCATCACACCAGGCAGTTCTTGAAGTCTGTGACGTCATCCACATTACAAAAGCTAAACGTGTCTGCATAGCGAAGTAGTTACGCCGCTTGCCTCTCGATGTGAAGGTCGTGGGTTTGATTCCGGGATACGTCGTTTGGTTCACGAGTGCAATGTTCTTGGAGACTCATTTGAATCGTCGCTGGAGATAAATAGTTTGTGCTATGTGCGACGCTGTCTGCAGGACGTCCTGCATACAATGACAACCATATGTGATAATACTCAGTACCACTGAGTCGATGATCTTGCCTTTAAACCCCTTTAAAGCCTTTTAATGATTTAAGTTATAACTATCGTGTTCTAATCTAATTTATTACACATCTGTAATGAAGGTAGTCAGTGATTGCTTTCCTTCTTGGCAGTGAATATGTTGGTAGGTGACTGCGACCTTAGCCTTTAAAATAGAGACGCTCTGCTTACCGCTGGAAACTTGATACTACAACCAAGAAATATATGTCAGCCGCTCTTAAGTTATAATCGAACAAATCCTGATCTATGCAAGAGAATCTTGGACAATTAACAGAATAATATGGAGTTATGTGCAGGCTGTAGAGATTGGGTTTTATATAAGCATGATGACAATACCGCGGATATATAACACGCTCTTGAAAGATGCTCTGGAAGACTTTAGCTTCCAAAGAAAATTAGTTACATGCGTCAGATGAGGTCAGTCCACATTATTTGGGCTTATTATGAGAAATGGAAAGCTGGAACACGTTGTGACAAAATGAAAGTGTAAGGGGAGGAGACGCGGGGGATGGGGGGGGGGGGGGGGGGAAGGAGAGACGAAGAGAGAATATACTACACGATTTAGCATTATGGCATCGTGGAATATTAGTATCAGAAATTATTGGCAGTACAGAAGACAGAAGGTTGTGGACTGGCATACGATCTCGCTTTTAAAGTATTTGTTGGAGGGAAAGGTTGACAGAGACACACACACACACACACACACACACACACACACACACACACACACACACACACACAACACACACACACACAAATACAGAGAGAGAGAGAGAGAGAGAGGGGAGAGAAGGAGAGAGATATCGTCACTGGAAAAACAACGTTACATGTGGTTAGACAATATCAAGCGATGAGAAAATAATGATAGCAAACGAAAAAATACAAAAATAACAAATGAACACTGTAACTGACCAAGCATGTTGTAAGAGTCAACAAGGAGGCATCACAACACATTGGCTACCTCACACCGTAACCAATTATAACTGCATAATCCAGCTAATCATGGACAAGTCTACAAATGGCTTGGCGTGAATTTCTTAAGTGTCTTTCCTTCATATGTAGATGACAGACAGCATAAGAAGACGTCCATCTCATCTGATCTTGTTCCTCTTGTACTTTTCAGTGTCGAATTGAAACATAAACAGAGGGAGAATGCACGTTTAGGGGTTCATATATCGAGATTCCCACGGACACTGTTATTCCTTCTGTCAATCGCTTACCTGATAGACTTCATCTTCTGATTCCATTTTGTCTGTGCATCATTGCTTGTTGTGGTATACTGTTAGCTGGTAGTTTAGTTATGTGGCCGAACCATTTAACTTGCTGTTTTCTAACGACACCTAGCATTGCTATAACCCACACTTTGATCTGATTTCCTCCCCCGATGTGTCTCCACCTTGACGTGGTGGGGGAGCTTGCGTGTCCCATCGACCCCATTTGCTTGCCGATGGATGAAAAACTACATATCGGACAGCTTATGGGATAGGGACCAGACTAAGAGAGACACAACCTGCTGCTCTGCAGGTATAGACTGAGGATAACAGTCAAAAGTTTAAAAGGTGCACGAAGGCAGACTTTTTTGGTCCGGACAAAACTCTTAAGGCTCCCTGTCGAGGGCTGTGGCTGAACGCCTCTAAGCCACAAACCCTTGGATCTGAGAGCCAGGCCGATACCAGTCTACCGGAAACTCTTAAGGTTCACTGTCGAGGGCTGTGGCTGAACGCCTCTAAGCCACAAACCCTCGGATCTGAGAGCCAGGCCGATACCCGTCTACCGGAAAATAGAAACATGATACTGAGCAAGCTACATGCTCAGGTCTGATACATGTTCGAAGTCTCTCAGCTGGGGGATATGAGAGATTCCCGGATGAAGGGGCCTGGCCGTTTCCCGTTCACTGCTGCACGAAGGTAAGGTGCTGAGCCGGCAGTACATGTAGCCTACCTCGTGAGCGAGTACAAAAAAGTCAGAAAAGTGCCCCAGTCGAAGGGTTACGGAAACTGTCTGTATCTAACTCATAGAGAGTGTAGTCAAAAGTGGAAGAATGTCTCATCAACGCGAAATGGAACGCACGGCGAGCGAACCTATTGCGTGGTCTGAAGTCACAAGCAAAAGCTTACCGAGTGGATGTCACTCGCAGTCTGACCGCTCCTGGTGTGTGATTGAGCGATCAGTGGCAAGTGGGATGCCCAACACATGGAAGTGAGGAACTAAAGCAGCCATGAGCAGGACGTGGAAACTCCTTGGGTGAGCCCAGTCTCAGAGCAATATGTGCCGGCTCTGCAATTATGGAAGCCTCCTTGGATAGCGAGATAATGCCCATGGTCTGCCCCTGCCTTCCCTTGAGGGCAGACCACGATATCGTTGATCGCTCTATCTTGACCAGCTGAGATGTGGGTGACATTACAACAGTCTAACGTGTCTCGAAACCAGAGGAAGGCTAACCTCACTAAAAAATGCCCGCCGGAAGTCGGAAGTGTCGTCCTACGGGTGGCAAACTAAAAATTGACACTACGCATTTACGTCCGAGTGAAATGTCTCGTCCGAATGTCTCCCGTGCTAGGAACAGCTCTGACTACCTAGTTTCCGAATGCCGCTCTTGTTCGGAACAGCTCTGACTAGGTAGTTTTCCGAATGTCTGTCGTGCCTGGAACAGCTCTGACGGGCGCAACGACAAGCACATGTGCGAAAACTCGCTGAGTGAATACCTTCTGCAGACCTGTCTGGTTTGTGCGGGAACGGCCCGGGGCGAACGAAAAGCCCAATATATTGAAGTGAGGAATTAAAGCAGCCATGAGCATGACGTGACCATTCCCTCGGTGAGCCCAGTATCAGGGCGCTATGTGTCGGCCCTGCAACTATGGAAGCAACCTAGGATGGCGGAAAATGCTATGGACTGTGCCTTCCTTCTCTTGAGGGATGACCGAAGTCCTCGACTGTTCGAACTTGACCAGCTGGGATGTGGACGGTACCACAAAAGTGAGAGTCTCCCAGGATTGCTAACCTGGTCAAAAATGCACGCGAAAGCCGGAAGTGTGACCTAAGGGTTTTCAACCCAAGGGTGCCTAACGCACACCGCAATCACATCTGAAAAAACACTCCGGATGAACGAAAAGAAGAAGAAGAAGATCTGATTTCATCATTTTTGATTTTCTCACGTTGTTAAGCATCGAGAATTCATCTCAGGAATCTCATTTCATAATTGTTCTGTTCTTTTTTGTTCTGCCATTGTCCATTTGGCATTGGTAGCTTAGAGTTGGTAGGAAGATTGTGTTTTAGAAGACGTCCAAGATTGCAATTTAGTTTATTTTCATGCAAGCTCATATTCACTTATGACCCATATTGATTATAATTGAACGCACGTGTCATTTAATACCTACTTTATTTCATATATCTTATGTGAGCGTCAATCACTACTATGAATTAACTGATCGCATTACTATTATTTTTTCCCCTTCAGACATCCATTCCATTAATCAGTGTGTATATTTATAGTATTATATATTTTCTAGATATCAAGGATGGAAATCTGAAGACAATACTCGGTCTCTTCTTCATCATGTCACGTTACAAACAACAACAGAAGGTATTGCAGCAACATCAGCAACATAAGCACCATAAAGCTCAAAAGCTATCAGGAGAACATCAACAGCAGCTAAAACAACAACAGCATCTGCAACAGCAACAGCATCACCAAGGTCAGGAGACTGCCACACTGACTGCTGTGTCCCTCTGTGAGACAAACATTCATGTTAACAGCCATCAGGATCCCCAAGTTGCTCCTAGCGCTGGCATCCGGGTCAGTTATGACGCTACGGTCTCGAGGTAATACTTGACTTCTTTCTTATGTTTCTAATGGTTAACTCGTCTCAGTCAGTTGTTAGTTTGACTCTTTTTGTCTTTAATAGGTAGAAGAGGAGGAGAAGAAGGGCGAGGTGTAACAGAAAAATAAAATAAGAAGAAGAGAAGGAAAAATAAAAGAAAGGCTAGACAGAGGAAGAGGAAGAGTAAGAAGAGGAGGAAGAAGAAAAGAGAATAGAAAGAAGAAAAATCAGGAGGAGAAGAAGAAGACGGAGAAGGAGAAGAAGGAGAAGAAGAAGGAGAAAAGCGAGAAAAAAGAGAAAAAAGAGGAGAATGAGGAGAAGGAGGAAAAGGAGGAGGAGAAGGAGGAGGAGAAGAAGGAGAAGAAGAAGAAGGAGAAGAAATAGAAAGAGCAGAAGGAAGTGAAGAAGGAGAAGAAATAGAAAGAGGAGAAAGAGGAGAAGGAGAGAAGGAGGAGAAGGAGGAAAATGAGGTGAAGAAGAAATGGAGGAGAAGGTGAAGGAGGGGTAGAAAGAGAAGGAGAAGGAGGAGAAGGACGAGAAGTTGGAGTAGAAGGCAGAGGAGAAGGAGGAGGACGAGAAGGAGGGGAAGGAGAAGGAGGGAAATGAGTAGGAAGAGAAGAAGGAAGAGAAGGGGGAGGAGAAGGAGGGGAAGAAGGAGAAGAAGGAGGAGAAGGAGAAGAAGGAGAAGTAGAAGGAGAAGAAGAAGGAAAAAGGGGAGGAGGAGGAGGAAGAGAAGAAGCAGAAGAAGAAGAAGAAGAAGAAGAAGAAGAAGAAGAACAAGAAGAACAAGAACAAGAACAAGAACAAGAACAAGAATAAGAAAGCAGGAAGAAGGAAGGCGAAGAAGGAAGGAAGACGAAGAGGGAAGAAAAGACGAAGAAGGAAGGAAGATGAAGAGGGCAGGAAGACGAAGAGGGAATAAGACGAAGAAGGAAGGAAGACGAAGAAGGAAGGAAGAAGAGGAAGAAAGAAGGAAGAAGAAGAAGGGAGGAAGAAGAAGAAGGGAGGAAGAAGAAGAAGAAAGGAAGAAGAAGAAGGGAGGAAGAAGAAGAAGCAGGAAGGAAGACAACGAAGAAGGCGGGAAGAAGAAGAAGGCAGGAAGAAGAGGACAGGAAGAAGAGGGCAGGAAGGAGAAGAAGGCAGGAAGAAGAGGGCAGGAAGACGAAGAGGGGAAACCAAAGAAAAAACAAGGCGAAGTGGAAGACGAGGAATAGGACTAGGACAGTGGTTTTCAATCGGTGGGGAATTCCCCCCCCCCCCCCCCCCCCCCCCATATTAGGCCGGGGATTTTAGGGTTTCGAATGGGGGAATTAAGATTATTTTAAGATCTCGTTAATACAAGAACTGATTACTTAATATTGTTTTTTTTCCTCCGTACTTTACGGTTCTGTACTTCTAGCCTTCTGAACTTCGTATTATAACGTAAGTAGACCCGCAAATCACGTTTTATATAGATGTCTAGATTTGTTCTTGTATGTGTTATTAAGTTTAGCTTCCATTTTTACGTATACTGTGTAAAAAGGGGTGGGGGGGGGGGGGATTATAGAGAGAAAATAGGAAAGGGGAGGAATGGCGTTCTAAACATATGCTTAAGGGGGAGGGGGGCATGGGCCAAAAAAAAGGTTGAGAACCACTGGACTAGGAGAAGAAAAGGGAAGGAAGAGAAAGACGATTAGCAATGGGGAAAAGAAAATAAGAGGAAAAAGAAAACAATGACGAGAAAGTGAAAGAATAAGAATACCCCTAGCCTGTGGAAATGATATGGTTGATTTTAAAATATTTAATGGAAAACAACGATAACAATAACATTTGCAGGCAACGTTTAGTGATATAATTAATGTTGTATTTGATAATGAGCCATTACTTTGAGAAATTTTTAAATTTTTAAAATTTCTGAAATTTTTTGACAAAATTATTATCTCGGAGGCTGTAGGAATTAGAAACTCCTCCTGCCATAAAAATGCATAATTCCGCATATCGCGTTCGAAACACAACTGCGGGTGATTTGGTATCAGACCGTCTTGTGTTGGTTTTCACTCAATGTTATGAGTGTCGTTCGTTCAGAAATCACCAACAACCCAACAATGCTGGGGTTGACTACAAAGTCTTGTAAAGGATATGCATCTAACTTTTTTGTTGTTAGCCATATTGGCGTGGACGATCATGCTTCGCCACAGTAATTCCGGAGAAAGATGGAAGAAGCAACTCTTGTACTGATACATTTCCAAGCCATAATGTTAATCTGTCAAGTATCCCCTCTTCCTTTGCTTTCTCCTATCATCTTTCACCACTAACCTTACAGGCAGTTATATTCTTTGAGTTTGGTATCCTTCTCATAATGTGGACAAAACTATTAGATCAATTCTTCTTGTTACCTGTAAGTTATCTTCCTCAAGCTGCCTGCTTCGCGTTCCGAAGGTCGTGGTTGGTTTTCGGACTCTGTTATTCGGTTCATGAGTGCAACATGTTTGGGAGACTTCTGGAGGTCGTCGCTGGAGCTACGGAGTTCGTGCTCTGTGCGATGTTTTCGACAGGTCACTCTGTGGAAAGAGACCGAGACATAAGGGATACAACTAATTACTAATATAGTAGTACTAATTAGTTAGTCAGGTCTTGGTCAGATATGACTTAGCTACCGTATGACAGTAGACGGTACTACCTGCTTTCTGTTAGCGCCGAATGTTGGGCCGCGCTACCCAGACCCGCCAACCCACATTGTGCCAACAGCTTCGTGCGGAGGAGTGCAATTGGGAGAGTGAAAGTCTTATCTTAGTGCGAGGAAATGCAACCTAAAGACAAAATGTCATGGCAGGGGACACCAGACCTTAAGAATTTGTCGGCAACTGGTCTAGGATTGAAGCTCCGACAGGAGGACAGCTAGAGTATTGCTTGGTTGATCCAGCAGCTTTTGCAGTTTGTCTTATTCTAGATGTACTGGTGTTACCTTTCCTCCGGAGTAAACTGAACAGGCCGAGAAAGGGATCGTGCTGCATAGGAAACATATGGTCTCTTCTCTACTATTCAGCCTATGATGTGTACTTTGGAGAGGTTATTATGCCCCCCCCCCCCCACCCTTCCCTTTTTTTTTGAAGCCCAATAACTATTGTCTGTCAAGACGGCAAGGTGCCAGTACTGTACTGTACTGTACAGTATAGTGCTAATTAAGCAAGCACTGTTGCTTAAGGATGTTAAAGGGGTTACACATTTACTCAATGTACTGAGGCGTCGGTTTGGTATCAGCTGCAGACGAAAGAGATAGCAAACGTCTTCTTGTAGTCAATGCCATGAGGCGTTGGTGATCATGTCTGTACACACCTTCTGTCTCTTGTGTTGCGAAAAATTTCTGATACCCACTTTCATCCATACCATGTTGTCAAACTGTACTGCATCGTCTCTGTTCGCAATGTCTCTGTTCTGAACGTAACAACTGAGAAGTAAATTACAAACACACAAACAAGCATGGGGTTGATTGCTGCGTCCTCTAAAGCACATGTAACTATCCCTGATTAAACGGTGCAGATGATTCACAACTGACCAACCAACCAACCAACCAAAATCTTGTATAAATAATGTGTCTCCGCTCTACTAATATATGCCTGTGCGTGCTGTTGGTTTTTCGGGACTGCTGTCTGTTCCACATTTCACATGGGATAGTGAGGATCATTTTGTGCGATATTAAATGGCACAGGAACTGAGCAATTTAGGGTGACCCTTTGCCTTGAAATTTGAACTAAAACTAACCCCTAACGCACCGATTCGCATCGCGTCAATGTGAAGTGTGCAACAGTTTGAGAGTCAGTTCTTTCATTTGACAGTCATAAGCCATTCAGCTGCATTTGTGATTCGTTTATTGTTGTTCTTCCTTGTCAATTTGTTGTTCTTTTTACAAGTTGCGTTTAATCTCATATCCTGTGTCCATTGTTGACACAACTTCACAGCATGTTTTATTTACGTTCTCAGTATTGCTTTGAAGAACAACAAAGCTGTTGGTGAAGATGAAATCTCAGGAGAAATGCTCAAAGCAGCAGATGAGAACACCTTACAACGTTTGTTACAGCTGATCAATGAAATCTGGCAAATCGAATCCCCACCACAACAGTGGAAAGATGGTGTAATTTTCAAACTGCCTAAAAAGGGCGATATGTCTGATTGCAATAATTGGCGTGGTATCACTCTATTGTCAGTACCAGGAAAACATTTTTGTAGCATGTTACTTGAGATATTGAAAAAGGCGATAGATGAAAGGCTCAGAGAAGAACAAGCAGGTTTCAGACCAAAACGGTCATGCATAGACCACATTTTCACCCTCAGAATAATCATTGAAGACTCCGTAGAATTCCAGTCGAAATTAATCACCAACTTTGTCGACTTTCAAAAAGCCTTCGACAGTATCCACCGTCCTTCACTTTGGAATCTACTTAACATCTATGGTTTTCCTACCAAATATGCCAACGTCATAAAATCTTTCTACAAAGAAGCACGTTGCTGCGTAAGAACAGAAACAGGCAACTCTGACTGGTTCTCAGTCGAAACAGGAGTGAAACAGGGTTGTGTCTTATCACCGATGCTTTTTTGGAATAGCTATCGATTGGGTCATGCGCAAATGCACAAACAACACAAATATGGGTATCCATTGGGTTGACAAAATTCTAGAAGACCTGGACTTTGCCGACGACATAGTGCTTTTGAGTTCAACACACCCAGATGCCCAAGAGAAAATAAACCACCTCCAAAATGTTTCAGGGCAAATTGGTCTCCAAATTAACACCACAAAAACAAAGACTATTGATCTTACCAACAGTTCATATGACACCAAATTGAACAGCTACGTTCTTGAAAAAGTCAACAGCTTCACATACTTAGGAAGCAAAATGACATCTACAGGGGACTCAACACCAGAAATATCATCTAGAATCGCACTGGCATCTAGTGCCTTCAATAAACTGTCAAACATCTGGAAGTCAAAGACACTCAGCAAACACACAAAACTTAAAATCTTCAACTCTTGTGTGATTCCAGTGTTAACATATGGATGTGAAAGTTGGAAATCAACGGTAGCTTTAGATAAAAAATTAGACAATTTTGAGAACAAATGTCTTAGAAGACTTCTAAACATCCACTGGACAGACTTCAGAACTAATTCACAAATAAGACAAGAGACTAAGCAAGATACATTATCCAATTTCATAAGAAGACGCCGTTGGAACTACATTGGCCATGTTCTCAGAATGGACAAGTCAAGACTCCCCTACCAAGCCCTCATATGGTCACCAGTAGGGAAAAGAAAACGGGGAAGACCAAGAGAGACCCTGCGTAGAACCATCATTAGAGAAGGCTCATTCAATGGCCAAGTTAATATCCAAGATCTTCAACAGGTGGCAGCGAACCGCCAGGCATGGAGAGACAGGACTTCTGCCCTATGCGCCGCCTTAGGCTCAAGAGGAAAGACTAACTAGACTATTGCTTTGTTGAGGAATCCCCCTGACCTAATATACCTGCTGTGATACAATTGTTATATGTTATATTGGTGTCCATGTTTTGTTATTGTCAGATTCATACATGTTTTATTTCTTTGATAACATTATTCCACGGACTTTTTTAAACGAATTATTATATGGATGTTTTATAGATCCGCGGTAGCTCATGGGTAGCTCTCTTTCACGTCTGCTTGGTGGTCATATGTTCTAATTCCCATTATGGCAAATTCAAAGCAATAATTGACCAGGCAGCGGAATTTAAAAATTTATCTGAGCACCCAGGTCGACCCAGTTAAATCATCATCATCATCAACATCAACATCAAGTGCTATGCCGATAAGTGTAAATGGTAATAGTTGGTCATCTCACACGATCATCATACCATTGCATTAGCTCTGTGTTCTTGTGTCGATATGCCTTGTGGCCAGTTCTTTCAGATATTTATCTCTCTGTCTTGTGCTTTGCTTTTTTTTTTCTTCTTTGATTATTTCTTCTCAAAACATGCGCAAAATGTCTGGAGTGTCTACGCCTCATTTCTCGAGCAGTTTACGGTTTTCATGTATTGTTTGTAGAACTTGCACATTGTTTTTTTTTCTAATGGTAGTTCATTTCTACTACCGTTAGATATGTGTCAGCTCGTCTGCTGATTATACATGTTTCACATCCATATAACACTATAGGTTCTATATAGCACTTGAAAGCTCTTTTTCTCATTGCCATAGACATCATTTTATTACTCACTGCAGTGTATATCTGCAGTGTAGCCATGTAACGGAGAGTGTCAGTAAATCTGCAGTGTAGCCATGTAACGGAGAGTGGCAGTAAATCTGCAGTGTAGCTATATGACGGAGAGTACCAGTATGCAGTGTAGCTATATGACGGAGAGTACCATTATGCACTGTGCCATGTGACGGAGAGTGTCGATATATCTATAGTGTAACCATGTGACGGGGATAGTACAAGTATAAATAAAGATTGGCAATGTGACGAAGCGTGCCAACATATATGTAGTGTAGAAATGTGACGGAGAGTGCCTTATGTGACGCAGCCATGTGATGGAGAGTACTAATATATCTGCAGTGTAGCTATGTGACGGAGAGTGTCAGTATATCTGCAGCGTAGCCATGTGACGGAGATTACCAGTATATCTGCAGCGTAGCCATGTGACGGAGAGTGTAGTATATCTGTAGTGCAGCCATGTGACGGAAAGTGACAAACTGCAGTGTAGACATGTGACAGAGAGTGGACAGTTATCTACAGTGTAGCCATGTGACGGAGAGTGCCAGTATATCTGCAAGTGTAGCCATGTAACGGAGAGTGCCAGTGTTTCTGAAATGCAGACATGTGACGGAGAGTGCCAGTATATCTGCGGTGCAGCCATGTGACGGAGAGTACCAGTATATCTGCAGTGTAGCCATGTGACGGAGAGTGTCAGTATGTCTGCAGTGTAGATTTGTGACGTTCAGTACCGGTACTTCTGCAGTGTAGCCATGTGACGGAGAGTGTCAGTATGTCTGCAGTGTAGATTTATGACGGTCAGTACCAGTACTTCTGCAGTGTAGCCATGTGACTAAGAGTGGCAGTATATCTACAGTGTAGCTATGTGATGGAGAATGCCTGTACATCATCAGTGTAGCCATGTGACGGAGAGTGCCAGTCTGCAATGTAGCTATGTGACGGAGAGTGCCAGTATATCTGCAGTGTAGCTATGTGACGGTGAGTGCCATTGTATCTGCCGTGTATCCATGTGACGGAGAGTGCCAGTCTGCAATGTAGCCATATGACGGAGTGTACCAGTATATTTGTAGCGTAGCCATGTGACGGAGAGTGCCAGTCTGCAATGTAGCCATATGACGGAGAGTACCAGTATATTTGTAGCGTAGCCATGTGACGGAGAGTGCCAGTATATCTGCAGTGTAGCCATGTACCTGAGATTGCCAGGATTTCTGAAGTGCAGACGTGTGACGGAGAGTGCCACCATATCTGCAGTATATACATTTGACGGAGAGTGCCAGAATATCTGAAGTGTAGCCATGTGACGGAGAGTGTCAGTATATCTGCAGTGTAGCCATGTGACGTAGAGTGCCACTATGTAGGGTAACCTTGTGACGGAGAGTCCAGTATATCTGTAGTGTAGCCATGTGAGGGAGAATGCCAGTCCTGCTGTTTAGTTATGTGACGGAAAGTTCCAGTATATCTGCACTGTAGCCATGAGAAGTAGAGTGCCAGTTCATCTGGTGTGTAGCCATGTGTTGGAGATTGCCAGTATGCAGTGTAGCCATGTGACGGAGAGTGCTAGTATATCTGCAGTGTAGCCATGTAACGGAGAGTGCCAGTATATCTGCAGTGTATCCATGTGACTTAGAGTGCCAGGATATCTGCATTGTAGCCATGTAATAGAGAGTGCCATTCTGCAGTGTAGCCATGTGACGGAGAGTGTCAGTGTATCTGAAGTGAAGCCATGTGACGGAGAGTGCCAGTATATCTACAGTGAAGCCATGTGACGGAGAGTGCCAGTATATCTACAGTGTAGCCATGTGACGGAGAGTGTCAGTATGTCTACAGTGTAGCCATGTGACGGAGAGTGTCAGTATGTCTACAGTGTAGTCATGTTACGGAGAGTGCCAGTATACCAGATAAAAATGTGTCGCAGAGATATAGATGTTGTACATAGATAGAAATGTGACACAAAGATAAACATGTGACACAGAGATAAAAATAATGTGGTGTAGAGATAAAGATGTGGATACATATTGAAAATGTGACACGAAGATAAACTTGTGGTATAAAGATAACGATGCGTCACTGCGATAAAGATGATTACAGAGATAAAGATGTGATACATATATAAAGATGTGACGCAGAGGTAAAGCTGTGACACAGAGAGAAAGATGTGATACTCAGAAAACGATTTGACATAGAGATATAGTTTTAACACATAAATAAAATTTGGCAGAGAAATAAAGTGAACAGATAAGAATATTGTAATTTTCATGGACAGAGAAGAACATTGAGAGTATCACAGACAGAGAAGAATGTTGAGAGTTTCAAGGATAGAGAAGAATATTGAGTATATCATGGACGTAAACGAATGTTGAGAATATCAAAGAATGTTGAGCATGTCATAGACATAAAAGAATATTAGTTTTACGGACAGATACGAATGTTGAGAATATCATGGGCAGAGAAAAATGTAGAGCATATCATGAACAGAGATGAATCGTGAGCATATCATGAACATAGATGAATCGTGAGCATATCATGAACAGAGAAGAATGTTGAGCATGTCATAGACAGAAAAGAATGTTGACAGTGTTACTGACAGAGAAAAATGTTTAGAATATCATGGGCAGAGAAGAATGTTAAAATGAGAATATAATTTACAAAGAATGTTGAGAATATCATGTACAGAGAACAGTTAAGCGTATCACTGACATCTAAGAAAAGAAACAATGATGTACTGAAAGCTGCTAGTATTGCAAGATCTCTCATAAAAAACAGACATTACATTTATTGAGCATATGAACAGATGAGGTGGTATAGAGTAGAAATTGTGTGTGATAAAATACAAGACACGTGAGAAAGAGGAAGACATATAAAAGTACACATGTAAAGCTTCAACAGCTTAGTGGCAAAATAATATCAGCAACATCGGCTGCATCAAAATATCAATTTGATATCATAGGAAACCCAAAATGACAACAAAAGAAAACCCATAAAGGTCTGATGGTGAGACCTTCAGGCGAGACAGATTATTGACGTGAACTGGAGAAGAGAGTTATGAAAGAGTGTGTAAGGATAGTAGACTTGACGGCAGTAAACAGACGGTGCTGCAGAACACCCTGCCATGGCGTTAAAGAAGAACTGTTTCTGACATGATAAGATAGACATTCTGCAAAGACACTGAAACATGATGATGATGGTGATCTAAACGGTAGCCTTAATTACACCTCTTGGCTTTCGGCCGTCGAATATATAATCCCTACTTCAGATGGGTTACTATGCCATTACCGCATTCAAACTGGTTCTTACTGGAAAGACATTGCCCCGGAGATCATCATCATCAGCATCATCATCTTCCAATTTTGCGGGGCATTGGTTAGTGTAATTCCATGTGATTGAACAGTGTCCTTGATGTCGCCAATCTATTTTCTTCTCGGACGTCCTCTTGCTTCCGTAGCAGTTTTTCTTTGATGTAGGACCAGTGCTGGTAGTTGATGGTGTTGCATTCTAACGAAACTGCCAAACCATTTGATATTCTGTCTTTCAATATATGTGGCATAAGGTGTTGATGCTACTGTCTGTCTGATAACATCATTTCTTATTCGGTCTCGAATAGTTAAGTTGGCATCTCTCCTCAAGCAGTTCATCTCGCAGGTGTTGATTTTATGTAAGTGTGATGTGGATAATATCCAAGTTTGACATTGGTAGCATAGGATTGGTGTTAATATGCTATTTATTATCTTTCGTTTTTCGGACGCAGGTGTATTTAAATGTTTCAGTATAGTTGATAGTTGGTATATAAGTGCACTCTCTTCTTGACATTTGATTTCGATTTATCTGTCTATTCTGCCACTGATAAATCTAAAACATGATAAAATACACACAAAAGCAAATCAATACATGCATCATTGTAACCACCACGACTTCTGGCTAGTCTTGCATAAATACATTATTTTACCCGACTTCGTTTTCTATTCCCTTCAGTGTAATTCTTATTCTGCACAATAAACGTGGAATTATGTTGTATGAGCACAAGCATTTCTATTTGGGATCGTTAAATCCTATTTCTTGCGACTATTAAGTTTGCTGTTGTGCAGTTTTTCTAGTTAGATGATTATTTTTCAGCCGGCTGGTCGTTTCGTCAAAGAAAAGGGAGGTTGTATTGACTGAAGTTGCATTGTTAGTTTTTGTTTACGCACTTTGTTAAAATATAAAACAAAACGAAAGATAGTTAAGATTCCCCTGGACAACCAAAAAAAAAAAAAACACCCAATCATATGTATTTACGCTGCAAGTACCTCGGGCCAGTTATATATGTGTTCATGTATTGTACATTCTAATTGATGGTAATTATCTTATTAGTGATGTTTTTGTTGTTCTTGACAACTGAATCATCGAAAAGTCACGTGTGACACGTTTTAACGTATTTATTATTAATTTCTTAATCGTTGTTATATATCATTGTGTATTCACTTCTGTAATTGCTGTCCACCCGGCCCGAGGTCCTTTTAAGGTATGTACATTTGTTTATGTTTGTAGTTTTTACATAGCATCTTAAAATACATTTTGTTTAACTGATTCAGCGCCGAAGGATAATATATCGCCGCATATGACTTACCATTTGGACCGAAGGGCGTTATGTCGCCTTACTAGTGTCACCGAGTTATTTGTTTCGTTTCGCGATACTTTTCACAATTTTACTGCTCAGTGAATGGGGATTTAAATAATAATACTTTTTTTCATTAGACTGTGCACAATGATTGGTCCAAACGTACTTTCTTTGGGGAATAATCCATTAATTTTATATTCAAAACAATGTTATCCCGCAGTGAATTTGAATAACGATGACACAAACAATAGACTACACGAGTTATTGCCTGGCATATTTCGCTGCATTTCGTTGGGTACATAATGGAGAATTCATACAAACCAAAACTAAAGTAATTAAATAAAAAAAAAATAGCCGTGGTGAAGAGTTTTCGGACGCAGTTCGTAATTCCGCTTACCCCGTTCGAAGCACAGCTGCGGGAAATGTAGCAGCAGAACGTCTTGCGTTGTGTTTTCTATATAATGTTATGGCTGCCGGTTGTTCAGAAAGCAATGGCAAACTACTGAACGTAAATTTGCCAAGATATCACAAACAGCCAAGAAATGCTGGGGTTGACTGCGACGTCCTGTAAAGGATATGAAACTAACTTTTTTAATTAGATAAATCCTTTGAGCTGAAATCTACAACACATATTTTCATATAGTTAAAAGACATTTCGTCAGTTTAAAATTATCGTGGTAGACAAATTACTGAAAGAATACGTGTGTTGTAGATTTCAGCTCAAAGGATTTATCTAATTACTTTAGTTTATGTTGTGTGATTTTATATTGTCATATTCTGCTGCCGTAGGGATCTGTCTTATTCCTTGTTGCAAGATGTCCCGGAGGAAAAGTGGATTGCGAGTGTGCAAACGGAAGACAAAGTTAAACAAGTGATAACAGCTTGAAGTGATGAACTGAAAGTTGCGTTAAGACACAGGAGAGACGTTGGTATTATATCTGACTTTGAATGCGGCGATGGCACGTTATGATGACTGTTAAACGTTTATTAATGTACCAGTTCAGAGTTGTTTCTCTCGACCAGCTGAGAGATACATGCACAAGCGGAGATCATCATGGCCGAATGGATAAGAACGTTCGCTCTGAAACTTCCGGTGTGCTGATGCCGAGCTAGCGGATTCAACCCCTACACCGGCCAGTTGGACTAAAATGTTGAATTCTCGTCCTTGACTGGAGGACGTAAATTACAAGTACCCCAGACATCGGAGAGGGTTCACCTGATGGCGAGGGACACTGGTAATAGGTAAAACTATCCACATGCAAAAATCAGTTTAGTGCACTAGACGTAGTAGCAAGTATATGGACTACGTTTGAGTTCAAAGCAAACAACAGAAAAAAAAAATGCACAGGCATTGATCGGCATTCCCAAAAGTAAATGATATAGTTAGAGATGGTAGTCGTGGGAGTGAATCTCATACGATCATCTGAGTAGTTACTGTT
>JACEFZ010011568.1:0-23354 GCA_014155875.1 Cepaea nemoralis | reverse complement strand
GAGGGGCCCTTGGGGGACCAAAAAAAAGGTGCAAAATTCAAAAAAAAGGCACTTTTCACATGGGAGTGATGAGATCAATCCCTATAGTGGAGATGGAGAAGATAGGGAGGACACACGCATTGAGAGAGCGCAGAAATATGAAAATGCTAAGACAAGCAGAAAAGTTCCTTTGCATGCCAGGCCACCCTATGAGGAGCATATTTGAAAATCTAGCTGTGGGTCAGTTGAGAAGAAGTAGTTTTATCCACCAGGTCAAACAACTCTGCAGAGAAACCACTTATCTGACCACATTTGGCATACCACTGAAAACTATTCCAGATTGAACTCCATGGAAAGAGGAACATAGACTATCACTTTAAATGCAGATAAAAGTGTAAGGAATATTTGACCAGGAAGAACAGAACAGTGTACAATGCAGAACAGCCACTATCAGTTTCCTTGATGGTGAATACCCACAGGAAATCTGGATCCTACACAAGTGGGTCAGCAAACAATGCTGTTTGAAATGGAGGAGCGGGAGTGTACATAGAAAACCCAAATAATACTAGAGACACAGCCAGAGTACCAATAGGAAAGTACTGCCATAACTAAGAGGGTCGGTTAATAAGCAATGCCTCCTGCCAAGTCGTAAGTCCTCCTGTCTGTGCCATGCCATGGAAAATATGATATATTTGAACTCACGACAAGGAACTGGTGGCTCATAAAAACACGTCGAAATGATAACTTTGGAAATTCACTGATGAACGTGGAACGAAGTAAAATGTCGAAGCTTAGGAAAATCTAACGCCGTTTATTCCAGAGTTAACAGAATCTTCATACATTAAGTAGTGAACAAATTAGAGTCCCGTTCTGACCGGGAGGGCAACTAATTTAACGTGCACTGACCTCTGTGTATTTTGCTCTGTCCTGCATTTTCCCTGTCTTCGCTCAATAACACTTCTTTTTCCCTCTGTTCATTCAGGTTGTCCTTGTTGTCATCTGTCTGTCTAGAGTTTGCCCTTCGTTCGCAAATCCATGGCGTTCTCAATATATGTTGCTATCTGTTCTTATCTATTCCAGGATGTAGATGATCAATGGGAAACGTTGAAGAATTCAATCAATGTGGCTGCAGAAACAACTATTCCAAAATTAAAGAAAGTGGGTCGTAAGAAATGGATGACTAAAGAAATTTTACACCTCATGGAAACAAGAAGACTCAACAAAAATAATTCTGTTAAATAGGAAGAAATTCACAGACAAGTCAGAATATTATGTAAAGAGGCAAAAGAATCATGGCTTGAGGAAAAGTGCTTAGAAATTGACAACCAACACAACAGTCAAAATACCAAATTAGTGCACAAAAGAATTCAGGAACTTACTAATAAAAGAACAAGTACATCAACAGGGTGTCTAAAAACTAAAGATGGTAAAATCATAATAGAAAAAGACCAGATTCTGCATGTATGGACAGATTATGTGAAACACCTTTATGATGATAACAGAGACGAACAGTATGATATTAGATTTAATAATGAAGGACCGCCAATTTTGGAGATGGAGGTTCGAAATGTTCTTAAGCATATGAAAGCTGGCAAGGCCCCCCGGTGCAGATAACATCACAACAGAAATGATTAAAGCTTTAGAAGAATATGGAATAGATCAAGACGCCAGACTGCTGAACACACTATATGATACCGGAGATATACCTTCTGAATTATGTAATTCTGTATTTATTGCAATCCCAAAGAAATCAGGAACCTTGGAATGTGATCAACATAGAACAATTAGTATAATGAGTCACATGACAAAGATTTTGCTAAGAATTATCATGCAAAGAGTGAGGAAGAAGATATATATATATATATATATATATATATATATATATATATATATATATATATATATATATATATATATATATATATATATATATATATACCTGAAATAGGGGAAGAACAATGTGGGTTTGTAGAAGGAAAGGGTACAGTAAATACTGTGTATATGCTGCGAACAGTTATTGAACGTGGTATAGAAGTAAACAAGGATATACATCTTTGCTTTACACAAAGGCTTTTGATAGAGTTAGACATGTCAACATGGTGGATATGCTTGCAGATCTACAAATTGATGGGAAAGACATTAGACTTATAAAAAACATATATTGGAAACAACAAGCTGCAATAAGGATTGATAATGAAGTGGGACAGTATCAGCCAATTAAGAGAGGTGTTAGGCAGGGATGTGTGATGTCTCCAGATCTTTTTTCTCTATACAGTGAAAATATTTTCAGAAATGTAGAGGATATAAATGGAATCAGCATTGGAGGACGAAACATCAATAACATTAGATATGCAGATGATACAGTATTAATTGCAGACAATGCGCAGGACCTGCAACAATTAGTAGGTGCGGTTGTTGTACACAGTGAGCAACTGGGGTTAGAATTAAATTGTAAAAAGACTCAGGTTATGGTCGTCACTAGGAAGGAAGAAGTGCCACAATGTAATATACAAGTAAATGGAAATATTCTTCAACAAGTGAATCGGTACAATTATCTTGGAACAGTCATAACATCTGATGGGAGATGCCTTGAAGAGATTAGAACAAGAATCGCCATGGCGAAAGTAGCCTTTAGCAAGATGAAAAACATTCTGACCAATAAAAAGATGTCAATTGAAACGAGAAAAAGAGTGTTGAGGGGATACATAGAGCCTGTTCTTTTGTATGGATGTGAAACTTGGACAATGAGCAGTCAAGCTGAAAAACATCTGATGGCTGCAGAAATGTGGTTTCTGAGGAAAATGCAAAGAATACCATGGACAGACAGAAAAACCAATGACCAAGTACTACAGGAGACAAATGAACATCGTAAACTGATTAGAGAAATTAGACGTAGACTGTCAAAATTTTTGGATATGTTATGAGAAGAAATGGATTGGAGAACTTGGTGACAACTGGCAAGATCGAAGGGAACAGACCAAGAGGAAGACCGAGAGGAAAATACCTGGATGGCTTGGCCACATGGCATGGACGAGACAGGAACACTGAGCTGATCCACGACACTGGTGATCGAGTGAAATGGCGAGTCATGACTGCCGATGCTTTCCGGCATGGCACATGATTGATTGATTGATCTGTTCTTAGCTTGGAGTGTGTCCACTGCTAGCCTCCCATTGATCCAATAGCCACACTGAATCCAACACGCACCCGTTCTCCTTGATTGTTCCACAGCGTATGGTTTCATTGCCACGCTGGCGTTGGTGTGACATCTTCGTATCACATGGTTTTGGTGCACTGTTAACTTCGGGATTTTCCTTCCATCCTCTCTGTATGGTGTGCTTTGGCACTTGCTATGTGGCATTATGCCCCCCCCCCCCCCCCCACATTTAAATGATATAATCATTTATAATCATTTATACATATATATACACCTTGTGATTATTAAACCATGCCCAATAGCAGTGCCGACATGATGAGTCATATCTAGTGCTGAGTACAATGTTATGGCCCCTATTAATTACCCCCCCCCCCCCCCCCAAAAAAAAAAATATGATGGGCACGCCCTCCAGTTCACAATCCCATGGTGAACGTCATGTAGCCGGCCTGTGGGAAGGCTGGTTTAACTAATTATACAGTTAGTTCCTTACTTGTCCAAATGAACAAGTGTCCTCACTCTAGGTCAAAACCCGAAGTTGGGGACGAGGGTAACAACAGGTACCAAGTAGTCAGTACCAGTTGACGCTCAGTATTGTCGCTGGCTTATATATCCACTGGGTGTTTCTTGCATTGAATATATGTAGGTGAGGTGGACGCCATTGCTGTATACAGTGCACTGCAATCTTATTCTTCTTCTTTCGTTCGCTTGAAATATGTCTATAACTGCAGTGCTGTCTCTTGTATGAATTGAACTGTCTTTTTCAGTTCACACAGCGGCCCATAGAGTTTATCCTCCAATGTCGTCTCTCTAGGCCAGAAGGTTTGCCTAGATATGTTATATTTTGGGCAGTCTTGGAGTATGTGCTCTGCTGTCTGCGACGCCAATCCACATGTACACATGGCTGTTTCACCAATCTTGAATTTTGTATACATGTGGTTGCGTAATCTATTGTGCCCTGTTCTGAGGCGCAGAATAATGACTTGTTCTGGTCTATCCATAATGTGGTAGTCATCTTGAGCAGGTTTTGGTGGCTTTCTGACTGATTTGATCATTCTTTTCTTTTGGTGGTATGTTACAGGCACATCAGGCTGTTCTTCTTTGGCTCCTTCCTTAGCCAGTTGATCAGCTCTGTCGTTCCCGGGTACTCCACAGTGGGATGGTATCCACTGTATGGTGACCTTATGCTGACTGCTAAGTTCAGAAAGTAGTGTCCTTA
This sequence comes from Cepaea nemoralis, assembly GCA_014155875.1. NCBI lineage: Eukaryota > Metazoa > Mollusca > Gastropoda > Stylommatophora > Helicidae > Cepaea > Cepaea nemoralis. Next base: position 19,002 of record JACEFZ010011568.1, on the reverse strand, counting down.
GTACTGGCAATTTCCCAGACAGGAGCGCCTCGAGTACTGATTTTGCATCTGTCAATAGCACCACAGGTTGTGTACCATTGCTGGTAGTTAGTAATTTCTCTGTTGCTATCTTGATTGCCTCAATTTCAGCATCAGTAGTTATGGCAGTACTTTCCTGTCGGTACTCTAGCTGTGTCCCTGGTATTATTTGGGTATTCTATGTACACTCCCGCTCCTCCATTTCGAACAGCATTTTGTGCTGACCCATCTGTGTAGACTCAGATCCAGAGGTCCTGTGGGTATTCTTCATCAAGGAAGCTGAGAGTGGCTGTTCTGCGCTGCACACTGTTCTGATCTTCCTTGTCAAATATTCCTCTCACTTTTGTCTGGATTTGTAATGATAGTCTATGCTCATCTTTCCATGGAGTTCGCTCTGGAATAGTTGTTAGGGGGATACCAACTGTGGGCAGATCGGTGGTTTCTCTGCAGAGTCGTTTGGCCTGGTGGATAAAACTACTTCTTTTCAACCGCCCCATAGCTAGGTTTTCATATCTGTTCTTCATAGGGTGGCCTGGCAAGCTGAGGAACTTTTCTGCTTGTATTAGCGTTTTCGTATCTCTGCGCTCACTCAGTGCTTGTGTCCTCCCCATCTTCTCCATTTCCACTATAGGGGTTGATCTCATCCCTCCTGTGGTGACTCTAAGTGCTTGATTTTGCACTTTGTCCAGCTCTTGTAGTGTGGTTTTTGCTGCTGAACACCATGCAGTTGACCCGTATTCCAGGTGTGGTCGTATGCTCTGTTGATAAACTTTGCTAAGTATTTTCCCACTGGCTCCCCATGTGGTTCCACTTAGCTTTCTCAGGATGGCTATTTTCCTTCTGGCTTTTGCTACTGCTTTGTTGATGTGCTTTCTCCATGTCAGCCTGCCATCAAATGTTACTCCAAGGTATGTTGGTTCTTTATCTTCTCGTAGGGGTGTTCCATTTATCTGGATGGTCCCTGCCTTTTGTTTTGGAGAGAGGGTAAATAGGGTGGTGCTGCACTTGTCAGTGTTTATGCTGACACACCATCTATTTGCCCATGCAACAAATGTATCTACAGCTCTTTGTAGTACTCTGGTGGCCACTGATGCATGTTCATTTGTGCTCCATAGAACCAGGTCATCGGCATACATTGCGGCTTTAATTCCATGCGGTAGATTAGCAACGAGATCATTGATGAAGATTAGAAAGAGTGTGGGGGACAAGACTCCGCCCTGGGGAACTCTGTGACGCAGTAGTACTTTCTTGCTCTTTAGCCCGTCTATCTGTACTCGGGCTCTTCTGTTGTGCAAGTATGCTTTCACCCATTTGTACATTCTTCCATTGACTTTGTAGTTTCTCAGTTTATTCATCAGACCTTCTTTCCAGACTTTGTCAAAGGCTTTCTTCAAATCTATCCATGCCGCAAGCACCAGCTTCTTCTCTTGGAATGCATCCTCAATTTCTTGAGAGAGGTAGGTTGTCTGATCTTCCGTAGAGTAGCACTGTCTAAAGCCAGCCTGCTGTGGCACAAGTATGTTTTTACTTTCAATGTACCACTGCAGTCTGTGATTGATGATGCGCTCCAGTGTTTTGCAGAGACAGCTGGTGAGGCTAATTGGTCTGTAGCTAGAGGCAATGGAACTATCTTTCCCTGATTTTAGGAGGGGTATCATGATTGCTTCTCTCCAGGCTTGTGGAACACTGCCTAAGGTCCAACTGTTATTGAAGATCTGCAACAGCTTTGCTTTGGCCTCTGTTCCTAGGTTCCTGATCATTTCATTGGAGATACCATCAGCTCCTGGTGACTTTCTCATTTTCAGTTTTGATATGGCTAGCTCCAGTTCGCTGATTGTGATGGGTGCCTCCAGAACCTCATGTACTATTTCCTTCTGTCCTGTATGTTGCCTTTTCTCTTGAATCTCTTGTTGTTTCTCTGGACTGATTTTGATATTGTTATCTTGTGCGAATGAGTCCGCAAAATGGTCAGCTGCTTGCTTTCTTGTTAAGATGTTTCCATCTTTACGTAGTGCAATTTTTGAGTTTCTCCCTGTGCCCTCATCGTTAAGTTGTTTTATTAGCTTCCACAATTTCCTTGTGTCTCTTTCAAAGTTCAGAGACTCTGTTTTTTCCTGCCAGCTTTTCCGTCTAGCCTGCAGCTTGGCCCTTTGAAATTTGGCTTTTGCATGCTGGAATTTATTGTGGTGCTCTTGGCTGGGTGTGGCCTCTGCTTGCTTTCTACATACTTCCACATCATTATGCAACTGTTCCAGTTCACTACTCCAGTAGGGTTTATATTGTTTACGGGCTCCTCTTGGTACTGTTTCTCGCGCTGCCTGTAGTATGCATTTCCCAAACTCTTCAACTACTTTATTTATGTCTTTCTCAGTGTTCAGGTCTCTAACCAGTATGCTGGTGCGATGCTTGTACACTGCCCAGTCTGCTTTCTTGTAGTTCCACCTCGAGAGGGTGCTGCTTTCACTTACAAGCTCATTTTCTACAGTTAGAAAGACTGGTCGATGGTCACTGCCACCTAGTTGTTTCCCAACAATTCGTGTAATGTTCCACTCCAGGTCTGGTGAATGAAAAGCCAGGTCAGGTGTAGTTGTAGAGTGCCATGATCTCGAGTAGAAAGTATGTGGGTCGGATGGCTTGTTAACCAAGATGAATCTATTCTCATCCTGCCAGTCTTCCAGTCTCTCTCCTCTCTGGTCCATGTGATCATAGCCCCAACTCTGCGAGTGGCTGTTGAAATCGCCGCACACAATCATTTTTTCTGTTAATGGTAGTGTGTCCAGTGCCTGTGGACGGTCACTTGGACAGTAGTAATTGATCAGATGTAGGTCTGTATAGCCTGTTTTAAGTTTAAGTGTCTGATACTCAGCCCCTTCCATATAGACTTCGATTTGGGAAGCAGTGATGTTATTTTTTACAAGGGTAAGTATCCCACCTTTTCGCCTGTCCTTTCGGTCAGATTGGTAACACTGGTAGCCTCTGATTTTGAAGGCTATATTTCGTTGAGGTGAGTTCTTGCAAGCAACATATGCTTACTTTTTCTTTGTCCAGGATGTTTTCTAATTCTACTTTTTTGTTGCTGACTCCCTCTGCATTCCAGTGCATTATTTTAAGTCTTAGTTTAGTATGGCCAGCTGTTCTATTCTCATGTCCCCTGGCTCCACAGGACATCTGAGAAGGACCTCCAGTAGTTGGGGTTGGACCCTTTCGAGACATAGGGCCCGGCACTGCACCTGCCTGGGGGTCCAAAGCAGGGCGAGCACCATAACGTTTAGCAGCAGTCGACATATTCCATTTTGCGTAATTGCGTGGCATCCTGATTTCTGTGGTGCGCCTCCTGGCTGGTTGCCTCCGTCTTCAGCACCTTTCCTTTGCTAGAGCAGACTGTGGTCTCACTCGAGTTTAGATGTGTACACACGCACACACGTGTCTGCACATGCATGTATGTGTATACACATCTAGAGCACACTGGTTATTTCCCGGCGCCAGATACTCGCCGTCGCCCCTTCTCCTGTTAGTTAAAACAGTTCCGCCACGTGAAGGCCAGGAGTGGGACTTTTGCTGCAGAGGTTATGTATTCACGAGCCATTGGGGTATTTAAGCAATGTTGGGCGCTCACCCCAACACTGCGCCCCGGCTACATACAGCAATTTGGAACCACTGCAATCTTATAACTTTAGAGATTTTCTCCATGAGTATCTACCGCATTTACTTCTGTGCAACTCATTGTAATGGCTCAACATATATGGCCTTCTAATGAAGATATTAGAACCCATTGATAATTATAACACTCTAATTATAACAGTTATTAACTAATTAACTAATATAATTAATGAACTTAACTATTCTAATATAATAACTAAACTATTGCAATTAACTAATTCTCTACATGTGTTCATGAAACTAAACCAATTATAATGTTCCTATCACATATATTAAAATTACTATATTGTAAGTTTACTGTTCAAATCGTCACTCTAATTAACATAATTACACAAATCGTCATTTAAGAAAATACTTAATCCATATTCCTTAATATTTGAATTCTCGAGGATTATCGAATGTTCATGATCGATCGGATCCTCATCTCCGTAATTGAAGTATGGACAATCAAAGTAAAAGTTCCGTCATCCCAGTAATTGACGTATGACAGTTCCAAAATGTCGCAACACAAGTCACTTCATCGCTTCATCATGTCTCTGCCAACAATGAAAAATCCACATATGTATCTATCTGACTAATAATATGTAATATACTAATCTTATATAACTTGTTGGTTGCTATGTACATTGCTATTTAATCAGGTGCATCTGTCATATATAAAATATCTTCTAAACAGTCTATGAACAAATACAGATAAACATTAAGAAACAAAAGTGAAAACAACTGTGAAAAAGACCTATCTATTTACAATCACCTAAGAAGATATCTAAGATAGATACTATCATTGTCTTGAATTTGGCAGATCTTAATATCGTAGTCTTGCACAAAATAATAATCCGTAAGAACTTCTACGAAGTAAATTTGAAATATAATATCATATTTGGATTCAACAAGAATAAATATTTAAATCAAATAATATTCATAGAAATTATTAATGTTCTCTAATAAAGATACAGTTAACAACAATTATCTGATGAATAGGTAACCGAAATATTTTCTCAAGATGAACTGTAGACATGACATAGTGTGAACAATTCTGAAAAGTATAGCTTCATATCAGAGAAAATAGAAACAACTTATTTTGTAAGACCCTAACGTGTCTGTATTAAATATGTGCTAATATAATTACTTAACATTTTCATTCATTCTCTCACTCATTCTTTTCTTCTTTATTCCTTTTTTCTTTCTTACATTTATGGTGTTTCTTTACTGCGTGTATGCCAATATCTGTACCCTTCAACTTTGTTGACTTGAATACTGTTATAGTTTTCACTCGTGTGTGTATTAAGAATATATTATGTTTGGTCAATCTGCACAAGACATAAGCCAAGTAGATAGAATAAATAAAGATCAATGTATATCGATTATTGGCTTGTGTGCAAATTTTCTTGACTTGTGAGTGAATATCTTTAATGGAATGTATAATATACATCTTCATCTGTGAGTAAATGTTCATGACGACTCCTTTAATTTGGGCTAGGGTTAATTTAATCAAAGTCATGATTTGGGCAATAAACATGACTACAATATCCCATCGCCATATCTGTTGTTTGTCTCTCTTTTGTGTGGTTTTTTAAACATCCATATGACCCGCAAATAGTGAGTCATGTGCCAGCTTTAGTGCCTCGCTGCGATATTTAGTAGTTAGCACTGTTTGTAATAAAACTGTTGAAACTTTGTTGTACCGTCTGGACAAAATATTATTGTCTAAAATAAATTGCCAATTACCATGTTTAGCTTGTTTAGATGGCTCATGTATACTTTTAAAACAAGTCTGCAATGTCGGATCTTGTTTCTGTTCATCAGCTAAGTCAGCTGTCAGTGTGATAGTATTCTGAATATTGTCATCATCAGTCTGAGAAGATTGTTCTGTTTGTCTCTGTTCTTGAGCTCTTGTGATTGTATTCGCTTGTGTGGTCAATCTACCATTGAATTACTTCTTCATGAGTGTAATCATTTGCATTGGGTACATTCCCAATAAGTAAACCGGCACAAGGATTAGGCAATACTGCTGCATTTACTGTGCCTTCAAAGTATGGAGATTATACTGTAATTGTGGCAATTTTATATCTCTCAATTGTGCCACCAAAAGCTCTGCAGGCAACAGTTTTGCTTGTATAATCTTCTGTTTTTATCAACCTTTGGTCAACTCCAATAATTGAAGCCCCTGAATCACGAATACAGGTAGTAGGTTCTCCATTCACCCATGCCTGGTGAACTCTGAGTGTGCAATTCTGAATATTAACAGCATTGGCGTCATGAATGGTTTCTAAACATTCGTCAATAGGACTGTCTTTGTCAGTCTTTTCCGTTTTGTTGCTATAATGATAGCTGCATGTTTTTCTTCTATGTCATCTGAATCACTACTGGAAAATACATATGCGGTACTTGCTTCTTTCCAAGCATTTCTCATCGCACATAACCTACTGGTATGTCCGTATGCGCGACAATAAAAACATTTAACACTCCTCTTATAGGAGTCATACTTACTTCTTTTCATTGATGTGATGTCTCTTAGGTACGCTGCATAACCAGGCTGTTGATAACACATTTCTAGATGTCCGTGTGATAACTTGCAATGTTGGTCTGTCTCCATCTTTATTTGAGTACTGATATGGACCTCTATTCTTATTAGCAAATTTCTTAAACTTACCATTACCTTTCTGGAATTTGGCGCTTGCTCCTATGACAAGTTCTGGTTGTGCACAGTCAGCAAATATGTCATGATATGCATTATAAAATGATTCACCCCATGATTCCATCTCACTAAGTGATTTACTCTTATTCTCTGCCAGAAATGCAGACATAGCTTCTGGTACTGCAGATGGAAGTTTGTCTATTAGCATCAGGTCACGAATTTTTTCGAAATCAGACCCAATGTCTGCTGCCTTTAACCATTTGTCAAAGCAAGAAGATGTTTCAGAAACAAAGTCAAGTAATGTTTGATTAGACTTAGGTATAAGTGTCTTAAATTTTGTACGCAACCCACATTCATCCAAACTAAAATGTGCAAGAACACGATCTCGCATACACTTGTAGTTGGTTCACAAATTTTCAGGTATTAACTCAATCACCTTCAAAGGTTCCAACGCAAGATGTCGATGAAACAAAATAGATAAGTCATGCTCAGGAATCTTATAGAATTTTGCTAACACTTTGAAGTTAGTAATCCAGGAACTAACTGAATCACCTTGTTGGAAGTTATGAATCAGACCTTGGTATTTCTTCACGGGATCATTATGTTTTGCTTGTATTCTTTCTTGTTCCATTTCCAATGTCTTGACTTTCAAATTACCTTCAACTTCCTTGTCCTTAAGTAGTGCTTCGCCCGCAAGCTTTTCTTTCTCAAACGCCAGTTGCTTTTCCTTCATTTCTGTCTCTGCGGCTAATTGCCTTTCTTTCTTTTTTTCCAAAGCTAATTTCTCTTTTTCAGCTGCTATTCTCTCTCATTCTAGAGCTATTTCATTTTGCTTAATCGCCATTTCTTTTTCTTTCAATTCTCTCTCAAGTGCCAATCTCTTTGGTCTTTCTTCTCTTTCATGTGCAGCCTGATGTTGTTTCTCCTCTTTTTGCTGCATCTGGAATTCTTAGAACTCCTGCTTCGCCCATGTTCTAAGGTCTGAGCTGGTCAAACCAGACTTCTCACCTATGTCCATGAAGTCTTGAAGTGTCAACATGTTGTCCTAATTTAGTTATCACTACTCTAGCTGAAATAAGATAGAGGAGTGCAAATAGTGCAAAGGACTCAACGATATGCAAGTATGTTCAAAATATAGTAAACAATATATCAAAGAACAAATGTTGAACAAAATGTCAACTTCAAACTCAATAATAATGTAAACTTAAATAGTAGAAGAAATTCAACAAACTTATTGCGATAGAAATGTCCTAACTGTTACTCTATGTAAACAACAGAAAATAGTATGCAAAAATATATGCAGTATAAAGAATATAATAACACTAGACAGTTAACAGTTACCAGAGAAAACAAGTGACGTGTAACGTTAACACATATTCTTACTCATAAAAGACAAAAATACTGACTATCGATTTTCAGGTACACAACACTACTACACTACTGTAACACCACTACAATTAGTACTGACTTCACGTGAGACCGATACATATTATTTCGTACCGACCTGACTATTGCAAGTACGCAACGTCTTCTTAAGTTAGAAAGTGATCTTAACTATCCCCAAGAAGAGCAACCACCCGCTGTTAAGTTAATGCGAAATTGGTCATTGCTACTCCTTAGTATCTAACGAATGCACCCAATCAATAACAATGAACGTAACGATAAACAATTTAAAACGTATACTGGCCTTATGTTCGACAGTTGGCATGATTCGTAGACAGTTTAAAATTTACAGCGTTAAAATGTGTGTGTGGTATCTGTCTGCTAGATACCAGTACTGGATTGGTGATTGGTGTTAAGTAGTCGTACTTGAAATGGAGCAATGCTGTACTAGTATGTGCTGGTGTTGCTGAGGCAGTGTTGAACAATTGTGACACCCGTGGCGCGAGCCCGTTGACCCGGTCGTTTACATAATCAACTGGTGGTGTCACTATTTTAACGCGTAGATTTATCACTGGCCTTGAGCTGCCCCAGCCAGTATTTTGCTCGCTGTTGTCAGATGTGTATCGCCAATGTCCAGCAGAGCACGAGGCGACAATCCAGAATGTGTTGTTGTTTGGTATCACTCGGAAAGTAAATATCCTCTCATGTACGTTGGAGTTCAGAGTCGTACTGTAACTGCTTTTCTGCTGTGTGTCGATGCTGCTAGACGAAGCTCCTCCGACAAACACCAGTGTGTATACTGTGCTTTGGCAACGACAGAGTAGCGGAAACATCCCTGTGGACGATACAGACTCCCACCTATGTGACGACAACACGAACTATGTTGATTTTGGTGTCTACTGATACATCCAATCTGTGTAAGGACACATCACTACTTCTCCTACCTTCTGTAGAAGTTGTTTGTGCCCGACATTCCGAAATGAGTAATGTTTCTTGAGTAGATTTCACCAGACAAAATGTTTCAGCACCATAGCGTTTATTCTCCAGTATAGCGCTGCGGTTTCCAACATGTATGGAACGGTGCATGTGCAAATGGCTCTAGGTGCACAGTTAACTTTCTTGATGTGTAACTCTTGATGCAACTTTTGAGGCTAGAGGCGGGGCAGTTGTTTATTGATTAGCAAGCCCGGAACGTATGCTCCCATGTGTGCCAAGTCGTAAGTCCTCCTGTCTGTGCCATGCCATGGAAAATATGATATATTTGAACTCAAGGAACTGGTGGCTCATAAAAACACGTCAAAATGATAACTTTGGAAATTCACTGATGAACGTGGAACGAAGTAAAATGTCGAAGCTTAGGAAAATCTAACGCCGTTTATTCCGGAGTTAACAGAATCTTCATACATTAAGTAGTGAACAAATTAGAGTCCTGTTCTGACCGGGAGGGCAACTAATTTAACGTGCACTGACCTCTGTGTATTTTGCTCTGTCCTGCATTTGCCCTGTCTTCGCTCAATAACACTTCTTTTATCCCTCTGTTCATTCAGGTCGTCCTTGTTGTCATCTGTCTGTCTAGAGTTTGCCTTTCATTCGCAAATCCATGGCGTTCTCATTATATGTTGCTATCTGTTCTTAGCTTGGAGTGAGTCCACTGCTAGCCTCCCATAGATCCAATAGCCACACTGAATCCAACACACACCCGTTCTCCTTGATCGATCCACAGCATATGGTTCCGTTGTCACGCTGGCGTTGGTGTGACGTATCTTCGTATCTCATGGTTTTGGTGCACTGTTCACTTCGGGATTTTCCTTCCATCGTCTCTGTATGGTGTGCTTTGGCACTTGCTATGTGGCATTTCTATTTTTTATCTATGCAAATACTTTATCAATTTTGCAATTAATTAATTTAGCTGAATTCCTCAAACACTCCTCTGCACTGTGTATCAGTACCAACCGGTTTCAATCACTGGTTGCGCAACGGAGTAATGGTTTTAAAATGGCCAAAAAAGAAGTTCGGTTAAAGCAACAAAATGTCATAGAATTCCTCACTGCTCAGGGTGAGACCCCGATTCGCATCCACGAACGAGTATTGTTTATGGAGATTCAACAGTTGACATGAAGTAGGTCAATCCTCACTGGCTAATGCAAAGTGGACTGGCTGTCCATTTACTGTATTGCCTCCACACAACATTCATCAAGTTGATGCCATCATGCACAAATCTTTGAATAACACAGGTCTTTAATGATGGTATGGGCACAGCCTTTACTAATGGACAACATGGAACACCGTTCATCTAGTGTTACCCGACGGTCACCACAAATGATGTCATCAACTCGCTGAATGTTGTGTGGAGTCAATGTGGTTAACGGATGGCCAGTCCACTTTGCTTCAGCCAGTGAGGATTGACTTACTTCAGTTTCATCACGGATGTCGTATCCAACGTTGGACAGTGCTAACATCTACCGTTGAGTCTCCATAAACAATACTCAAACGTTTGTGGATGTGAATTGGGGTCTCGCCTTCAACATTGAGGAATGTTGTGACATTACATTGCTTTAACCGAACTTCTTTAGTAACCATTTTAAAACCGTTATTGTTGCGCAACCAGTGACTGAAACAGGTTGGTAGTGATACCCAGTGCAGAAGAGTGTTTGAGGAACCCCGCTAAATTAATAAATTGCAGACCAATAAAGTATTTACATAGATAAAAGATAGGAAGCATTACTTATTGACTGTCCCTCATATAATGCAGAAATCCAGGCAATCAAGATAGCAACAGAGAAGTTACTACATACCAACCATGGTACACAGCCTGTGGTGCTATTGACAGATGCAAAATCAGTGCTTGAAATGCTTCTGTCTGGGAAATTACCAGTACTACGGACACTACTGTCTGAACTAGGTAACTGGGGGGAGGGGGTGTTTCGGGATTGGGGGGGGGGGGGGGCTGTGTCATCATTTTCCAGATTATCAAGCTTCAGTGCACAAGCTGACAATATTGGGATCAAATTTACCTAATTGTCAAGTGTAGGCACACTCATAAGTTTCATGGCAGGAGTTCACAAATTAGAATAGTTCTCAGTTGGGGTATCTTCATTGCACTCCGGACAGGTCCATAAGTGCTCAGATCCTCTCCCCAGCATATGCATCAGCGTTCGGTGACTAATAGTGCCAGTTCTGTGTTGGTTGATGAGGCACCTCGTTTTCCCGATGTATCTCTCGTGTCTGGTCATGCCAATTCTTACTCCCAAGTCTTTCATCCTGGACAGCGATATGGATTCACTGACATCAAAGTCCTCTGTTCTCAACATATCTTTAAGGACGTTAATAACATCGGCACGATCCACGGGCTGCCCATTTGCAGGGGGTGCAGTGCCAGCCAGTTTATCAGCTCGTTCATTTCCCTCGACTCCTGCATGTCCTGGGACGAAGATGAAGGTGACTTTATGGACAACAGACTTCGCAGCGACTCAGTCCACTGTCTATGTACAGATCCAGCTTCGACCTTCCGAATCATGCTCATTGAATCACTTAGTACATGCTTGTTGGTATAATGCTGTGATTCTAGCCATATGAAAGCCTGTGTTACTGCCATCATTTCCATCGTCATGCTGCTCGTGGTCATGGATTGGGCACCACTAGATTCTTGTATGGTTCGGCCCGCTGAACGGGCTGTAAATGCTCATGCACTTCTCTGCTGCTTTACAACAGATCCATCAGTATAAATAAGCACTTCAGGGCTATCTGAGTGTTCATAGATGAGCGCATTGACCTCTGCATTGACAGTGGCATGGTTCTGCTCTCTGCACCGTCTGTCGAGTGTGATAATGCAGGAGAAAGTGCACTTAAAAGCTGGAGGCACTGACACCCATTCCTTGCCGGGGTTGATACTGGTAGAACTGCAGACCTGTCTGGTGACATCTTCCGCCCCACCCATCCATGATTTGCCCCTCTTTAGCCTGTCACCCTTTTCTCTGAATATAGCTTCATGCAGAGGGTGCCGCTCATCTGTACTTATTTTTAAGTATGCACGAGCTCTCCAGAGTTTGATCCCGTGGTTCATTGTCGGGAAGTCAAGGAGGTATCTCATTGCTACACAGTTGGTGTCTCTTGTGCAGCCCAAAATGATGCGCATGGCTTCGTTTTGTACCTTTTTGCTCCTAAGCAACAGTTTAGAAGGAACATTGATGGCAAGATTTTCTTGTTTTTCTCTCCAATTGAAGACTCATTATTGGATGTATTGAAGGGAGAAAAAAGATATAATCATCTTGAAAAACAATCAAATTGATTTATCTAGTTTATACTTGCATACAAATGTAACTTACCAATCCTTTCAGACTGATTGTAGACATAAGATGGAGAATAAACTACCATCAAGTGTCAAGATAGAACAACCTGAAGTCTGTGTTGCTCAAGGTAAGATTAAGTACAATATAACTTAACAGTTAGTTGAATATTCTTTACATGATGTTGCAGTTAACCCCGGCATTTATTGGCTGTTTGTGATTTACTAGATAATTCTACATTTAAGACTTTGCCATTGCTTTTTGAATTGTTAAAGAATTATACCATCAAAATCAACACAATAGCAGAATGTAAATCTACTCAGACACTGGAGAAAATAAGGTCATAGGTGTGACCAAGTATCCACCGGGATCAGTGCACAACTCTGCAGTTGAGCAGAGCAGGGCACTCTCTTGTCCTGACAATCAGAAATTGCTGTCAAGGCAGAGGTAAAAGACCCCTGTGGGAATATGGAAGATGAAGGAAAATCACATTATCTTCCGAAGACAGGTTTAAAATAGGAACATGGAATGTCAGGACATAGTTGAGATAGGAAAGTTACATAATGTAATAAAAGAAATGAAAACTATGAAGATTAATATTCTAGGCATGAGTGAGATAAGGTGGATGATATCTGGAAAGTAATAACACCGTTTGTTACAAGATAGCGGTGTAAACCGCGTCGCTCGATTCAGAGATTATGTGTTAAAAATGTGTTCTGTGCATGTTTCCTAACATCAATCTGTTCAAATAAGGATGAACCTACGACAGGTCCAGCAAACTGGTAGGGAGTTTATTTGTTCAAGAACTATTGCTCGAGAATTATGGAGGAAATTGAAAGAAAAACGCAACTCTGTCAGCGTTCACGCCGAAAACAACACACCGACACGGAATGACACACCGACGCCGAACAACAACAAAGGACTAACGACATAAACTGCTAAACTTCGAAATACTTTAAATAGAAAGGAGATTTTTGCTACTTGGAATGTTACTGGTCTTGGATATAAGGAACCAGCTCTTGTAGAGTTCATGAAAAAATCAAATATTCAATTATTAGGACTCGCAGACACTAGGAAAAAGGGGCAGAACACGAAACGAACACATGAAGGTTACGTTCTTAGGGTTCCAAATGTTGCTGTATGTAGCCGAGGCGTGGTGTTGGGGTGAGCACCCAACATTGCTTAAATACCCAAATGGCTCGTGAATACATAACCTATGCAGCAAAAGTCCAACTCCTGGCCTTCACACGGCGGACCTGTTTAAACTAACAGGAGAAGGGGCGACGGCGAATCTCTGGCGCCGGAAAATAACCAGTATGCTCTAGATGTGTATGCACGTACATGCATGCGCAGACAGGTGTGTGCGCGTGTACACATCTACACTCGAGTGAGACCACAGTCTGCTCTAGCAAAGAAAGGTGCTGAAGTCGGAGGCAACCAGCCAAGAGGCGCACCACAGAAATCAGGATGCCACGCAATCACGCAAAATGGAATATGCCGACTACTGCTAATCGTTATGGTGCTCGCCCTGCTTTGGACCCCCAGGCAGGTGCAGTGCCGGGCCCTATGTCTCGAAAGGGTCCAACCCCAACTACTGGAGGTCCTTCTCAGATGTCCTGTGGAGCCAGGGGACATGAGAATAGGATGACTGGCCTTACCAAACGAAGACTTAAAATAATGCATTGGAATGCGGAGGGAGTCAGCAACACAAAAATAGAATTAGAAAAAATCTTGGACCAAGAAAAAGTAAGCATATGTTGCTTGCAAGAAACTCACCTCAATGAAAATATAGCCTTCAAAATCAGAGGCTACCAGTGTTACCGATCTGACCGAAAGGACAGGCGAAAAGGTGGGATACTGACCCTTGTAAGAAATAACATCATGTCTTCCCAAATCAAAGTCTACATGGAAGGGGCTGAGTATCAGACACTTAAACTTAAGACAGGTAATACAGATCTACATCTGATCAATTACTACTGTCCAAGTGACCGCCCACAGGCACTGGACACACTACCACTAAAAGAAAAAATGATTGTGTGTGGCGATTTCAACAGCCACTCGCAGAGCTGGGGCTATGATCACATGGACCAGAGAGGAGAGAGACTGGAAGACTGGCAGGATGAGAATAGATTCATGTTGATTAACAAGCCGTCCGACCCACATACTTTCTACTCGAGATCATGGCACTCTACAACTACACCTGACCTGGCTTTTCATTCACCAGACCTGGAGTGGAACATTACACGAATTGTTGGGAAACAACTTGGTGGCAGTGACCATCGGCCAGTCTTTCTAACCGTAGAAAATGAGCTTGTAAGTGAAAGCAGCACCCTCTCGAGGTGGAACTACAAGAAAGCAGACTGGGCAATGTACAAGCATCGCACCAGCATATTGGTTAGAAACCTGAACACTGAGAAAGACATAAATAAAGTAGTTGAAGAGTTTGGGAAATGCATACTACAGGCAGCGCGAGAAACAGTACCAAGAGGAGCCCGTAAACAATATAAACCCTACTGGAGTAGTGAACTGGAACAGTTGCATAATGATGTTGAAGTGTGTAGAAAGCAAGCAGAGGCCACACCCAGCCAAGAGCACCACAATAAATTCCAGCATGCAAAAGCCAAATTTCAAAGGGCCAAGCTGCAGGCTAGACGGAAAAGCTGGCAGGAGAAAACGGAGTCTCTGAACTTTGAAAGAGACACAAGGAAATTGTGGAAGCTAATAAAACAGCTTAATGACGAGGGCACAGGGAGAAACTCAAAAATTGCGCTACATAAAGATGGAAAAATCTTAACAAGAAAGCAAGCAGCTGACCATTTTGCGGACTCGTTCGCACAAGATAGCAATATCAAAATTAGTCCAGAGAAACAACAAGAGATTCGAGAGAAACGACAACATACAGGACAGAAGGAAATAGTACATGAGGTTCTGGAGGCACCCATCACAATCAGCGAACTGGAGCTAGCCATATCAAAACTGAAAATGAGAAAGTCACCAGGAGCTGATGGTATCTCCAATGAAATGATCAGGAACCTAGGAACAGAGGCCAAAACAAAGCTGTTGCAGATCTTCAATAACAGCTGGACCTTAGGCAGTGTTCCACAAGCCTGGAGAGAAGCAATCATGATACCCCTCCTAAAATCAGGGAAAGATGGTTCCATTGCCTCTAGCTACAGACCAATTAGCCTCACCAGCTGTCTCTGCAAAACACTGGAGCGCTTCATCAATCACAGACTGCAGTGGTACATTGAAAGTAAAAACATCCTTGTGCCACAGCAGGCTGGCTTTAGGCAGTGCTACTCTACGGAAGATCAGACAACCTACCTCTCTCAAGAAATTCCAAGAGAAGAAGCTGGTGCTTGCGGCATGGATAGATCTGAAGAAAGCCTTTGACAAAGTCTGGAAAGAAGGTCTGATGAAGAAACTGAGAAACTGCAAAGTCAATGGAAGAATGTACAAATGGGTGAAAGCATACTTGCACAACAGAAGAGCCCGAGTACAGATAGACGGACTCAAGAGCAAGAAAGTACTACTGCGTTACGGTGTCCCCCAGGGCGGAGTCTTGTCCCCCACACTTTTTCTAATCTTCATCAATGATCTTGTTGCTCACCTACCGCATGGAATTAAAGCGGCAATGTACGCCGATGACCTGGTTCTATGGAGCACAAATGAATATGCATCAGTGGCCACCAGATTGCTACAAAGAGCTGTAGATACATTTGCTGCATGGGCAAATAGATGGTGTGTCAGCATAAACACTGACAAGTGCAGCACCACCCTATTTACCCTCTCTCCAAAACAAAAGGCAGGGATCATCCAGATAAATGGAACACCCCTAAGAGAAGATAAAGAACCAACATACCTTGGAGTAACATTTGATGGCAAGCTGACATGGAGAAAGCACATCAACAAAGCAGTAGCAAAAGCTAGAAGGAAAATAGCCATCCTGAGAAAGCTAAGTGGAACCACATGGGGAGCCAGTACGAAAATACTTAGCAAAGTTTACCAACAGAGCATACGACCACACCTGGAATATGGGTCAACTGCGTGGTGTTCAACATCAAAAACCACACTACAAGAGCTGGACAAGGTGCAAAATCAAGCACTTAGAGTCACCACAGGAGGGATGAGATCAACCCCTATAGTGGAAATGGAGAAGATGGGGAGGACACAGGCACTGAGTGAGCGCAGAGATACGAAAACGCTAATACAAGCAGAAAAGTTCCTCAGCTTGCCAGGCCACCCTATGAAGAACAGATTTGAAAACCTAGCTATGGGGCGGTTGAAAAGAAGTAGTTTTATCCACCAGGCCAAACGACTCTGCTGAGAAACCACTGATCTGCCCACAGTTGGTATCCCCCTAACAACTATTCCAGAGCGAACTCCATGGAAAGATGAGCATAGACTATCGTTACAAATCCAGACAAAAGTGAGAGGAATATTTGACAAGGAAGAACAGAACAGTGTGCAGCGCAGAACAGCCACTCTCAGCTTCCTTGATGAAGAATACCCACAGGATCTCTGGATCCGAGTCTACACAGATGGGTCAGCACAAAATGCTGTTCGAAATGGAGGAGCGGGAGTGTACATAGAATACCCAAATAATACTAGGGACACAGCCAGAGTACCGACAGGAAAGTACTGCCATAACTATGATGCCGAAATTGAGGCAATCAAGATAGCAACAGAGAAATTACTAAATAACAGCAATGGTACACAACCTGTGGTGCTACTAACAGATGCAAAATCAGTACTCGAGGCGCTCCTCTCTGGGAAATTGCCAGTACTAAGGACACTACTTTCTGAACTTAGCAGTCAGCATAAAGTCACCATACAGTGGATACCATCCCACTGTGGAGTACCCGGAAACGACAGAGCTGATCAATTGGCTAAGGAAGGAGCCGAAGAAGAACAGCCTGATGTGCCCGTTACATACCACCAAAGAAAAGAATGATCAAATCAGTCAGAAAGCCACCAAAACCTGCTCAAGATGACTACCACGTTATGGACAGACCAGAACAAGTCATTATTCTGCGCCTCAGAACAGGACACAATAGATTACGCAACCACATGTATACAAAATTCAAGATTGGTGAAACAGCCATGTGCACATGTGGATTGGCGTCGCAGACAGCAGAGCACATACTCCAAGACTGCCCAAAATATAACATATCTAGGCAAACCTTCTGGCCTAGAGAGACGAGAGTGATAGAATAAACTCTATGGACCACTGTGTGAACTGAAAAAAACAGTTCAATTCATGCAAGAGACGACATTGCAGATATAGACATATTTCAAGCGAATGAAAGAAGAAGAAGAAGTTACGTTCTTATAAGGAGTGGCGTCGACCAGCGAGCTACAGCTAAACATGGAGTGGGTTTTTTGTTACATCCAGACAAAGTGAAAACCATTATCAACACTACATTTATATCGGAAAGGATAATACTAGTACAGATCAAAGAAGGAAATAGAACAACAAATTTTATACAAACATACGCCCCATGTAACGACACTTACAGCGAGGAAGACAAAGATGAATTTTTTGATAAACTTGCAGATACGTTAAATAATGTCAAGCCTGTGGCTCAGTACATCCGATTTCGACAAGCATTTATTCGGGATGCTTTCCCTAGCCTTTGACTGTCCCCAGTCTACCTACAAGGCAGCAGGTTTGTGTGTCTCTTTGTCTGGTCCCTCTCCCTTGACCTGTCCGACATGGGTGGCCCTACCAGTAGCTGTGCTACCGTCGGCATAGCTCTTGGGGTCATTGGGACGCACAAGCCCCTCTACCTCGTCACAGTGAGCTTTCGATTCGGACTTTTCACGTAATGGATTTGCTATCCAAGCAATATTCCATTTCGTGTCACTAGGACACTTTTTCCACCTTTTACGAAGCCCACACAGTGAGCTTTTGATTTGGACTTTCCACGTAATGGATTTGCTATCCAAGCAATACTCCATTTCATGCCTCTGGGACGCTTTTGTAACCAACATACCTGTGGTATGAAGTGTGGCAGTCTAAATACATCTTCATGCACCTTTAGATGTCAACCTGAATGTAGTTAAAGTAAGCTGTAGTCAACTTGAGCTTGTTGATATCTCCATAGAGCTTGTCCTCAAATGAAGCAGGCGTGGGCCAAAATATCTTTCTCTGTTCTGCATATATAGGGCACTCCTGCAGCAAATGTTTAGCTGTCATTTTACCAGTTCCACAATTACATTCATCGGTATCTCCTATCTTTAGTTTATTGAACAAGTGGTGTTTCAGCCTGTTATGTCCTGTGCGGAGTCTAAAGATTACTACTTGTTCTCTTCGGTCGAGTTTGTAATATGCATCATCCTTCTGGTGGCCTGGATGCTCTGATTCCTATTTAATTCTATAAGTGCTTTTTATAAACCTTTTTGCCTCACTATAGGTTATGTCTATGTCAGGCTGTGGTAATCGTCCACCCTCCTTTGCTAGTATGGCAGCCTCTTCATTTCCAGGTATACTGCAATGTGATGGGATCCACTGTATTACAACTTTTTTGGATTTCTGGCATTGTGTTGTTTGTCCATCAAGAATGATGATGACAATTCATTTCATCCAGTGGGGTTGAAGGTGTGGAGCCATGGGTTCTAAGATGGCTGATAAGGCCTATTTTGGCTCGAAATGTTCTTTGACAATGTGGACAAAGAATGCTTGACGTCTCTGGAGGAGGATTTCCTGCAGTGGTTTTTCTGTCCTGCCTTTTCTTCACAGCTCTTGCAGTCCTGGTTGCCTCACATATGACTGCACCCTTGCGCAATGATGCACGCCACGAATTTCGGTCTCTGGCTGCAGCCTCCCAGGTGTCATGATGAATTCCAAAAGCATTCAGTGAAATTTTCAGAGTGTCTTTAAAACGTTTCCTCTGGCCACCTTGGGAGCGTTTACCACAACGCAGTTCGCTGTCAAAAATTTTTCCGGTTTTAGGGAGCCGCCCGGGGGATCTGGGGGGAAAGCCCGAAGGGCAAGTTTTTTTCCCCAAACCCCCC
>JACEFZ010011567.1:0-23777 GCA_014155875.1 Cepaea nemoralis | reverse complement strand
TAACCCAATACGTCTGGAACAAAGCAAGCTGCAGAATTTGCTGGATCAGCAAAACAATACTCTGTCCATCTGTCAGAGCTTCCATCCTAGACCAGTTGCCGACCAAGACTTAGGGCATGATCTGTCCTGCCATGACATTTGGTCTTTAGGTTGCATTTCCGCACACAAGAATAAACCTTATATCCTCCCAGTTGATCTCCTCTGCCTGAAGCCGGTGGCACAGTATAGGGTGTCGGGTTTGATGAACGCTACCCTATAATTCGGCGCTAACGGAAAGGACGTAGTCGTCTGCTGTCATACGGTACCTCATTCCTCCTTCAGATCGATAGAAGACATAAATCCTGACCAGCATGAAGATGGACAAGGGATATTACTGATACTTAGGGCATGCAAATGATGAAGAATAGAACTGGCAAAAGATCAAGATACATTTCTTCTGGCCTTAATGAGAACAACGTTCTGCAATGGACCTTCTATATTATGCTGATGTTACTTATGTATTTTTCAGCGTTTCAAGTTTACAACATACAACTTGCCTTGTCCTCTTTCGTTTTCTTGCCTTATATTTTTTCACAAGAAAAAGAGTTTTGAAGTGCTTCATACAACCTATACTTTGGTATGGATGTGAAGCATGGACAATGAGCAGACAAGCTGAAAAACATCTGATGGCTGTGGAAATGTGTTTTCTGAGGAAAATGCAAAAAATACCATGGACAGACAGTAAAACCAATGAACAAGTCCTTCAAGAAACAAATGAAGATCGTAAACTGATTAGAGACATTAGACGTAGACCAGAGATTCCCAAACCACGGCCCGCGGGCCACTTGTGGCCGGCCAGATGTTAGTAAAGTGGCACGCGAGGCCTCGTTATTTAAAATAATATATTTTAATAATTTCAAAAAATACACTCGGAGCTTCCCGTCCAAGTGCGATAATTTACTCTGCTCGTGGTTGTTATATTCAGATATTATCGAATGCGCCTGTTCAGTTCGCAACCTTCAGCTGATCATACGATTTCATTCTGGTGAATATTGTCTGTCGAACAATTTGAACACTTGTGTTCATTCGCTCAGAGATACATTTGTCGTTTTGGTTCGACTTACAGATGCGAGCAGTTATTTTCCGCAATGGCTGTTATAAAAAACAAGCTACGTTCTAGACTCACCAACAGTAACCTAGCTGCGCTTATGACTTTGGGCACAACAGATTTGTACCCAGACATTGATAAACTGACATCTTAACTTAAGTAACTGATTATGAAGAACAGTTACAATTGTAAATTAATTATATTAATAGCGATTTTCGAAACTGATTTAAAATTTATTATTAAATTAACTTTTGATTTTAAACCAAAAAATGACCGCAGAGTAGTACTGACACTGACTGTATTTAAAGTTTTAGAATTTTGTTGACGAAAGTTAAGAAAGGTAAGAATGATATTGCACGAATTTTATAATTTTATAACGTTGTGGCCCGCTTAACTACCGAAAATAGTAGAAATGGCCCTCAGCTTGAAAAGCTTGGGAACCACTGACATAGACCATGACACCTAACATCTTCTCATTTCTTTCTTAATGATATTAAAGTTTGGGGTCTCATCTCATCATGTTCCTCTTGTACCTTGCGGCGTCGAGGTGAAGTATAAACCGCGGGAGAGTGCCTGCTTATGGGCTTCATGTATCGATATTCCCATGGTCTCTGTTATTCCCTGCGTCCATCGTTTACGTGGTCGGCCTCTTCCTCTGCTTCCCTCTGGTCTGTACATCATTGCTTGTTGTGGTATGCTGTTAGTTGGTAACCTACTTGCATGGTTAAATCATGTGACTTGCTGCCTTCTAATGAAATCTAGTGCAGCTATAACCCCCACTTTAGTCCCGATTTCTTCATTTCTGATCTTATCTCTTCTTGATACATTGAGTATTCTTCTCAGGAATCTCATTTCTGTTGTGATTTTTCTTTCCTCTTTTTCTGTCATTGCCCAGGTTTGGAATTGGTAACAGAGTTGGCAGGAAGATTGTGTTGTAAAGTGCTTTCTTAGTAGTTATTGATACATGTTTGTTCTTTAGTATTGGTACCATTCGTCCAATGAGTTGGTTTGCCTTATTGCATCTATTTTCGATCTCGTCTTCTGATTTGCCATTTGATGATATTATACTTCCTAGGTATTTGAAACTCTTTACTTATTTCAAGGGAGGTTCGTTTAGGTGAATTGTTTTTTTCTTCTTTAGTTATAGTCATTACCTCTGTTTTACTTATACTAATTTTCATGTTATGTTCCCTAAACATTTCGTTTAGGTTATTCATGTGGTTTTGCAATTCGGCTTCTGATTTTTCTATTAGTGCTTGGTCGTAAGCAAACAGGAGTTCTCTAATGGTGTAATTTGCAGAGGTTCTTCTTCTGTGATCTCGTCTGCCGTGTTCTTGCGGTCTCTGTTTGGCTGGTTCACCACTGTCACCAGTACTATTCAATGCGTATACGGTGCCGATCACTGAACAACAGTTGGACGGGAGGGGTAGGACTCTGTCATTTGCTGACGACGTTCTCGTGTATCGACAGGGTCGAGATAGACAGGCGGTTGCCAATGATATGCAGGGCGAACTAGATCGAATTTCCTCATGGTGTGCTGATGCCGGCGCCCTTGTCAACCCTGCAAAGGCATCGGTTACATGGTTCTCCCTAAACAACCATATTGTGAACACAGACCTGCCGGCAGTAAGAATGGATGGGAGCATTTTGAGTAGAACCCAGTCAATGACATATCTTGGTGTGAGGCTTGATCGTAGCCTGTCCTTCAGAGATCATGTCGATTATGTCATAACGAAAGCTCGAAAAGGTTTGTCAGCAATGAGAGTCATGGCGACTGCCAATATCGAGCAAAGACTGCTAATACTTCTGTTCCAAGGACTGGTGCTTTCACGCATCGAGTATGCCCTGGCCATCCTCACTGTCAGCCCTACACAGATTGGAAGACTTGAAAAGGTACAAAACGAAGCCATGCGCATCATTTTGGGCTGCACGAGAGACACCAGCTGTGTAGCAATGAGATACCTCCTTGACTTCCCGACAATGGAACACAGGATCAAGATCTGGAGAGCTCGTGCATACTTAAAAATAAGTGCAGATGAGCAGCACCCTCTGCATGATGCTATATTCAGAGAAAAGGGTAACAGGCTAAAGAGGGGCAAATCATGGATGGGTCGGGCGGAAGATGTCGTCAGACAGGTCTGCAGTCTTACCAGTATCAACCCCGGCAAGGAATGGGTGCCGGTGCCTCCGGCTTTTAAGTGCACTTTCTCCTGCATTATCACACTCGACAGACGGTGCAGAGAGCAGAACCCTGCCGCTGTCAATGCAGAGGTCAACGCGCTCATCTATGAACACTCAGACAGCCCCGAAGTGCTCATCTATACAGATGGATCTGTTGTAAAGCAGCAGAGAAGTGCGTGGGCATTTACAGCCTGTTCAGCGGGCCGAACCGTTCAAGAATCCAGTGGTGCCCACTTTATGACCACGAGCAGCATGACGATGGAGGTGATGGCAGTTACACAGGCTTTCATATGGCTGGAATCACAGCATTATACCAACGTGTGTGTACTAAGTGACTCAATGAGCATGATTCAGAAGGTCGAAGCTGGATCTGTACGCAGACAGTGGACTGAGTCGCTGCGGAAGTCTGTTGTCCGTAAAGTCACATTCATCTTCGTCCCGGGACATGCGGGAGTCGAGGGAAATGAACGAGCTGATAAACTGGCTGGCTCTGCACCCCCTGTAGATGGCCAGCCCATGGATCGTGCCGATGTTATTAACGCCCTTAAAGATATGGCGAGAACAGAGGACTTTGACGTCAGTGAATCCACATCGCTGTCCAGGATGAAAGACTTGGGAGTAAGAATCGGCACGGCCAAGCGCGAGAGGTACATTGAGAAAACGAGGTGCCTCGTCAACCAACACAGAACTGGCACTATTAGCCACCGGACGCTGATGCATATGCTGGTGGGAGGCTCTGAGCACCTATGGACCTGTCGGGAGTGCAATGAAGATACCTCAACTGATCTGATTGGCTGGTATCTTGTTGTCTATATGTGTTATGGCCGGCTTCGTGGCTTAGAGGTTATGACTTTTCTCCGTAATCTCGTATACTCTCGTCGGTTAACGTGATGACGGTAAGAATCAGCAGTGGTTCGAATCGCATCTCTAACTTACGGGGTATATGAGCCGGCCGCTCAGAAAGCAATGGCAAACTACTGAGCGTAATCTTGCCAAGAAATCGACATACAGCTGAAAGATGCTGGTGTTGACAGCGAAGTCCTGTAAAGGATATGAAAAAAAAAAAAATATGTGTTATGAATAAGAGAAGGGACAAAAGAGGAATGTGTATGGTTAAATTCCTGTACATTTGTTGTAGCCCTAAAAGGCCAGCAAAAAATTTTCAATCAAGATTATAGTACTCCCATTCTACATTAAAAGTATACAAACAATATTTAAAAATTAAATATATAACTAAATAATCTATTATAAAATGTAAGTATGCAAATATTAGACAGATTTTCTTTAAGAAATCTAAAAGAATTATATTCACATGTAAAATATTTTATTTATGAATTAATTCTCTTATTTCTAAAAGAATATAAAAGAAGTTTAAGTTATATAGTAAATTATCTGTAGTATTTTTATTTAGATGTTTCAAATTTAAGTAATGTCCCCTGCAACAATATTAGATGTTTATGTCCCTTACTCGTTCCTTATTTAACTGTTTTTCTTTTAGAAATCTTGTAATTCCGCAGAATGCTCGAACATAATTATTAAGTGTAATGATCAATGTAATTATGACCTTTTAAATATGCTCTAAGCAACTAGAGAAATGAATGCACAGTTGAATTGTATGATTTATTATTATATGTTGGAAGATATCAACATTGATGGGAAAGATTTAAGAATAATAACGAATATTTACTGGAACCAAGTAGCAGCAATTGAAACAGAAAATAAAGAGGGTAGTTAGGAACAGATAAAGCTAGGAGTACGACAGGACTGTCTTGTCACCTGATCTCTTCTTCCTATATAGCGAAGTAATAATGAGAGAGATCAAAGAGACGTCAGGAATACTAATCGGAGGTTACAATATAAAAAATAATAATAATAATATACGCTATAAAGATGACACAGTATTTTGGTAGCGGATAATTCAACAGACCTAACACAATTGTTAGATATTGTTTAGTTTAGTATAGTCGATGGATCAACATCACGGCACACGGGTGCAACCCATAAGTACTCCGTTATCCTCCTAATTCAAATCTGAGTCTGGAGCTACTCAGCTCAGTGCACGAACTCCGTAGCACCGGCGAGGATCCTGAAAATACTAGGGTAGATTTTTATCTCTAAATTTTGGCCCGGGCAGCGCCGTTAGGCTACTCTTTTTCGATTTCCAACTGTCAAGGGATTTTTTACGTGCGCAACAATACACGCGGGCGACCGATCTCACTACTCAGAGACCAGGGGAAATTTTATTACTAGAACCCGGGACCTCCAGCACTCTAGGCGGACATCATACCTCGAGACCACCCAGCCCCCGACCAATATTGACATATTACAAGACAATGACATTGTCAAGAGATGGGGTTGGTTTCTCTCTCTAAGATATGAGGTCATGCACTATAATGCAGCAACGTTCACCTCAAGATCTGTGTGGCTCTAGGGTAAAATGACTCTCTGTGAACATGAGTGGCATGCGCCATCATGACTGCACAATATATAGAACAGCATCACTATACATTCCAAGAACAACTCAACAAATGTGAGGTAGAGCGAACTGTGGTATAATTACACACAGGTGACATCAGCTAACTGCTATAAGTGTGTATGCGCATCCAGACTTGAGTCTTTCGCACATCGCAAGCACTCCTGTCCTTCCATCACGAATCGTCTCCCCAACCCAAGGAGAGTGTTAGGAACCTAGCTGGCTGTCTGCTATAATACTAATGCACATATGATCATCGCCTACCTTCACTTGTACACTACTGGTACCCAATGTCTATCAGCCAACGTCTATGGCCCGATCATGATGAGACCCGAACGCGTCAACATGCGACTACAACGACTGTCAGCGATCATGGCGTCAGTAAAGCCCGGACTACCTGCATTTAATGCATTTAATAATTCCTGTGTCTGTGGTTGTATGTCTGTAGTTGTGATATCTGTATGTGTATTTGTCACTATTCGTGCTGTACGTGTGTGTCTGTACGTGGATGTATGTACAACTGTGTCTTTATGTTCCTGTGTCTGTAGGTGTATGTCTGTAGTTGTGATGTCTGTATTCGTGTTGTACGTGTGTGTCTGTACGTGGGTGTGGTTGTGTGTCTGTCTGTGAGTGTGTCTATCTTTGTGTGTCTGTATGTAGACGTGTATGTGTACTTGTCTGTATGTAGAAGTGTATGTGTACTTGTCTGTCCTTGACTGTCTTTGTGATGTATCTGTATGTAGAAGTGTATATGTCTGTTATAGACAATGAGGCTACCCTCGTGGAGACGAATACCATGAAATATTGTGGTTGCCTAGAGGAGCAGTCTAAGCACCTGGATCATGCGTATATGAACCGTATTGACACTCAAAGATCAGGATAATCCTTCGATTCTTCAGGCGGCGTGTTCTGCGAGCCCGACCAACAACCATCCCCACTGATTCTACGGCCCACCTCTTATCAACTAATGATAATCACTACGACCCTCTTTAATTTTGTTCAGTTGATAGCGAATCCTACACTCTCTACACCCTCTTACCACCACGGCGATTTCCCACAACGGGGCCCATCTGGGAGATGTAAGGCGAAGCGTATTAACAAGCAATCATAGTCCTTCCTTTCTTCAGGCGGCGTGTTCTGCTACCCCGCAGACACCGACACCACTGATGCTACACCAGTGTCCTCCATACACCACTCAGACCTAGGTCACCATCCCCTCAATTTTAATCCCACCAGACTCCTACGTTTACTTTGTCAGCTGATAGTGAAGGCGACCCTCTACATAATACCTCATATCAATACCCATTTAATATTTATGAACCACCCCATATACTATTTGCCACTATAGTCCTATAAACACATGGCGATCACAGAGACAACATATAGTCACCGACCCGGGATTCAAACCTACCACCTCCATAGGCCGACAGGACTACTTCGACCCATCACCAGCGGTCTAACACTGCTTCGAATCTCCCAGAATCCCTACACACGACCCTCTACATACCACCCTTATCAACTAATTTCACTAAACCACTATCACCACCGATTCCTTCTATTCGTACACCGCCAGTGTGCTGACAGTTCAAAACACACCTACGTTTTTCGTTAATGACTCTTTCCATCATACACCCCGTTCATGAACCGTCACTCCCGTCCATTCCCACACTTCACCCGACGTATCCCGGTACTATCTTTTGTCCCACCCCCTCCACTTTCACACACCCGCCGTCCCGCCCGCTTTCACCCGCCATCTCCCTCCTAAACTGGCGTGGCTCCGATTTCCACCCTGCTCCTAAACTGGGGTGGCACAGATTTCCACCCTGCTCCTACTATTTCCAGCCTACACCTACGCCTATTTTGGGGTGGATCTTTTACGTAATCTACTACTCGTAGCAACAGCGACGACCACCAAGAAGTCTCCAAGAAAATTGCATTCGTGACCCGAATGTCCTTGCCCGGAATCGAACCCACAACCTTCATAGCGCGAATCAAGGGTGTGACAACTTTCCAAACACCTTTTACGTCGTAACGGTTACCCACTCCTACTTCCCATATTCCGATATCCATTTTGTTTGGTAGAAATCTGCTTTTTGTTTGGCACTGAATCTATTAAATGAGTATTTCACTCATAACATGAAGTTATCTTTGTTTTATAAAATCGGGTCTTATTATTTAGCGTCAACATGGGGCAGGAGACAGACATTCAAGCAGGCAGCCAGTCAGCAAGCACAATGACAGGCAGACAGACAGACATGCAGCTGGTTAGCTAGTATGGTAGATAGCCAGTCAGATAGTCAAGTGGATATTTCGATGGGTCGTCTGCATGGTTAGGCATTTAAATGGATAGCTAAATAGGCAGATGTGCCGGTGTGGAGGTAGGCAGATATTAGATAAATAGACAGACAAGAAGACAGACAGACAGAGATAGGCAGGCATACAGACAGATAGATAGATAGATAAACAGATAGACAGACAGGCAGACATGAATATAGATAGACACTCAGACAAGCAGACAGAGACAGTTAGCTAGGATGGTGCATAGCTAGGTAGGTAGATATGTAAGAAGATACGTAGGTAGGTATGTAGATGGGTAGATAGATGGATTGGGTGAATGGGTAGGTAGGTAAGTGGATGGGTGAATATGCAAGTGAGCTGGATTGGATATAACAAGTTAAACAGGTACATGGACAGACATACAAACAGCAAGACAGGGAAGAATCCCAGAGATGAAGTGTGCTATAGACAGACATTCACGTATAATTTATAGACATGTAGTCGATGGTAAAAGAGAAAGGGAGACAATCATAAAGACTGATGCTTCCTTCACTACGGTGCTAAGAGGTAAAGAGTAGTTCTGACTTCGTTACGGCCAAAGAAGAAAAATAGTGAAAAGAGAGAGAACCTCACACCGCCTCAACCGACAAAAAAAGAGGATAGTAATTAGATAAGAAGATATACGAGATCTCAGGCAGGGGCCTCAACTCTGGACTGACTGTCATATTTGAGACCCAGACATTGGATTAAGGTGTTAGATTGTGGTAGAAATAGTGACTGTAAAAAGTAAAAACTAAAAGATACTAAACAAACAAATCAAGGACAAATAAACAAGCTCTTTATTTATTTCTTCTAACAGCACATTGCATGTCAATAACAGATACAATAGACAACTGTATATATCAAATCACCACAGTGGGTAACCCCTAACCAATCAACAGCACTTAAGACAACAGGGTACACCAAGTACCACAACACAGGTGTTCCAAACAATGGCTGGTTAGACTGACACTATAAAGAACTTTGACACAAGCAACACTGCACAGACAATAAGGCACTACAAAAACATAGGTTACACAACATAAACCCCAAGACGCGACATAAACAAGAGTTGTGACACAATTTACTATCCCACCAAGAACCCAGGCCTGCTGACACTAACTAGTCAGCCGCTCCTGTAACAATGGAAAACACAATCTATGATTATCATGGTAAAGACAACATATTAAACACATGAAGCAATGAGCACATGCAATATAACATTGAATTAACCCATAGGTCATAAATGTACCTTCATCTAATTATCTATTTGTTATTCTGAGGTAACCCCTGATGTTTGTCATGACCATTCTTTGCTGCCTCCTTCTTCAAGTTGACTACATCTCTAATTGTTAAATACAACAGTCAATGTTGCAACATCAGATCACCCACTTTATTGTCTTCTCCAGTTGTGCCACTGCTGTCCTGAGATTACACTTGATATTGCTAGGACAGAACACCTAATGCAACAATGTCAATCTGCTCCACCTTCTCAGTTCAATGTAACTACACCACACAGCTCCTACACACACAAGCAGTGGAAGATTGATCTCATTTGTCCAGCTGTAAACACATAGCTACAAATAACAGAGTTTATACATCAGCCACTGCAAACTGCCACAACATCACAACACATTTGGTTAACACACATCAGACACTGCAAACAAACAACATCTCAACACTGATTCAGTTAACACACACCAGAATGACATCTGTGTGCTGACAAATTGGGTTACCTTCCTGCCTACCAAAATAGCTACATTTGCCAAGGAACCCATAATCAGTTCCCTGTCTACACCTTCCAGAATATTTTATACATTAATTTGTACCAAGTCACCGGTAACACAAGACAACACAATATTCCCTATAAACCACAAGTTCATGGAACACTATCAATGTTCAACCCAAGATATTGTCACAACTAAACACTACCTACTATATTCTCAGCCTAATGCTCAACAATTCCCTATCCACTGTTACGCACACCGGCAACTGTTTTGCTAACACACCGTACTCTTTTCCCTAATATAAAACATATATTGACAGGTTGAACTCCTGTGCTCCACATCTGATAGTACACTTTACTCCTATGCAACAATACACAACATTATGAACTCTGCCACCATCAGACACTAAGTTACCTCAACATAGGGACTTCACTGGACAACTACCTCAACAATGTCCCAGTTTGCATGAAGAGTACCAGCACTAATATGATACTGTGCAAGTTACAGCATCTGATTAGCATTACAAACTAACAACCAGCAAGCAAAACATGTCTAACTATGAAAAGCAACAGACATACATACAATGTGGAAACACCATATTTGTAGAATGTGACAATGTAACCTTACACATAGAAGAATCACAACATTCACAGAAAGTTAAAGATAAAGATAAACATGTATTACACAGGAACTCATTAGGAACTCTATGATACCCTTAAGACAGTTCATAAAATAAACACACCATTAGTATCAAGTAAGAGTGCATCATCCATATGAGACAGGATCAAAGCATAACCATGTTCATGAGCAGAAGCAGAATATCAGCACTAATATAACAACCAGTGTATTATATATATTATGTCATAACCACACACTAATGACCAATAAGTGTTATTCAAGGCCCAACACAATCAGTGTAATATTATCTGTGAGTGGACAGCAAATGTGCAGTTATGCCCTCTATTTCCCATCATTCTTCCTACGATACACCGGTTATAAATTTTCTTCTCTTACGCTTCGTGTCGCATAGCAAGTGCATATATCTTTGCGAAAGGTGGTACGTAGCAATAAATCACACCCTTCCCCTGGTACAACAAACACCCTGTTTTACTACACATAAAACTCCCAGTTTGATACACTAGCACAAACACTACTGCATTCTGGTAACAGATGTGACACCAGACTTCAATGCTAAATGAGAAACCCCTTTACCAATATCAGTTCCAGATGCACCTGCCTGTTCTCCCTCAGTAAAGCCACACTTCATTCGCAGTTACGATTACACTATGATTGCTGATACGCACCCCGCGTATTAAGATGCATTATTTCCTACGCCTAGTGGCTATCAATCTGCATGGCGTCCCTACAATTCAACACATTATTTCCTATACTTCTATTTATTACCTACATGTTCTAACTGCTTAGCTTAACCATTAACCCATCATTGCCACATATAACATGTAAGTACCCTTCCCTGCTTTACACATGTTATAAATATTACACATATATTATGGTTATTTTCCCCTACTCATGTTGCTTTGGAGTGTTCATACCCAACACTTGACCAAACATCCAATGTGATGCTCACCATTAGTCACAGAATAATCCTGTAAACATATCTTGCTGCTGTATACATACACATATGATTCTCACCACTCTGTTGTTAAGTAACCTTCATTTCTAGCAACCTCACAAGCACTTACTCCCTTCCATGCCAACATGGCCTGCATGGCACCATGTGGCATTATTTCAGTCTTTACTATAAACTAATTTATGACCCCACACATTGTATATTTTGGTGAATCTCCCACATATCTATTTAGCCAGTAACACATTAATGCCATAGGATAACCATGTAAAATAATTCCCAACAAAATAATCTTGTGCCAGCATGGCTGGCATGACATGACATCAGTCTCTATGGTACTTCACCACCATCAATGACCTATTCTACATATTTCACATCACCATTGTCTGATTGCTGACATCTCTATGAATTAAATGTTATATTCCTAAAACCTCAGGGACGTTACATTGATCTGTAGAACAGCTCACTTTAGTAATACTCATCTACATTATCTATTTATATTTCTTTGTTCCTACCACTCTGCCTAACAGCTTTGTTCCCACACATCGGTTTTCCCACGTGAACGCTTTTCAAGCCTGTAACATGGCGTGTGCTGCGATTTAACAAATATTTATTAAATTAAACATTTTACACTTACGGCTTTTTCTTCTGACATATGTTGTTCACTGATGAACAGATGGGAAACCCCACATATCTTGTCTCAAGGCGGGCTGGCCACAAAACTACACAGGGCCCCAGCGCCTGCCTTCACACCGAGCTGGCTGCTACAAGGAAAAATGGCCTCCGGTCTTTGTGATAAAGTGGCGTTTCCGGCGTGGCCAGGACCGTACGGTTTTCACAGACCAAACTAAGTGCCTTGGTTTGGCGCTGTGACATATCCAACCCCCTACTTTTTTGACGTCCCGTCAAAAGGAATGGACTATCGTATCCCCTTACCCCAACTATCTCTTTACAAGTTAACATCTACACATAAACCATCATCAAAATTACCAACGCCCAAAAAAAAAAATAAAGCCACCTGTGACCTCATCCAAAAATAATCATCAATGAAACAAGGATTCATTTAAATTTACACACAAACCGCCATCAAAATGACAAAGGCATAACAAATCTATGTCACATGTTACCACATCCAAAAACATAATCATCAATCAGTCAAGACACCAATGACAGTTATACGTAACCAGCCATCAAAATGACATCAGACTTCTATGCCCTAACAATTCCCTGGTCATAGAGCACAACCATCAACAACAAAAAAAACTTTTGTCACCTTTGGAGACCTTGCCCCCAAAACCTAAACTGCTGGTTATATCCCTGAAGAGTACCACTTAACAAAATAGTCTTTTTCTATTCAATCATCACTTACAATGTGAACCAGTGTAGATTACATCACCAAGCATCAGTCTTTTCCAAATACCAATAATCTCAACACAAAAGTATAAACCATACTAGCTCAGTTGTTGGTACTAATGACTAAAATAACATCAGTGAGGAAAAATAGCTCTTCTGCTATAAGAGCACCAATTGTAACAAAATGAATACAACCCTCACTTCTTACATAAAAATAATTAAACAAACATAAACATTAAACCAGTAACCTTTATATTGGTTACTACTTCCCTTAACTCTGGAAATTCAACACAAAATGTATTTAAAAATAATACCTTTTGTCTCTTCAAATATAAGCTTCCTGCAGCTACTGTGGTACCTAAATGACTTGTTTTTCTATCAACCTGTATCTCTACACTAAAAAGAACATTTCATCATGTGTCACCTGTAACCTGAATATAAACATAAAGGAAAATATACCGGGCCAACAAAACATTGTTATTTCAATAATATCCCACCTCATGAATTCACTCTGGAAGTTACTCTCTTACTGGACATGATGGTAATGACAACACCACATGAACAACAGAACCACCCCTTTCACCTGGTCTGCCTGGCGTTCTTGCACTCTAAAAGAAAGACATGTCATCACATGACACCATCTACCTGCAATCATAATATATAACAACAGCAAAACATAACTGCTAATTAACTAACTACACTAAGGCTGTCAATCCAAAAGACTGGAATTTCTAAACGGATGAAAACAGTCTCTATCTTTCACAACCATGTCTAACGGGCAAAAGTTCTTGCTGGTGGTCTTTCACAATCCCCTTTTGCACAAAGTCACGAGATGACATATCGGTATGCAGAAAATTTTGGCCCACACCCGTCACAAAACACTGACCATCTGTCACATCACTTTGACCATCTGTCACAAGTCTAACCCTCAAGTCACCCTCTAACTGTTCAGCCACACTGACACAAGGAGACTTCCATTGTCCCCTCCTCCTCCGCCTCTTCCTGCGAAAGAAATTTCTCTGGTTGCCACACATAACCATCCGGCTACCAGAAGTTGACACTGCACCCACCTGAACTGCTGGGGCTGATCCTTTAGAAGGATCAACCTGGGGCGGACTCTGTTGTCGCTTAAGGCCCTGCTGGTCTCGGTGGCTTACGTTGGCAAATGCTTTGCTACAATTGACTCCAGAGGGGTTCTGAATAACACCTAACCCCTCTCTTCGGACACCTGTTTTGGAGGTGTGTGCGGCTTCGACAAACATTGCACCTCTTGCGTTGTACCTTGGGCTGCAGCAACGAATCAGCTAAGGCTCTCATCCGACCTAGCTTAGCTCGAAGTTCCTCCACCACCACATCATCATGCTGGACCCCTTGACACTGACCACTGGCATTAGGCCACCTCTCTGAACTGTAATCTTGACGTTCTACATATTGGTATGTACAGACTTCTGGAGCTAACGACACACCAGCCCATCGCATGGCCAAGTCTCTAACACAAAGGAAAGTCACTGACGGGTCATGCAATATCCTCTCCTCTGCCATTCTCCTGCTGAGAACATTATGTAGTTTTGCAACAAACCAGTCTCTTAGGATCACTGGATCCCAAGCAACCATGCCCCTCTTTCTCTGAGCTTCCAGCACCAAACGAAAGGCTTTGTGGACCCGGTGAGAGAAATCCATGATGGATTCCTCTGCATCTTGTGTTACTTGAAAGAAAGCCTGCAGCCAGTTCCACCATGCTGCGCTGCTCTCCATACACCTGCTGAATGGTCTGCAGCATCTCCTCAGGGTCATTACAAGCTGACCTAAGTTCAAGTTCCGCCCACACACTGGGAGCAACACTTTCACAAATAATGTCCACTTTATCTTCATCGCACACCGCACCAGCCCTCCAGGCAGATCTCACCTTCCTCACATACTTCTCAACAGCTGGCCCACCTTGCCGGCCAAAACAAGGTACTTCTATCTTCACAGGTGCCACTATGTACCTGACTTCACCAGTGGGCCCTGTGATGTCAGGGGCACCAACTGGGAGGGGAGCTACGGTCCCTAACGTTGAAGACAGAGCCATCTTTGCTCTGGATACGATACAGTGAAGGTGTACTAGGAGGCAATTTATCTGAGCCCACTCACCATACAGGGGACTCCTCTCTTGTGCAGGAATGCCCGGGGGATCTCAGCAGCAAACCTGGGTTCTAATGTCACAACTCAAAGACAATGGACACCACAAACATAAACACTGACCTATCACACAAAACAATCACTAGATACTAAAACAATCCTAACAGAACAATTCAAAGGCTGCCACTATATCTCGTCGGGGTCGCCATTTTGTAGTCGATGGTAAAAGAGAAAGGGAGACAATCATAAAGACTGATGCTTCCTTCACTACGGTGCTAAGAGGTAAAGAGTAGTTCTGACTTCGTTACGGCCAAAGAAGAAAAATAGTGAAAAGAGAGAGAACCTCACACCGCCTCAACCGACAAAAAAAGATGATAGTAATTAGATAAGAAGATATACGAGATCTCAGGCAGGGGCCTCAACTCTGGACTGACTGTCATATTTGAGACCCAGACATTGGATTAAGGTGTTAGATTGTGGTAGAAATAGTGACTGTAAAAAGTAAAAACTAAAAGATACTAAACAAACAAATCAAGGACAAATAAACAAGCTCTTTATTTATTTCTTCTAACAGCACATTGCATGTCGATAACAGATACAATAGACAACTGTATATATCAGATCACCACAGTGGGTAACCCCTAACCAATCAACAGCACTTAAGACAACAGGGTACACCAAGTACCACAACACAGGTGTTCCAAACAATGGCTGGTTAGACTGACACTATAAAGAACTTTGACACAAGCAACACTGCACAGACAATAAGGCACTACAAAAACATAGGTTACACAACATAAACCCCAAGACGCGACATAAACAAAGAGTTGTGACACAATTTACTATCCCACCAAGAACCCAGGCCTGCTGACACTAACTAGTCAGCCGCTCCTGTAACAATGGAAAACACAATCTATGATTATCATGGTAAAGACAACATATTAAACACATGAAGCAATGAGCACATGCAATATAACCTTTGAATTAACCCATAGGTCATAAATGTCCCTTCATCTAATTATCTATTTTGTTATTCTGAGGTAACCCCTGATGTTTGTCATGACCATTCTTTGCTGCCTCCTTCTTCAAGTTGACTACATCTCTAATTGTTAAATACAACAGTCAATGTTGCAACATCAGATCACCCACTTTATTGTCTTCTCCAGTTGTGCCACTGCTGTCCTGAGATTACACTTGATATTGCTAGGACAGAACACCTAATGCAACAATGTCAATCTGCTCCACCTTCTCAGTTCAATGTAACTACACCACACAGCTCCTACACACACAAGCAGTGGAAGATTGATCTCATTTGTCCAGCTGTAAACACATAGCTACAAATAACAGAGTACCTACATCAGCCACTGAAACTGTCACAACATCACAACACATTTGGTTAACACACACCAGACACTGCAAACAAACACATCTCAACACGGCTTCAGTTAACACACACCAGAATGACATCTGTGTTCTGGTAAATTAGGCTGTCATTCCTACCTACCAAAGTGGCTACATTTGCCAAGGAACCCATAATCAGTTCCCTGTCTACACCTTCCAGAATATTTTATACATTAATTTGTACCAAGTCACCGGTAACACAAGACAACACAATATTCCCTATAAACCACAAGTTCATGGAACACTATCAATGTTCAACCCAAGATATTGTCACAACTAAACACTACCTACTATATTCTCAGCCTAATGCTCAACAATTCCCTATCCACTGTTACGCACACCGGCAACTGTTTTGCTAACACACCGTACTCTTTTCCCTAATATAAAACATATATTGACAGGTTGAACTCCTGTGCTCCACATCTGATAGTACACTTTACTCCTATGCAACAATACACAACATTATGAACTCTGCCACCATCAGACACTAAGTTACCTCAACATAGGGACTTCACTGGACAACTACCTCAACAATGTCCCAGTTTGCATGAAGAGTACCAGCACTAATATGATACTGTGCAAATTACAGCATCTGATTAGCATTACAAACTAACAACCAGCAAGCAAAACATGTCTAACTATGAAAAGCAACAGACATACATACAATGTGGAAACACCATATTTGTAGAATGTGACAATGTAACCTTACACATAGAAGAATCACAACATTCACAGAAAGTTAAAGATAAAGATAAACATTTATTACACAGGAACTCATTTAGGAACTCTATGATACCCTTAAGACAGTTCATAAAATAAACACACCATTAGTATCAAGTAAGAGTGCATCATCCATATGAGACAGGATCAAAGCATAACCATGTTCATGAGCAGAAGCAGAATATCAGCACTAATATAACAACCAGTGTATTATATATATTATGTCATAACCACACACTAATGACCAATAAGTGTTATTCAAGGCCCAACACAATCAGTGTAATATTATCTGTGAGTGGACAGCAAATGTGCAGTTATGCCCTCTATTTCCCATCATTCTTCCTACGATACACCGGTTATAAATTTTCTTCTCTTACGCTTCGTGTCGCATAGCAAGTGCATATATCTTTGCGAAAGGTGGTACGTAGCAATAAATCACACCCTTCCCCTGGTACAACAAACACCCTGTTTTACTACACATAAAACTCCCAGTTTGATACACTAGCACAAACACTACTGCATTCTGGTAACAGATGTGACACCAGACTTCAATGCTAAATGAGAAACCCCTTTACCAATATCAGTTCCAGATGCACCTGCCTGTTCTCCCTCAGTAAAGCCACACTTCATTCGCAGTTACGATTACACAATGATTGCTGAT
This sequence comes from Cepaea nemoralis, assembly GCA_014155875.1. NCBI lineage: Eukaryota > Metazoa > Mollusca > Gastropoda > Stylommatophora > Helicidae > Cepaea > Cepaea nemoralis. Next base: position 6,149 of record JACEFZ010011567.1, on the reverse strand, counting down.
ACGCACCCCGCGTATTAAGATGCATTATTTCCTACGCCTAGTGGCTATCAATCTGCATGGCGTCCCTACAATTCAACACATTATTTCCTACACTTCTATTTATTACCTACATGTTCTAACTGCTTAGCTTAACCATTAACCCATCATTGCCACATATAACATGTAAGTACCCTTCCCTGCTTTACACATGTTATAAATATTACACATATATTATGGTTATTTTCCCCTACTCATGTTGCTTTGGAGTGTTCATACCCAACACTTGACCAAACATCCAATGTGATGCTCACCATTGTCACAGAATAATCCTGTAAACATATCTTGCTGCTGTATACACATATGATTCTCACCACTCTGTTGTTAAGTAACCTTCATTTCTAGCAACCTCACAAGCACTTACTCCCTTCCATGCCAACATGGCCTGCATGGCACCATGTGGCATTATTTCAGTCTTTACTATAAACTAATTTATGACCCCACACATTGTATATTTTGGTGAATCTCCCACATATCTATTTAGCCAGTAACACATTAATGCCATAGGATAACCATGTAAAATAATTCCCAACAAAATAATCTTGTGCCAGCATGGCTGGCATGACATGACATCAGTCTCTATGATACTTAACCACCATCAATGACCTATTCTACATATTTCACATCACCATTGTCTGATTGCTGACATCTCTATGAATTAAATGTTATATTCCTAAAACCTCAGGGACGTTACATTGATCTGTAGAACAGCTCACTTTAGTAATACTCATCTACATTATCTATTTATATTTCTTTGTTCCTACCACTCTGCCTAACAGCTTTGTTCCCACACATCGGTTTTCCCACGTGAACGCTTTTCAAGCCTGTAACATGGCGTGTGCTGCGATTTAACAAATATTTATTAAATTAAACATTTTACACTTACGGCTTTTTCTTCTGACATATGTTGTTCACTGATGAACAGATGGGAAACCCCACATATCTTGTTTCAAGGCGGGCTGGCCACAAAACTACACAGGGCCCCAGCGCCTGCCTTCACACCGAGCTGGCTGCTACAAGGAAAAATGGCCTCCGGTCTTTGTGATAAAGTGGCGTTTCCGGCGTGGCCAGGACCGTACGGTTTTCACAGACCAAACTAAGTGCCTTGGTTTGGCGCTGTGACAGACAGACATACTCGAGTAATTTATAGAGAGACATCATTATGTAATTTGTAGATAGACATTCTCATGTAATTGATATATAGACATTCTCGTTTAATTGATAGACAGACATTCTCGTGTAATGTACAGGTAGACATACTCGTGTAATTTATAGATATACGTTCTCGTGTAACTGATATATAGACATTCTTGGGGTAAAACAGAAAGAAACGCAACATGTTTGGTGTTACTTTTATAACAGGTATGCTCTGATTGGACATCAGTCAACCTATCGACTGTGTCCATCAGGTCAATTACTTCTCGTGGTTACCTGAATTGTGCTCACCTCATGATTCGTGAGGTCATGAAAGAGGTCAAGGTAAAATCAACATTTTTGACAATACCTCTAGACAGGTTTACGATAATTCCGTGAAATTTACTGAACACAAAACTCACTGACCATATTATTTAATGCTTATAAAATGTAGCAGCGAACCGTCGGACATGGAGAGCCATGACTTCTGCCCTATGCGCCGACTTAGGCCCAAGAGGAAAGACTAACTAACTAACTATAAAAGGTTGACGCTTCTCGAATAAATTCAGTTGAAAATTCAATGCGCAAGTATGGCTCATATCACTACAAAACAACGACTCATCATCATTGGACGTTTACAGGTTGGACAGTCACAAAGTGTAGTAGCCAGAGAATTTAATGTGGTTAGAAGCACCATCAGTCGCCTTTGGAGGATATTTCAAGAAATTGGCTCAGTGGCAGACCGGCCGCGCAGTGGAAGACCCAGAATCACAACTGCTGCCGGAGACTGCTTTACACCGCTGCGTCACCTTAGGAATCGATATGCATCTGCGTCCTCCACAGTCCAGTCAATGCCAGGAGCTCGATGAATTTCAAATCAAACAGTCAGGAACCGGCTGCACGACGCTGGTCTTTGAGCTAGAAGACCCTATAGAGGTCCTGTTCTTACGGACCGGCATCGCCAGAACCGACTGCAATGGGCGAATCAGCATCGTCAATAAAATGCTGGTACAAGTTTGCAATTGAAACTGCAATAATGTTGCGTTTCTTATCCTTTTTTTTTATTTGAACAGTATATATAAATACCGGTCTCTGTGGCTAAGGGCTTGCGAACACGGTTTGAGAGCCCATATACCCGGGTTCGAAACACGGCTGTGCTGGTTTTTTTCGAAAAAGGTATAGGGGCCGGTCGTTCAGAAAGCAATGGCAAACTACTGAACGTAACACTTGCCTAGTACATCAACAGCAGCTGAAAATGCTGGTGTTGACTGCAACGTCCCGTAAGGGATACGCAACAAAATTTTTTTAAATATATAAATATACTCGTGTAATGTATAGATAGACATTCTCGTGTAATTTATAGGTATACATTCTCGTGTAATTGATAGATAGCCATTCTCGTGTAATGTATAGATATACAGTATCGTGCAATTGATAGATATACATTCTCGTGTAATTGATAGATAACCATTCACGTGTAATTGATAGATTGACGTTCTCGTGTAATTAATAAATAGCCGTTCTCGTGTAATTGATAAATAGACATACTTGTGTAATGTATAGATAGACATTCTCGTGTAATTTATAGGTAGACATTCTCGTTTAATTGATAGATAGACATTCTCATGTAATTGATAGACAGACATTCCCGTGTAACATGCATTAGAAATCGAACAGAACACACGCCAGTATCTATAATTACGTCTGAAACATGCCTCCTGCGTTCTATCAGACGTATCATCTCTTCGGGTGGCGTCCTAATGCATCTGAAACAAATGGACCATACTATCACATTCCTTCGTCATGGTGGAAAAGTTATCTCCACTAATAAAATATACCTCAGTGTGTGAATTTTTTGTTTGTTTTTGATGCAAGAGATGGAGAAGGAGGAGGAAGAAGAGACGAATGAGGGACGGTAGACACGAAGAAAGATTCTGAGGCAGAGAAGGAGGATGAGGTTCAGGAAGAAAAGGTGTAGGAGGAAGAGGAAGCAGTGGTGGAGGGGAAGAAAGCGGAGAAGAAAGAAGATGAAGAGAAAGAATAGGAAGAGTAGCACTTTGAAGAGAAAGGGGAGGGAGAGAATACTCTATGGGTGGGTTAGGAGAAGAGAAGGAGAAGGGAAATTAGGAGGAGGATGATGAGGAAAAAAAAGAGTAGAAGGAAGAGCAGGACGAGAAGGGGGGACGAAAAGGAATAGGACGAGCATTCAAATGAAGAGAATCGAGGAGTTAAAAGAGGAGATGGACGAAACGGAGGAGGAAATGTAAATGAGTACCCTACTATCAGCAAAGGGCAGCCCAGAGGGTGTCCACTCATTCATAGCTGCGTTTGCCACACAGGGCATGTATATAAGCAAGCTAATGATGAGTCTGCAAAGCCCAATCTCCGTCTACACTATACAGAAACAGGAACGAAAAAAGGGTAGGCACGCTGCAATACTGTATGGTTCTATTTGTCTTTACTTTATAGGTCGTCCCAAATGGGAGGATAACATTATGAGATTGGCGACCAACTGTCTGCCATTGTGTACCACCTTTGCAAGATATAGAAAATGTGGCGGACCCACTAGAGCTAACTTTCAATATGGATACGGCACTTGATTGATTGATGATATCTGGTACACTCCCAAGACACTCAAAACAGAAGCCGGAAAAGAATTGCAAAGACCTGAACACCAGGCGATCGTTTACAAAAACTAAGGACGAGAATAATGACAAAACAAGTAATAGAAGAAGACTATGCATGCAAGTCGAGTAGATTTGCTAGCAGAATTACAGGGCTATTGATGTCGATGCTGCGTTGAGAGGAGACCTATTTGGCTATTTGTGGCGTCGATGCGGCGTTAAAACGAGAACTACTGGACTATTAGTGTTGATGTTGTATTGTTAAGAGAACTATTGGACTATTAGTGTTGATGTTGTATTGCTAGGCGAACTATTGGACTATTACTGTTGATGTTGTATTGCTAGGAGAACTATTACACTATCAGTGGTGGTGATGGTGTATTGCTAGGAGAACTATTAGACTAACAGTGGTGATGGTGTATTGCTAGGAGAACTATTAAACTATCAGTGTTGATGCTGGATTGCTAGCAGAACTTTAAGACTAGCAGTGTTAATGTTGTATTGTTAGGAGAACTATTACACTATCAGTGTTGATGCTGGATTGCTAGGAGAACTATTAGACTAACAGTGGTGATGTTGTATTGCTAGGAGAACTATTAGACTAACAGTGGTGATGTTGTATTGCTAGGAGAACTATTACACTATCAGTGTTGATGCTGGATTGCTAGCAGAACTTTAAGACTAGCAGTGTTAATGTTGTATTGTTAGGAGAACTATTAGACTAACCGTATGGATATTGTATTATTAGGAGAATGATTAGACTAGCAGTTTTGATGCTATGAGAATTATTAGACTAACAGTGTCGATGCTGTATTGCTTGTATTGCTAAGTTAACTTTTAGACTAGCTGAGCTGAAGCTAGGAGAACTATTAGCCTATAAATGTTGATAATAGGAGCACTATTAGACTATCAGTGTTTCTGCTGGTCTGCTAGGAGAACTATTAGACTAGCAGTGTTGATCTTTTATTGCTAGGAGAATTATTAGACTAAAGTGTTGATGCTAGTAGAACTATTGGTGGGAAGCCTCGGCTGAGATATTACCGTGATCGCCTCATGCTCAAGGTACAATGTTCGTCCCCAGAATGGGACTGTACATTTTTATAAGACCTATATGTATCTAATAAAATTAAACGTCATCGTGATCTCAGGGGTAAGTGGGATTAGATACCTAGCCTTCTCTGATGAGGTCAAAAAAATTAGGAGGTCCCGTGAGCAAGTTGCGTTATAAATCCCACAGCTGTTGGAAATTGCTAGCCTGGTAGAGTTGCCAAGGAAGAATCCTTACCCACGGATAGATAGAGCCTGCAACATTGGATTCTGTCTAGACAAAGACAAGTTAAGTTAGTTGCATATCCTTTAATGACGTTGAAGTCAACGCCAGCATTTATTTGGCTGTTCGTGATTTCTTGGGAAATGTATGTCCAGTAGTTTGCCATTGCCTGTCTCCGTGGCTAAGAGTTTAAGAACGCGATTCGTGAGCCCGCTTACCGAGTTCGAAACACAGTTGCGGCCGTTTTGGCAGCAGACCGTGTCGCACTGGGGTTTTAACGTGTTGGTATGGGAGCCGGTTTGTCAGAAAGCAATGGCAAAATACTGGACGTAAACTTGCCAAGACATCAACAACAGCAGTAGAATGCTCGTGTTGACAGCGATGTGCTGTAAATAGGATATGCAACAAAAACAAAAAGTTTGCCATTGCTTTCTGAAGACAAGTACTCATACCTTTAGATAGGAAACCAACGCAAGGCTGCCTGCTTCCAAATTACCTACAGCTGTGTTTAGAACGCGGGATTACGAAGCCTTCCACAAATGCACGCCGAAGCCGGACACACATACTTTTGAAGTGCATAATTAGGCGTGAGACACCGCCACCGAGAGTTGAACGCAGAAGGAGAGGGAAAAGAAGAACGTCGATAGACTGGGATATGTGGTTACACACCCTCCAGGGATCCGGAGTTCGATCCCGGGTCCAGTCATGGATATGCACTACTGACGAATTCAAAGGTGAGTGAAACTCGAGTTTAGTGCTTCCAATCCGACGTGGACAAGGCTCAAGGTTTTTACCCGTTTCTAGTAGTGGGTTGTGCTCAATCTTCAAATCTCAAATCCCGAAACAACCAAAGAAATCAGTCTGGGGTAACTCAGCCCTGGGAACGGAGTAAACAGCTCTGGGTGCTCTATGTGCGCTGCTGCGAAAGTAATAAAGACCATGGTACCCGCTTCCTCTGCATCTCAAGGTTTTCATGAAGACTAATGACGTAGTTCTCGTCAATATGGACGCGAAAATCAAGAGGGAACTATTATATTATTCATATCAAGACACTCATCACTGAAACCGAAAAAGAAATACAAAAG
>JACEFZ010011566.1:0-26475 GCA_014155875.1 Cepaea nemoralis | reverse complement strand
TTATTTTGTCATTTCTTCTTATTTCCATTAGTTTTAAGATGTCTTCTACCATCCATTTCTTACGTCCCACTATCTTCATTTGTCATATAGCTGTTTGTGCAGACTTGCTGACTAAGTTCTTCAATATTTCTTACTTGTCACTGACATCTTGAAATAGAATTTTCAGGTCGGACAATGCATCAAATTTGATCTTTATCTCTACGTTGAATTTATCCATTGTCTCTTCAATCTTCAGTGCACTTAATCAAATTCTGTGTTTATTGGTGCATATTTGACTCTTCTTTAATTGTATAAATATACTGCTTATGTGCGCCATGTAACAATATGCACCATGTAACGCAAACAATAATGATCAAGAATGTGAAGAGTTCTTCGAAGGCATCCACGATATACTTAATAAAATAGACACACAAGACAACATCATAGTTATGGGAGACTTCAATGCAAGACTAGGACATAACAGAATGGATATAGAGAAACATCTTGGAGCATTTGGAGACCAACACAATGAAAGAAATGATAATGGAAGTAGATTGATAGTGTGACGAGACGCCTGGGCACATCCAAAATAGATCTTTAATGCCGCAACAGTGGAATTAAAGAGTCCACAAGAAAAATATAAAAACTAACAAGGATTGAAAACAAGAGAAAAATACAAGCACACCTATGGCATCATTTCTATAATGCTACCTCGCGCCGGTAGATCATAAATCAAAGAACCAACGTCTAGTGTCTACATCTGAGAAATATTCACTCTGATATTCTGATCAAACGAAAAGTCTAGACGTCGTGGAGGCGTGAGGCCCTGTTAAGTTGCCGCCACTGGCGAGATTAGTGGACCAGATGCTTAACGCCTACCCAAAGTCCAGACTGCGGAGATGGAAAACGTTTATAGTTGCCGCAACAAGCGAGTTCAGCGGACAGACGTGTGACCTTAAGACTGCAATATAATGCAGGCCTAACACATCGTCCGCAACACAGAAAATAAAGCTAGTTAATTCCCCGAGAAAGCTATGAGGCAACAGCAGAATAGATTGCAGATATGACGCAACGTCCGTTGCATCGCCGAGATGCATGGAGAAGAGTAAGTCATAATTGATTGACAGATGAAACTAAAGTCCATGAGGACAGGGGAGGGTTGAAAAGAATTCGGAACTTAATAGCATCCCGGTAACTCATCCTACGTGAAAAAGGGGAGGGGTTAACAAAAAGCTGGACATGAATAATTATCTCAAGTCAAAAGATGAGAAAGATGGAAAGAACCTCAAGGACGAACGGAATATTTAACAACGATCATGGTTAACAAGACTTCACCGTGGCATTCGCACTGCGAGCGCTAACAAGTCAAGTCGCATTATTCTGTCAAGAAGCCTGATACGCGGGAAAATGTCACTTTGAAAGTCCAACAACAAGAAACTCGCTGTTGCCAAGATGTGCAGCGTGGGAGCCGACAACAAGAAGAAGAACGTCGAGAGCCCACCTGCTAGCTGCATCAAAGAGCCTGATACTACACCTTTTACTGAAGCTGCCACGAGGGAGAAGATTGACAGCCCAACACAGTCAAGAACCAAGACAGCAGAGAAGGAGGAGAAAGACACCAGAGTCGGAAACACGAACTCAAAAACAGTCCGATGGGTTGTCAAGCGGATTCATGTGGAGCTGACAGATGAAGAAATCCTAAAGCAGCTACGTGAAGAGAATCTTCACACCCGATTCTTGAAGGCGGAGCGGCTTCTCACCTACTCCAAGATACCTACAACCTTGGCAGTAGTGACGTCGGAGGGCAGCGAAATGCCGACCACAGTATCATTCAACAAGAGAATGCAGCAACCAGAGAGATTCATCCCAAGAATCACGCAATTTTCCAGATGTCAGAAGACCGGCCACAGCAGAGCTACGTGTCGCAGTAAGACGGAAATCTGCCGATACTGCGCCGATCACCACGCCTTCAAGGATTGTCCGCTGGCCAAGCTGGACACGGACTTCCGAGCTCCTAACAACAGAAGAAAGTGCGCTAACTGCCTGGGCAAGCATGGAGCAAGATACTTGGGCTGTCCGTACCTGCAACGACACAGAGACGTCTTGAAGACTGCCATCACCACAAGGACACCATACAACGAAGCAATGCGGAGGTGCGAGACAGCCATGGGTTGCTCACAAGCGGAAAGAGCCCAACTGCAAAGCCAAATAGACGAGCTAAAGAAGCAAATCAAGCTACTCCTAGCACCGCCACAAACCAGTGACAATGAAAAACTGCTTGTTGAAATGAAGGAGATACAGAAAAACATCAAACAAGAGATGGAGCACATGACCGAGATGAAGAAGGAGAACGAAGAAATCCTACAAATGATCAAGACAGAAATAGAACTGCATAGAGCTGAAATGGAACTCTTTCAAAACAAACCAACAGAAGCCATACAAGAACTCACAGAGAAACCGCAAGATGAAAACCAAGAGACCGTGCTTGAACCGCAAGCTAAAGCCAGCAGCCCAACTACAACGCCCAAGAGGGAAACAATATCCTGTCGGATCTCTGAAGGAGGCTCAGAATACCCAGTTAGCAAGGAGGAACTCAAGCGCGAGGAATTCAAAAGGCGCTGGGAAGAAAAAGAAAAGAAGAAGCCTAAGAATCTCCGGGGGAAACCGATGGCATACCCAGTCTTACACTACGACTGTGAGAACGACTTCGAGTACTATATGGATGACGGTAAAATCGTCCCATGGCTGACCACGGAGGAAGAAAACTTAAGGCAGCAGATGCTCAAACGCGACAGTGAAAACAGGCGCAAGGAGGAAAATGAAAACGTCGAAAAGCTCCTACAGAAAATACACAAAAAGGGAGACAAAAAGACCAAATAAAAAGTCCTTATAAGGATTGCAGCCAGTCAAGCCAGACGAGCCAGGAGCCTACACAAACAAAGAAAACCACAAGAACAGACGAGCGCAAAGGATAGCCGCCGACCGATCCCCCAGCTGACATCACAGACCCAAACGATACATAACCAGTCCGAGATAGGACTCACAAGACAAGAATTAGGGTGAATAAACCCACAAAAACCACGGACCCCAACAATAACCACAGCTGATGAAGCAGGTTATACGAGGCCGAATTTGTAATTTTGGTTTTTGAAAATTGGAATTGGAATTGGAACAAGACTTCAGACGCGTTCAAAATAGCGTACAAAGGAAGCCGGAATTTCTGGTGAGATTATCCTTTCGTTTTGTTAAACTTCAGTACTAGGTCTTGTGACAGCATTTCCTAGCTAAACGCAGATAATACCCCCCCCCCCCCCCCTCCAAAAAAAAAAAAAACATTTGATCCGTTTGTCTTCTGTTTTAGGCTTGCGTTAGTTTTCTGTTTCGCAATTTATCTCTTCCAAACTCCAAGCGTGTCGATTTTCTGTGTTACTCATTGTTCCAGTTCTAGCCTTTACTATTCCACTGTGAACTTTGTTTTCTTCTTTCATTCGATACTTGGTTGTTTGATGTGTTGTATGTGATAATTTGGAAAAATGCAACATTATCCAAGCCACGTGAGTGTGTGGCCTATTCATGTACAGAAGACACATTTAGACTCATCCTGGATGAGGTCAGCACGTTGGGGAGACTGACTACTTAGGAGAAATCCCTGAGAGCAAACAGTCTATTTATAGAGTCCAAATTAACGTTGGTTATTTGGCCCAACATTTTGAAGGCCTACCAAGATTGGGGTGAAACCACTTGGAGGGAGAAATGTCAACAGTTCACCTTGTCTGCATGATGTCTGCATGAGGACAGACATAACTTATGACACTTTTTTTCAGACAGGTGCAGGGAAGGCTGTTAATGTTCGCAGGAATGTACAACACGCCCTTTCGACAAGACAGTATGAATGTGATAGAAAGGGAGAGTTTAAGTGAGGTTAACTTATATGGGAAAACACTCCATTACATAGGTGGGGGTGAATATGTATGGTTTGAGCCATAGATGTTCTAAATGGTTTTATGAATATATACATATACATTTATTTTGAACTGATACATGTTTATGTAACATGAATGCATATTAAGAGATTAATGTATGTTTATATGAATGTATAGACATATGTGTTTTGAGATGTGTAGGCGTAGGACACTACGCATCTATGTTCGTTTCATTCCAGCTCTCTTAGGAGCCATGGACAGTCAACAACTCATATCAGGGTCTACTGAGCCTAGTGAAGGGACCAATTTGGACTCATTTAAGCTGACAGTGAAATGCGTCTCACTGGGGGAAGCATGACCTATGTGCCCTCTTAAGTTGAATTATGTGTAAAATCATTATAATCATCATCATATTATCATCATAGCAAGCATAAACGCATGCATTGTATTTTAAACTCAGTTTGCCCGTATAGATTCTAAATGTCTATAAATATGTGTGTAGCTTAAATAAGTACACACATTGTTAAAACATATAGTGGGGGTTCGTACCTTGCCTATGAAGTCCTTAAGTAACACGCTTATCCTGCATATCTTAATTCATCTTTCTTACTCCTGCTGATACCAAGAACAGCCAAATCTATATTTTCAACGAGCCATTTCTTGGTTGTTTTCTTGAGTATTCAGGGACGGTGTCTTCAGTCAGCATAACAGACATGTGTCCCGTGTTTTCTCACTGGAATCTGGGGTGGTAATTAGGCTCCTCTAACAGAGTTAAGAGATCTTAAACTGCACCCAGAACTAAACACCAGTAGAAGAAAATGATGATTGATTGAGTGGTTGCCCGCCTGGGAACTACTTCAGCCAATTTAGTGACAACATAGCTATGCGCTCAACATGACCTCTTTATAACAAGCACATCTTTTAAACACAAAGACTCGCAAATATACACCTGGTATAAATGGAACGATCTAGCCAAATGGAACCAAAAGCCAAAATTATTTCATATTAACAATAAACAACAGAAAGAGAAATATGTTAAATGCAAAGGCAGTGCCTAAATTATGTATGAACACAGACCACAAAGCAGTTATTACCACAATAAGAACCTGCAACAATTAGTAGATGCGGTTGTTGTACACAGTGAGCAACTGGGGTTAGAATTAAATTGTAAAAAGACACAGGTTATGGTCGTCACTAGGAAGAACGAAGTACCACAATGTAATATACAAGTAAATGGGAATATTCTTCAACAAGTGAATAAGAACAATTGTCTCGGAATAGTCATAACATCTAATGGGAGATGCCTTGAAGAGATTAAAACAAGAATCGCCATGGCGAAAGTAGCCTCTAGCAAGATGAAAAACATTGTGACCAATAAAAATATGTCAATTGGAACGAGAAAAAGAGTTGATTTATTTGTTGTTTCGGGATTTGAGATTTTTAAATATTGAGCACACCCACTACTGGCAACGCTGATCGCACTCTGGTATGAACCTAAGGCCTATCCACGTCAATGTGGAAGCACTAGACTCGAGTTTCGCTCTCATTTGAGCTCTTCAGTAGTGCATATCCTTGACCGGACCCGGAAACAAACCCCGGATCACTGGCGTGTGAAGCGGGTGTGTAAACACTAGACCACGCGGCACACGCTGGACACGGCCAAATTATCACAACAGAATTCCACAACGTCACCCATCGTAGGCTGTAGCTCAAGATTTGCCCGATCGCCGCGACTGACATCCGTCAATCGATGTGGACCCGAACGATCAGGTCTTCTCACTGGCAAGGCACACCAGGCCGCCTAAGGTCCAGTGAGCAATAATCAAATTGATTTATTTGTTGTTTCGGGATTTGAGATTTTTAAATATTGAGCACAACCCACTACTGGCAACGCTGATCGCACTCTGGTATGAACCTAAGGCCTATCCACGTCAATGTGGAAGCACTAGACTCGAGTTTCGCTCTCATTTGAGCTCTTCAGTAGTGCATATCCTTGACCGGACCCGGAAACAAACCCCGGATCACTGGCGTGTGAAGCGAGTGTGTAAACACTAGACCACGCGGCACACATGGACACTTTTTTTTTTTAGAAAAAGAGTGTTGAGGGGATACACAGAGCCTGTTCTTTTGTATGGATGTGAAACTTGGACAATGAGCAGCCAAGTTGAAAAACATCTGATGGCTACAGAAATTTGGTTTCTGAGAAAAATGCAAAGAATACCATGGACAGACAGAAAAACCAATGACCAAGCACTACATGAGACAAATGACAATCGTAAATTGATTAGAGAAATTAGACGTAGACAGTGAAAATTGTTTGGGCATGTTATGAGAAGAAATAGATTGGAGAACTTAGTGACAACTGGCAAGATCGAAGGGAACAGACCAAGAGGAAGACCGAGAGGAAAATATCTGGATGGCTTGGCCACATGGCATGGACGAGACAGGAACACTGAGCTGATCCACGACTCTGGTGATCGAGTGAAATGGCGAGTCATGACCGCCCACGCTTTCCGGCATGGCACATGATTGATTGATTGAAGAACCAATAGAAGAAGACAGCAAAGACCAGAAAAACGCATACCATGCGAATTATTAAATTTAACAAATCTCACGGACGAGATAGTGGGTTAAAATTATGGGAAAGAATTAAATGATATTTTTTTATAATAAAAAACTACCTATAGAAAGAAAACCTGCGGGAAAAGACTGGGAAATGTTCAAATCGAGTATTTTAAACACTGCAAAAATAACATGGGAACCATTAAAAAAACACAAAACACGGATAAAGAAAATAACACGGTGGAACGTTGAAATACAGACAGCTGTAAAGGGGAAAAGTATAAAAAGTGGATGAAGAGCAAACAGGAACATGATTACATATAATATAGAATAGCAAGAAGACATACGAATAAAATAATTAAAAGAGAAAAACAAAAAGCCTGGAAGGAATATGGAGAAACCCTAAATATAAAATACAAGGGGGCAACTAGAAACTTCAACTAAAAAATTAGTTTTAGTTTAGTTTAGTTTAGTCGACAGATGGACATCACGGCACACGAGTGTAAGTCATAAGTGTTCCGGTCTAATCCTAACTCAAGCCTAAGTACGGAGAATCTCAACTCAAATCACGAACTCCGTAGCACCGACGAGGATCCTAAAATTCTTTGGGTAGATTTTTAATTGAAAATGTTGCTCGGGCAGCGCTGTTAGGCTACTCTTTTTTCGATTTCCAACTGCCAAGTGATTTTTAGCATAAGCAACAATACACACGGGCGTACGATCTCACTACCCAGAGACTAGGGGAAATTTTGTTACTAGAAATCCACGTGAAAATATCCCGGCCCTGACCGGAGCTTGAACCCAGGACCTCTAAGACTCGTGGCGGACACCATACCTCGAGACAACTCAACCCCCAGATTAGTGCAATGAGAGCCGGAGTAGAACCCTTTGACTCAGCTGTAACAATTAACAGCGAAAAAGGAGAACAAATAAGTGAACAAAACCAAATACTAAAAAGATGGAGGCAGTACTTCGAACAACTCAATATTCCATCAGATGTCACAGGAATCCAAGAAACTGTCAGACGCCATCGAAGAACTAGAACCAGTCATATTGAAAGAAGAAATTAGAGAAGCCATAAGATTAGCCCCACTGTATAAATCATCGGGACAAGACGAAATACCAAACGAACTAATTAAAGCAGCAAGAGAAGTAGGAACAGCATGGTTACATAGACTATTTACCCATGTTTGGATTGAACAACAGACACCACGAGATTGGGGAAGCGCCATAATTATCCCGATTTGGAAACACAAAGGCCAGTAACAAGAGACTGTTCGCAATACAGAGGCATAAAGGGAAAATATTCTGGAAAATTCTAGAGTAAAGATAACGACCTATAATAGAACCCCAGGTAAACGAAACACAACTTGGATTTAGGAAAAATAAAGGATGAACAGATGCCGTCTTTGCTCTTAGACAATTAATAGAAACAACAATCGAATTTAATGAGATACTCTACTTAGCCTTTGTTGACCAAGAAAAGGAATTTGATAGAGTAGATATAAACAAGCTACGGGAAATCCTTATAGGATATAGAGTGAGTACACATATAACAAATTTATACAGAAGCTTATACACAAGCAGTGAATGCACAATAAGAACAAATAAAAGATACTCAGAACCTTCACCATAAGATCCGGCGTACGACAAGGTTGTGTCCTTTCCCGCCTCTTGTTCATAACCTATATAGACAGCATATGTAAAGAAAGCAGCCAAAGAGAGACATTAACAACACTGCATGAAGAACAGAACACAGAAGAAGAACCAACGCAAATCACACCATTAAAGAACTATTATTTGTGGACGATCACGTATTAATAGCAAAATCAGAATCAAAATTACAAGACCACATAAATAGTCTGAACGAAGTGTGTATGGAACATAACATGAAAATTAGCACAAGAAAAACAGAGGTAATTGTCACAAAATGAAACCGTGTGTTTATCCGGTTGATTATTACAGAGGATTTTCGGATTAAGCGGACGATCGACCAGCGACATCTATTTGTACGAACAGAGTAAACACAGTTGTACAGGTTACATCGTGTCAGCCCATAAACACATTTGGTGGTGAGGGAGAAGGATATGGAATGGTTCCGTTTGTCATCTATACTGCAGGACATCAGACGGAAATGGCTGCTGGGATTGTCACCACGGAACAGAAGAGTGACAAGTTTGTCAACATTTGAATGCAGATGGAAGCCGTGAGATCACAGGGGCAGATGTAAAACGGAAGTACCTAGTACGGAAAACAGTGCATCTGTCAATTCTTGGTTTCCGGAACATCAAGATGATTGGCAGCTTGGTATCGAAACTCTTTGTTGGGAGTTTACAGAAACTAGCTGGCTTGTTTTGAGAATCTAGGCAATTACTGACAACTTTGACAGGATTTAAGCCAGGAAAATAGTTCTTGACAGGGGATGATTTGCCACTGTGCCACCTGTGTGGGGGAGTAAAGGATAACGTCACGTGGACAACTTTGGTAGTTTGCCATATAAACTCGAGTTGAGATCAACTAGGGTGGACTTGAATAATGCTCTAGACAGAGTGCAGGGCACTGCAGTGCCGGTGGAAATAATATCTACCGTGTGTTAATTAGTGACTTAATTTTACACGTGCCTATATGGCAGATGTAGATATGATTTATAGGACTGCAGTAGTGCCATTTAAGGTATAACTTATTATAATATATTCGTTATAATTACTTTAGGCAGTAGCCTTGTTAAACTATAGTGTGATGATTAGCACTGTTAGTGGAAACTAGCTAGAGTAGTGAAGTGATACTTGGCTCTGTTAGCTAGAATAGATTAGTGAAGTGTTGATAAGCTTTACTAGTTGAGTAATGAGGGGTAATTGGGATCTTCCCGTAGGTGTCCCTGGTGGGCGGGGTTCCGCATTCTGTTTGCTGATATTTTTTCTTTGTCATAGCCTGATTCGACTCTAGGTGGGTAGCTAATCTGCTCTATGACTAAGTCTAGTTAGCTAAAGATCAGTAGGCAAGGTGATAGGCTTACACTCAGCCAAAAGGATCAGTGACTAGTACTATCACCAGATGTGTTGTTTCTATCCTAGGTTCCCTACCAGATCCAAGGAAACTCAACAAGTTTTAAAAAAAACCCATTCGGAAGAACACCCGTTCAACCATCAATAAAGTGCAGACAGAACGTAACTGAAAGCTAAAAGCAGGTTGATTCACCAAAGTGAGTGATGCGTACTGATGCACCACACATCATCAGACAGTGGTGGCGGGCTGAAGACATTGGGTCTAATAGTTACCTAGAGTTATATAATCTCGTGTAATAGAACACATGACATTATATGTGAGGCTGGATAGACACGAGTGAGGATCAATCCAGTACAGTAACAATTAACATTAGTAAGTAGCCCTTATGAACTGAGTGGTTCGATGTGCAACGAGGATGATCTGTCGACTAACTAACTAACTAACTAACTGCGTACACACTGCTAAAGACTTGTGCAGTTTGTTTAGGAACATTAGGAACGGACATTGTGTAGAGTGCAACCGGTCCCTGATTAACTCTTAATACCACCGGTGTCTATTTCGGATGTTCATGAAATTGGATTACCAGAGGTCTACAGAGGCAAAGCATTATCCGGCAAGATGGTTCCGGCAACGGGTGAGACGTACTTGTTCTGACGTAACGTGCTGTGGTCTATCTTTGCTGTGATCAGCTGACTGAGTTGATGTCTGAGAGACAGAGTCTACACACTTTATAGAACACGTCACACATTTTCTTCGCATACACGTCTCATACACGTTACACTTTTATTTTAATAAATTAATCTTTATTAAGTTCTAGAAGCAAGAGTTGTTGAGTATGTTGCGTTGGGGAAGTATGAGAAGGGGGCATAGTACGACAGTGTGAGAGTGATAGGAAAAGGTGTCCATAGGCTGATGGAGTGTGTTGGACGGAAGCTGGTGGATTCTCCAGAATATTGAGGGGGAAAAAAATAATATTATAATGTGGGTGTCGGATCTCCTCACTCCAGGGACGACACTTTAAAGGAGGACACGACATTATTGGGGGTTCGTAAACGTGATCTTTGGACAGCGAGATCTCTCGTAAACGGGATCCCTGGACAGCGGGATCCCCCGTAAACGGAATCCTTGGACAGCGAGATATCCGGCAAGCAGGAACCTTTGACAGTGGGATCTTCTGACAACGGGGTCCTTTGACACGGGATCCTTAGTTATAGGAGGGAGATATCATTTTGGAGAATCCAGCTAGAGTGAATGTGGATAGGGGTTAGGACTAATATCTTACCTGTTCACACTTCACACGTCTGCATAGGTCTGTGGTCCTGATTCTACTCTTGTCACTGAGTGAATGTACTGTGTGTGGTAATATCTAGATTTATAGTACTTGTTCATATATCGGTATAGTAATTTGCAGTTATATTGTACTAGACCTGCTAGCTTACCTCTCTGTATAATGGCCACCCCTAAACTTAGCACGTTAGAATTAAAGGCAAGGGGGGAAGAAATGGGATTGGCTGGCTCTTCTCTAACGGATTACATACAGGAAGTGGAGAGAGAGAATCGTCAAGCGGAACGGGAAGAGCGAAAGGCCGAGTTGGAATTGAGAAGGGAAGCTAAGCAAGCAGCTAGGAAATTGGAAGCTGAGCAAGCAGCTAGGAAATTTGAAGCTGAGCAAGCAGCTAGGAAATTAGAAGCTGAACAGGAAGCACAGAAAAGGGAGCACGAGTACCGGATGAGGGAACTCGAGTTGAAGAGTCAATCTAATGGAGAAACTGAGGGAGCAGTTGGAGGTTCCTCCATCCCAGGATCAACACCAGTAGGTGGACATGGGTACCATGCTATGAAGTTTCCTTTAGCGGTCTACGAGGAGGACAAAGAGAAGATTGACCAATACCTTCAACGCTTCGAGGCTATGTCAGTTGCTATGGGTCTGGAGCGTAACAAATGGAATCTTAAGCTATCCCAGGGATTACGCGGGACGGGATACGAGGTTTATACTCGCCTGCCACCAGGACATGAGAACAATTATGATGAGTTAAAGACGGCTCTGCTGAAACGATTCGAGGTTACGTCACATACCTACCGGAAAAAATTTCGAGCAGCGAAACGAGAACCGGGAGAGTTGTTTGCCGCCTACAGTTTGCGTCTTAAATCTTATCTCCATAAGTGGATGGATTTGGCTGGGTTCGCACATGACTATGAGAGTCTGGAAGAGCTCATGGTGGTCGACCAGCTGAAGAAGCAAATGTCTAAACCTCTCAGGACGTTCCTGGGAGAACAAGGAGCGGAACGTATTGACCTCGTGAATAAATTAGCAGAACGGTTCGTCGAGGTACATGGGGAGGCAGGGGAGAACCTTTCCACCAACACCAAAAGTCAAGAGAAACATGACAAGAAGAAAGCCAAAAACTCAGGAACCAAAAAGTGGGAACCTTATGTGCAAAAATCAGAGGATAATTCAGAGAAGAAGAAGGAGGGAAGCAAGAGCACTTCAAGCTCTACACCTAAACGACCGTGGTCGGAGAAGTGGTGTTCAATTTGTAAGTCACCCTCTCACAATACGAGGGACTGCAAATCGAAGGCTAAGAACCCGCACTTTGCAGCATGTCAAGTGACTTCCAAGGAGGTTGTCACGGAGAATGCCAAGGTCAACAAGGAAGCTCGCCACCAGGAGAGCTCACTCAAGTCCGATAATAGAAAATCTAGGACAGGGAAATGGTGCAACCAATGCAAGTCAAACACGCACAATGCTATTGACTGCAGGGGAAAGTCAGGAGACACTCAATTCGTCGTGTGCTCAGGGAAACCTAAGGTGGAGCCCACCGAACAGGTCGAGGCCGAGGAAGAGACTCCAGACCAGGAAAAACCACCTGTAGTGGAATTGGTAGAGGTTAACGGTCGTCAAGTGGAGTGTTTATACGACACAGGACTGGACGGGGAGGCCGTGATTTCTGCGGATCTGGTACATCCAGAACAATTCACAGGTGAAACATTGGATATACAGCCTGCACAGAAGAGTGCTGTAACCATGAAGTTGCCCATTGCTAATGTGGAGATTCGGTCACGGTACGTCACCGGCACCATCAAGGCCGCTGTATTGACCGATCCCATTTTTCCAGTCATCCTAGGTTGCCGGTATGTCTTTCTGGGAATGCCCAGGGAGCCAATTCATATGGGAGCAATGCAGACTCGCTCTCAGACGAAAACGGAAGAGGCAGACGCAATTGTGACTAACCCAATGCCGGGGAGCTACGAACTGCCCAGAGTGAGGATGATACTTTACGTCCTTGCTACAGAAAGCTGCAGAAAAGTGCTGATCCACCAGGACGGGGGCAGTACTACATGAAGAATAGGATACTCTAGAGGAGAGCAGGAAGGGGAGACAACCTATACGGTCAGTTGGTCGTCCCGAAAGCTCATCGGTCCCAGATTCTTCATATGGGGCATACCATCTCCTTTAGTGGACACATGGGTATTGCCGCCACCATGCAGCGGATTTCCTGCCACTACTATTGGCCGGGAATGACAGATGATGTGCGTCGGTATGTGAAGTCATGCCCTGAGTGCCAGAGGGTGGCACCGAAACACTGGACAGCACCGTTGATGTTGGGTGAGATGCCCATCATGAACTCTCCTTTCGAGAGGGTAGCCATCGATATCGTGGGTCCACTTCCCAGGACTAGGAAGAGGAACATGTATATACTCACAATGGTGGATTGCTGTACAATGTGGGGTGAGGCTATACCGTTGACCACGATTGACTCGAAAAGAGTGGCGGACGCACTGATGGAGGCCTTTACCAGATTAGGCTTTCCGGATCAAATTCTGACGGACAATGGATCTCAGTTTTGTGGAAAAGTCATGGAGGAGGTATTTAGGGTGTTTCACTCTAACCACATACATACCAGCCCTTACCACCCTCAAGCCAATGGACAAGTAGAGCGTTTCAACGGCACGTTGATGACAATGCTCAGGAAACTAGCGCAGGAAAAACCTGATAGGTGGGATGAATATATCCCAGCAGCACTCTTTGCCTATCGGGAAGTTCCTCATGGCTCAACAGGACTACCACCCGCTACGTTGCTGTTTGGTCGTCCAATCAAAGGACCGTTGGAAGCCATGTTGAGGAGTTGGACTGAAGAGGGGACGTCAGAAGAAGTGATCTCATCCTATCAATACGTGGAGGAACTGAAAGAAAAACTCCACAAGGGATGGACTCTGGCAAATCAAAACTTGAAAAAGGACAGGAAAAGACATGCGGCTTACTACAACCGTAGGTCTAAAGAAAGATCTCTAGAGGTAGGAGATAAAGTCTTGTTGTTACTCCCAACGGGAAACAACAAACTGGAGATAGGTTGGCAAGGACCATTTCCCGTGGAAAGTATAATATCCAGAACCAACTATCAGATCCGGATCCGGGGAAAGTCGAAGATTTTCCATATCAATCTCTTGCGGAAATACGAAGAGAGACCCGGAGACAAGGCAGCTCACCTCATGGCAATGGCAGTTGCAGTGGAGACAGAAGTGGGAACCAGCGAGGGCAGGGAATATCCCTTAGTACACCAGGAAACTTATAGGGATGTGCAAGTGAACCCTGATCTGACCTCCCAGGAGAGGGAAAAGATAACCCAGGTTCTCAAGTCTCATAAGGAGATACTGACTGATAAACCAGGACGAACGAGGTTGGTGGAGTTTGAGATGACTTTGACCACACAGGAGCCGGTTCGTCAGAAGGTTTACTCAGTGCCATTCTCTAAAGAAAAGGCCCTGGAGGAGGAAATAAAAAAACTGCTGGAGGATGACGTGATTGCACCATCCACATCCCCATACAATGCGGGGGTAGTTTTGTTACGCAAACCAAGTGGAGAACACAGGTTGTGTATAGATTACCGACTTCTGAACAGTCATACATAGTTTCAGGTGGAACCTTTGCCGAATCCAACTCAGTTATTCGCTAGGCTCCATAAGGCTCGGTACTTTTCAAAGGTGGATCTGAGTCGGGGGTACTATCAGATACCAGTCAAACCGGAGATTCGACCACTGTTAGCTTTCAGTACACCCAGTGGACACTACGAATTCAAGGTCATGCCCTTTGGACTCAGCAATGCACCCAGTGTGTTTACACGCATGATGAGGACTTTACTAGATCCGTTACAGGATCCGTCCATCATCTCATTCATGGATGATATTCTGATTTCCAGTGACAGCTTGGATGACCACTTACAATCCTTGGAGAGAGTGTTTAATAGACTCAAGGAAGCAGGGCTTACTGCTCGTCCAACCAAGTGCATGATTGGTTACCAAACTCTGGAATTTCTAGGTCACACCATCACTCCAGGACACATTGTTCCAGAAGAGAAGAACCTGGAGAAAATCAGAAATGCACCAAGGCCAAAAACGAAGAAGGATGTGCGATCTTTTCTCTCGTTGTGTGGGTTCTACCACAAATTTATCCCACATTTCACTGAACTGGGAGCTCCGTTGACGGAAACCTTGAAAAAGGGATTCCCGGAACAAATCATTTGGACACCAGAATGTGAGAATGCCTATAGTCAGTTAAAGGAGGCCTTGGTCAGCAAACCTGTATTACAGCTCCCTGACCTTTCCAAACCATTTGTGTTGAGAACGGATGCAAGTGCGATTGGAATTGGAGCCGCTTTGTTACAGGAAGGAAAAGACGATGCTTCGGTTTTGAAACCTGTGGCATACGCAAGTAAGAAACTTCTACAGGCAGAGAGGAATTATTCAACCGTCGAGAGAGAATGCTTGTCCCTCGTATGGGCAGTGCAAAAATTTCAGCCATATTTGTATGGAGTTAAGTTTCGGGTCCAGTCAGATCATCAGCCCCTGATGTTCCTGGCTACTTCTCAGAAGCTCAACGCAAGTTTGATGCGGTGGTCGTTGTTACTTCAACCGTATAATTTCACAGTAGAGTACATTCCTGGGAAGGAAAATGTTGGAGCGGATTTCTTGTCAAGACACCCAGCTCCTGAAGAAGAAGAATGAATCATCTGGATTAAACTCACGGTGGAGAAGAGTGAGATGGACTACTCTCTTAGGAGGGGGCCTATGTCACAAAATGAAACCGTGTGTTTATCCGGTTGATTATTACAGAGGATTTTCGGATTAAGCGGACGATCGACCAGCGACATCTATTTGTACGAACAGAGTAAACACAGTTGTACAGGTTACATCGTGTCAGCCCATAAACACATTTGGTGGTGAGGGAGAAGGATATGGAATGGTTCCGTTTGTCATCTATACTGCAGGACATCAGACGGAAATGGCTGCTGGGATTGTCACCACGGAACAGAAGAGTGACAAGTTTGTCAACATTTGAATGCAGATGGAAGCCGTGAGATCACAGGGGCAGATGTAAAACGGAAGTACCTAGTACGGAAAACAGTGCATCTGTCAATTCTTGGTTTCCGGAACATCAAGATGATTGGCAGCTTGGTATCGAAACTCTTTGTTGGGAGTTTACAGAAACTAGCTGGCTTGTTTTGAGAATCTAGGCAATTACTGACAACTTTGACAGGATTTAAGCCAGGAAAATAGTTCTTGACAGGGGATGATTTGCCACTGTGCCACCTGTGTGGGGGAGTAAAGGATAACGTCACGTGGACAACTTTGGTAGTTTGCCATATAAACTCGAGTTGAGATCAACTAGGGTGGACTTGAATAATGCTCTAGACAGAGTGCAGGACACTGCAGTGCCGGTGGAAATAATATCTACCGTGTGTTAATTAGTGACTTAATTTTACACGTGCCTATATGGCAGATGTAGATATGATTTATAGGACTGCAGTAGTGCCATTTAAGGTATAACCTATTATAATATATTCGTTATAATTACTTTAGGCAGTAGCCTTGTTAAACTATAGTGTGATGATTAGCACTGTTAGTGGAAACTAGCTAGAGTAGTGAAGTGATACTTGGCTCTGTTAGCTAGAATAGATTAGTGAAGTGTTGATAAGCTTTACTAGTTGAGCAATGAGGGGTAATTGGGATCTTCCGTAGGTGTCCCTGGTGGGCGGGGTTCCGCATTCTGTTTGCTGATATTTTTTCTTTGTCATAGCCTGATTCGACTCTAGGTGGGTAGCTAATCTGCTCTATGACTAAGTCTAGTTAGCTAAAGATCAGTAGGCAAGGTGATAGGCTTACACTCAGCCAAAAGGATCAGTGACTAGTACTATCACCAGATGTGTTGTTTCTATCCTAGGTTCCCTACCAGATCCAAGGAAACTCAACAAGTTTTAAAAAAACCCATTCGGAAGAACACCCTTCAACCATCAATAAAGTGCAGACAGAACGTAACTGAAAGCTAAAAGCAGGTTGATTCACCAAAGTGAGTGATGCGTACTGATGCACCACACATCATCAGACAGTGGTGGCGGGCTGAAGACATTGGGTCTAATAGTTACCTAGAGTTATATAATCTCGTGTAATAGAACACATGACATTATATGTGAGGCTGGATAGACACGAGTGAGGATCAATCCAGTACAGTAACAATTAACATTAGTAAGTAGCCCTTATGAACTGAGTGGTTCGATGTGCAACGAGGATGATCTGTCGACTAATTAACTAACTAACTAACTGCGTACACACTGCAAAAGACTTGTGCAGTTTGTTTAGGAACATTAGGAACGGACATTGTGTAGAGTGCAACCGGTCCCTGATTAACTCTTAATACCACCGGTGTCTATTTCGGATGTTCATGAAATTGGATTACCAGAGGTCTACAGAGGCAAAGCATTATCCGGCAAGATGGTTCCGGCAACGGGTGAGACGTACTTGTTCTGACGTAACGTGCTGTGGTCTATCTTTGCTGTGATCAGCTGACTGAGTTGATGTCTGAGAGACAGAGTCTACACACTTTATAGAACACGTCACACATTTTCTTCGCATACACGTCTCATACACGTTACACTTTTATTTTAATAAATTAATCTTTATTAAGTTCTAGAAGCAAGAGTTGTTGAGTATGTTGCGTTGGGGAAGTATGAGAAGGGGGCATAGTACGACAGTGTGAGAGTGATAGGAAAAGGTGTCCATAGGCTGATGGAGTGTGTTGGACGGAAGCTGGTTGATTCTCCAGAATATTGAGGGGGAAAAAAAATAATATTATAATGTGGGTGTCGGATCTCCTCACTCCAGGGACGACACTTTAAAGGAGGACACGACAGTAATTACTATAACCAAATAAAACAACACAATAAACATTCATCTAGAACAGGGGTGTCAAACTCAATCGCTCAGTGGGCCAAAACTCAAATCACACGTAAGGTTGCGCGCCGAACATGATAAACATTCAATGAGCCTAAAAGTAAACCCTTTTTAAACATTACTATAAATTAAACAGAAAAAAGTGCTGTGCAGTGTCAGTCGTGTCATTACTTTCATCGACAGCAAGGGAGGATGCAACAAAGTCTTTGCCTTTTTCGATCTCTGGTCATCTCACAAACCCGATCAACAACCCTATGTCTGCTAAGGCTTACCTTCGCAAACATCTACTTTTTGTCTGACACAGGACGTCACTTACTTTCATCATGTAGCGCTTTAGAAACTCTCCTTCTGTAAATGGTCGGCCTGATTTTGCGATCTCCTCCGCCATAATTAAACTTGCTTTCACAGCAATTTCAGTTTGTGGTTCTGCTTTGGGAAAAACATCTGCTATGATGTTAGATGCCTCTTCAGTTCTTCTACCTTCTATAGCTTTTTCTCTGCATTAAGGCTGTTTAACTTGTCTTGATGTTTAGTCTTGTAGTGCCGTCTCAAATTATATTCTTTGATCACAGCCACATTCTCTCCACAAATTAGACACACGGGTTTACTGCCAATATCAGTAAACATATATTAAGCCTCGCAGCGGCTTTGAAAGGCTCTGTTTTTAGAATCAACTTTTCTCTTGGTCATTTTAAAGGCTAGCTTTGATGTAAATAAATAAATAAATAAATAAATTTAAAAAAAAAAAATTGTGCGTCTACCGACAGACGCTTGACTGATATCAGGTTAGCCTTAGCAGGAAAGGGTGTTGTTATATCTTATGCGCCAATCCAAAACGAGCAACTCAACGTTGCTAGGTCACTATAACGCCGAACATCCACTCACTATACAACTTTTATTTTCGCTTATTCGGATTGAAGCGAGAACGCTCTCAGGTAGCTGATCATTCGGCAAGGCTGCTAATTAGGAAATTTGATTTGCACTTCATATCGTGGTCATTAAAAAAATATTGTTGCCTAAAATTCTCTCTCGAGCCGAATATTTTTGTACGTCGGTTGAGACCTCTCGGGCCTGATATGATTGTACGCCGGGACTAATGTGGTTCGCGGGCCTTGAGTTTGACACATGTGATCTAGAAGAACATCCTCTGAATCAAGTAAGGAGCTTTAAGTACCTAGGAAATATAATATCATCAAATGGCAAATCAGCAAACGAGATCGAAAATAGATGCGATAAGGCAAACAAACTCGCTGAACAAATGGCACCAATACCAAAGAATAAACATGTATCAATAGCCACTAAGAAAGCACTATACAACACGTACAACACTCTATGCTACCAATGCCAAACCTGGAAAATGACAGGGGGGGGGGGGGGGAGAGAAAAAAACAATTACAACAGAAATTAAATTCCCGAGAAGGATACCCAGTGTATCAAGAAGAGAGAAAATCAGAAATGAAGAAATCAGGACAAAATTTGGTGTTATAGCAGCGCTAGATTTTACTAGAAGACAGCAGGTTAAATGGTTTGGCCATATAACTAGATTACCAACTAACAGTATACGTCAACAAGCAATGATGTACAGACCAGATGGAAGCAGAGGAAGAAGCCGGCCACGTAAACGATAGATAGAGGGAATTACAGAGATCATGGAAACCTCGATATATGAAGCACATACACGGGTACTCTCCCGCTGTTTATACTTCACCTCGACACTGCAAGGTACAAGAGGAAGCTGATGAGATGAAGATGGAGACTGCTTATGACTAATCTATGGTCGCTGTAGCAATCTGTACTTGGGATAGATTTTACGAGTTTTAAAGCGTTTCGAAATCTTCAGTTGATGAAGATGTACTAAATCTGGTTTCTGATATTATTGTCAGAATCCTCCATGTTCATAATTTCTTTGGATGGTGGATTAAATCATAGTATACTTCTTTGGCTATTTATGGTGGTGGTTGAGTCGTAGCATGTATCTCCGTTTCTCATATTGTTGACACGTTTGTAAAATAATCTTGGGTAGTCTTTACTAAGCCGTCTCCCTGGTCTAGGTGTTACACGACTTTCTCGTAATCACGTATACTCTCGTGAGTAACGTAACTTGCGCGAGAATTTGTAGCGGTTCTCTCCGCGTCGGTAACTTATGGAGTATGTGAACCGGTCGCTCAGAAAGCAATGGCAAACTACTGAGCGTAATCTTGTCAAGAAATCAACATACAGCTGAAAGATGCTGATGGTGACAGCGATGTCATGTAAAGGATATGAGAACAAACAACTAAAAAACAATCTTTACTAAGGGTTTAAATCAGTTCACCGTATATTCTCCAGGATTAATCTTTAAATGCTTTAATTGTTCGTTTGGAATTTCGCAGTGCTATTCCATAAGTTTTTCTTTTTTTTTTTTTAAATTCGCATATCCTTTTACAGGACATCGCTGTCAACAGCAGCATCTTTCAGCTGTCTGTTGATTTCTTGGCAAGATTACGCTCTGTAGTTTGCCATTGCTTTCTGAGCGGCCGGCTCAGTTATTCCGCAAGTCACCAGCGGGGGACGAACCGCTCCCAATTCTCGCCCGCTACGAGACTCTGCGTGATAAACGGGATTACGGAGAAAGTGGTGTAACCCCTCGGCCAGAGAGACCGGCATTCCATAAGTAACATAGTCTTATTCAGATTTAGATGCAATCCATGTTTTTAACGCTACCTTTTTTCTGGATACGTTATTGTTAACTTCATTGTTCCACCAAGCTGTTCTTAATCTATTGTCCTGCCATACTTTATTTGTTCCAAACTTATTTTCCAGTGTGTGGAGCATGACAACCTTGAAAATTATCCAGTCCTTATCTACATTTGAGTACTCATCGGGGATATTCTTATGTAGCATTTTTTATTTCTTGTTTGAATTCGTCCTTGACCGTATTTTCCCGAAACCTCCTATGATTGATAACGTCTGTTGTTACTTTTTTGTTTCTTATTTTCCTGTATGCTGAATTTTAAAAGAAACAAAACAACATTGTATTGGTTATAACTAATGTGTGATTAGTGTCAATGTCTGTGTTTGGGAGGGCACTTGAATCCATTAACAGTCTTATGTCTGATTTCATAAGTAGAATAAAGTGAATATGACATGCTTGATCTATGTTGTTCCATTTATACCAGGTTTTGGTGTGGCCGCGACGATGTCGGAAAAAAGCTATTTGCTATTATTAATCCTTGTTCGGTGCATATGTTGAGTAGGTGTTCACCATTGCTATTACAGTCTTTGTGTCAATGAATGTCCTCACACATTCATCCCACGGTGTTCTTCTTGTGCCTATTCGTCCTTTGAAATCACCCATCACAATAAGTGCATCTGTCTCAACGACATTGTTTAACGTGTCTGTAAGATTATTAAAATGTTCGTCTTCGTCATCACTGTCAGTGTCGTTACATGGGGCGTTTATCTGTATAATAGTTTGTGTTGTTGTACTGTCTTCTATAATTTATATTAATATTATTCTTTCTTATATACATTTAGTGTTGATAATGCCTTGCGATTTTTCGGGATGTCATATAAAACTCAGCCGGCTGCCTGGCCGAGGGGTTAGCAGCTTTCTCCGTTAATCCCGAATACTCTCGTAATCAACGTGAGCGGACGAGAATTAGAAGTGGATCGAGTCACGCTAGTGACTTATGAGAGTATGCAGCCGGTCGCTCAGAAAGTCGTGGCGTGCTGATGAGCGTAATATAGCCTAGGAATCAACATACAGCTGAAAGATGCTGGTGTTGACCGCAATATCCTGAAACAGGATGGAAACGCGGGGAAAAGAAAAATAAAACTCACTCTATGTTTTGCGTTTGCTCACTGCATATCAGAACGTAATTTTCATGTATTCTGTTTGTGTTCTACCCCTTTTTTCTCGTATCTGCGAGTCCTAATATTTGGATGTTTTATCTTTTTGTGAACTCTACTAGTGCTGGTTCTTTATCTCCTAGTCCACTATCATTCCAAGCTCCGAATATCTCATGTCTGTTTCGTACTTATAGATGTCGTTGTTCAGCGTGTTTCCGGTCTGAGCTCAGATAGAGTCACGCTTCTCTTTCATAATTTTTGTTTTCAACAACATGAAATCAGTATTAACATCTAGAGAGATTAACAACGCATTAAAAGTCAGAATTATCAAATGTGATGTATCTTCAACACCAATGTATGGCGCAGAAGCCTGGAGAATGTACAATCAATTAGAAAGTCGAATAGAGGCCCTAGAGATGTGGATATATCATATATGGAAGTATATGTTGTATGTCATAGAAACAAAAACAATCAAATACAAAGGTTCAAGAAAAACTGGGAATGGAAAGCGAGTTGATGAAAGAAATAAAAAAGACGCAAGTGAAATATTTCACACCACGATAAAAGACGTAACAGTCTTAATAAAACAATACTGGATGAGAGGGAGGGGGGTTTGAAGGCAATCGAGTAAGAAGTAGACAACGATACAATTGGGGAGATAACATCAAGCTCTGATATAATACACAATCAAGGCGAGAGACAGACATTGTTGGAGATCCATTGCAGCCAACATTAATTGTGGAAACGGCATCTGATTGATTCTGATTCAGCACAACACATGCCAGCTGACAGGGATTAGGCCTAGGTCGACAATGCTTCCTGCCCAGTTTGTAGACATTTCACTGTCGACCGACTCCCAGCCAGTGTACAGGATAGTAACAAAACAATACATAAACGCGTCAACGCTTCTGTGGAAAAAACAAATGGCGGACTAGTTGAATGAAAGGGAACTAACCTGCCATTAAGAGTACACCTAACATTACTGGCTGAATTGTCGAACCTGAAATTAGACAAGTGTAATTAACAACCTGCTTGTACACACACGAGAACAGTGGGGAGGGGGGGGGGGGGGGGGGGCGGATGCACTACAGTAACAACAGCCAGGGTAGCACACATATACAACATGTAAACACCTTACCACACAGATTAATGAACACAAAATCCACCTTATAGACACAACAAATAAAATAACCCCTTCACACAGCAATGAAAATAACTACACTCCACGTGCACATTAACTAAAACCTATCGCACACATACACAAGAACTAAAACACCCCCTCCTCCCCCACTATATACACACAGATATGCGGACGATAAAGTATTGATTGAAGATCAGGATCTGCAACATATAGTAGATGCGGTTGTTGCACACAGTGAACAACTAGAGTTAGAATTAAATTGTAAAAAGTCACAGATTATTTATGGTCGTCACTAAGAAGACGGAAATACCACAATGTAATATACAAGTGGCTTCGTGGCTTAGAGGTTATGACTTTTCTCCGTAATCTCGTATACTCTGGTCGGTAACGTGATGACGTTGAGAATCAGCAGTGGTTCGAATCGCATCGGTAATTTACGGGGTATGTGAGCCGGCCGCTCAGAAAGCAATGGCAAACTACTGAGCGTAATCTTGCCAAGAAATCAACATACAGCTGAAAGATGCTGGTGTTGACAGCGATGTTCTGTAAAGGATATGCAAAAAAAAATAAAAAAAAATTCAAGTAAATGGGAACATTCGGTACAATTATCTCGGAACAGTCATAACATCTGATTGGAGAGATTAAATCAAGATCGCCATGGTGAAGGTAGCCTTTTGCAAGATGAAAATCAAACTGGCCAATAAAAGGATGTTGTCATCTGCAACGAGAAACAGGGTGTTGAAGTGCTACATAGAATCTGTACTTTTGTATGGATGTGAAGCGTGGATAATAAGCAGATAAGCTAACACATTCTGATGGCTGTGGAAATGTGGTTTCTGAGGAAAATGCAAAAAACTACCATAGACAGACAGAAAAACCAATGACCAAGCCTTACAAGAAATACATGAAAATCGTACACTGATTGGAAGACATTTTTTGGCCACGTTATGAGAAGAAATAAATTGGAGAACTTGATGACAACAGGCAAGATCGAGGGGGAAGAGAACTAGGGAAAGGCAGAGAAGTAAATACCATGGGATGGCTTGACCACGTGGCATGGTCGAGACAGGATAATTGAGCTGATCCACGACTCTGGTGTTCTAGTGAGATGGCGAAACATGAGTGCCCACGCTTATCGGCACAGCACATGATGAATGAATAAACATTAACAGAAACATTGGTAGTTGGATTCGTGGGGTTGTTTTCACTGACCTAGATTCAAAGATTGACTCAGCCTAAACACGTAGCAGGAAATTTCCTGGGAATTAACAGCGGTCTGTGTGACATTAACCGCATCATCTGTTGATTTCTGATCGGTCTGATAATATATGTCTAGTACAATAGAGCATATGCGCCTTATGGCGTGTACTTTAAACATGAGACAAGCGGAATTAAGTGAAATGTAGGGTACTTCACTAGGCGGTCAAGCAGCTGGAGGGATAGAAGAAAGACTAAGTGATTACATATGGGACTTCTTGGGGTTTAAGCAATAGAGAAGTCTGTCACAGGGAATGGTAGTCTGTCATCTCATCTCATCTCATCTCATCCCATCTCATCTCATCTTATCTCATATCATCATGTTCCTCTTGTACCTTGCGGTATCGAGGTGAAGTATAAACAGCGGGAGAGTGCCCGCTTATGGGCTTCATGTATCGATATTCCCATGGACTCTGTTATTCCCTGCGACCATCGTTTACGTGGTCGGCCTCTTCCTCTGCTTCCCTCTAGTCTGTACATCATTGCTTGTTGTGGTATACTGTTAGTTGGTAACTTACTTGCATGGCCAAACTATTTGACTTGCTGCCTTCTAATAAAATTTCGTGCAGCTATAACCCCCACTTTAGTCCTGATTCCTTCATTTCTGATCTTATCTCTTCTTGATACAATGAGTATTCTTCTCAGGAATCGTTTATACTTCTTTAGTTTTTCTACGAGCAGTATGAAGATCCCCTGCCTGCTTGCTAGGCCAGTCGCAGGTTTAGGACAAAAATCTGACCTAGGGAGTCCATCCCCTATGGCGAGCCATATCCCCGTTAGCCCATGACCTCGCGGTCATGGTTTCCCAGTCTACACCATGTGGAGGTGGGGTTGACTTGTGTAGTCTGCGGGTCATCGGCAGGCTACTAATTTTCACTTTTCACCCCTCCTGGGAGAGGCTAGCCGATCCTAACAATGCCGGCTGCAGGGCCACGCGCAGTCCACACCTTAAATGATAGTCTAGTGAATCTAATGGCCAAAAAGCTCAACTTCGGAACAGTTCAGAAATACAAACACATGTTCTTAACAAAAACAGTTATTTTTTTTTCTTTTTGTTCTTTTTTCTTTTAAAACATATTTTTAACAAAAATCACTAGAATATAAAAAAGATGAAACTATTACCTTGTGAATCAGTAGCAGATGTTGTAGCCGCAGATGTTGTAGCCGTGGATGTTGTAGCCGTGGATGTTGTGGCTGTATCAACACATCAAACAAGTATAAGAAATCGAACATGTTTGTAATCGGTGGTACTAGTTTAGTTTAGTTTAGTTTAGTTTAGTTTAGTTTAGTTTAGTTTAGTTTAGTTTAGTCGATGGATCAACATCACGGCACACGGATGTAACCCATAAGTGTTTCGTTCTCCTCCTAACTCACACCTGAGTCTTGAGAAACTCAGCTCTGTGCACGAACTCCGTAGCACCGTTGAGAATCCTGAAATACTTTGGGTAGATTTTTAACACGAAATTTTGCCCGGGAAGCGCCGTTAGGCTACTCTTTGTCGATTTCCAACTGCCAAGGAATTTTTTTACGTGCGCACCAATACACACGGTGGTACTATACCACGGTGGTACTATAACAAAACAAATAACATCACATCAACAGATTTCATCATTCTCTTATCGTACGGTGTTATAGCATCGTGTGTTGTTGTGTGACATTTCTGCATGATTGACCTTCTTTCCGATCAAGATGGTGGCGGGCGGTTTTGTGTTTTGAACCCGCTCCTTTTTTCACGTAGGTGATGGATAAGTTTCATCTCGCGCGTGTAATTTCTGCGCTAGGATGTAAACCATTACTTTCCTCTCAAAATTTTCGCCGATGCAACGGAGCTTCGTGCATCTGTGCGAATCAATCATGAGTGTTTTTCGCAGCATGTTTAGGTTACTGTGTAGTACACTAGTGGTGTGCAATGTTTTTGGTTTTTTTCATCATGGCAGACCAGCGTTTGTGTCCCTACAAATGGTAAAGAAACCACCGACTAGACGAGGTCCAGGAAGTAAACGACAGGGGAGACGGGCTGGAGCCAGGCGTCACCAGCGAAAATGCAACCGTCTGGGCCTCAAGAACACACGTATTCTATATTGGAATTGTGCCAGCGCAAAACAACTGGGCCCAATTTTGGAAAGCCTGGCATTTATAAAAGATATAGTAACGCTTCAGGAGACGAGACTTGGTGTTAATTTACTCCATATAGCCGGCTTCAAATGTTTTTACAACAGGCGACACCTGGGAATGGCGATTCTGATTCGACACAGCATAGTGTTTTCAGAGCTGGACTTTGTCCAGGTGGGACAGTGACGAGATACAATTATATGCTGTTAGAGTTCACTCCGGTCTACCATTCGTGTTGGTGAATATTTATGCCTGTAACGCGAGTGTGGATTCCCATGGATGACAGTGTTTGGGTGGCATATTATGTCACGAGAGAAATGTCATTTTCTACGGCAATTTCAACGCTAAAGGCAGATCATGGGGAAACATTTCATCCAACACACAAGGCGAGGTGCTCGAGGCGGCACTTGAAACCAGTGACCTTGTGTGTACCAACAG
>JACEFZ010011565.1:0-25000 GCA_014155875.1 Cepaea nemoralis | reverse complement strand
TCCTAGGAGTCGCCTTTGGAGCTACGGAGTTCGTGCTTTGTGCGACGCGTTCCGCACAGAGGAAAGAGACTGCGCTATATGGGATAAATCTCGGCGTAATGAAGTCGACACGGTCGACTTTTAAGCGACTGTTTTTTTATCCCTCAGTGAGGCAAAGACCTTTAATTAACTCACTTCAAGCCGTCCTATCTTTTGGTTTTTTCTGCAGCCACCTCATTGTCCATCCCATGTAGTTCATCTCTCAGTTTCTGCAGCCATCTCATTGTCCATCCCATATAGTTCATCTCTCAGTTTCTGCAGCCACCTCATTGTCCATCCCATGTAGTTCATCTCTCAGTTTCTGCAGCCATCTCATTGTCCATCCCATATAGTTCATCTCTCAGTTTCTGCAGCCACCTCATTGTCCATCCCATGAAGTTCATCTCTCAGTTTCTGCAGCCACCTCATTGTCCATCCCATGTAGTTCATCTCTCAGTTTCTGCAGCCATCTCATTGTCCATCCCATATAGTGCATCTCTCAGTGTCTGCAGCCACCTCATTGTCCATCCCATATAGTTCATATCTCAGTTTCTGCAGCCATCTCATTGTCCATCCCATATAGTTCATCTCTCAGTTTCTGCAGCCACCTCATTGTCCATCCCATATAGTTCATCTCTCAGTTTCTGCAGCCACCTCATTGTCCATCCCATATAGTTCATCTCTGTGTTTCTGCAGCCACCTCATTGTTCATCCCATATAGTTCATCTCTCAGTTTCTGCAGCCACTTCATTGTTCATCCCATATAGTTCTTCTCTCAGTTTCTGCAGCCACCTCATTGTCCATCCCATATAGTTCATCTCTCAGTTTCTGCAGCCACTTCATTGTTCATCCCATATAGTTCTTCTCTCAGTTTCTGCAGCCACCTCATTGTCCATCCCATATAGTTCATTTCTCAGTTTCTGCAGCCACCTCGAAACCCTTCCCGTGTGCATGTCTGTATGTGTGTATGGGTGTATATGTGAGTGTACATATGTGTATGTGTGTGGTTGTGTGTGTGTGTGTATGTCTGCACGTGTGTTTATGTGTGCGTACATGTGTGTTTATATGTATGTGCGTGTGCATGTGTGTGTATGTGCGTGTGTGTGTATGTGTGTGTATGTTCTTGTATGTATGCGTATATGTTTGTGTGTGTATGTGTACATGCATGCAGTGTATGCGACGGAGTGTGGGTGTGTATGAGGCATGTGTTTGTCTGGGGGATGTGTGTCTGGGGGATGTATGTGTGGAGGAGTTGTGCGTGGGTGGATGGGTGATGTATGGGTGGGTGAAGGGATTTGTGGTCGGTGAGGTGTGTGTGTGTGTATGTGGGTGAGGGATGTTTGGGTGATGGTTGGAAGTGTGTGGGTGTTGGTTGGTGGGGGTTGTGTGGGTGAGGAATGTGTATGTGGGTGAGTGATGTGTGGGTGAATGAGTCTGTGGGAGATGTGCGTGGGTTGGTGATGGGTGTGGATGATGGGTATGGGGATGTGTGTATGGGTGGGGGCTTTATCTGTGTGGTTGGGGGTGTGTTGGTGGGGTAATTGTGGGTGGGTGGAGGATGTATGTGTGGGTGGTGAGTTTTGTTTGTAGGTGGGGGATGTGTGGGTGGGTTGGGAGATGTTTGTTTTGTGTGGGTGAGGGATGTGTGGTTGGGGATGTGTATGGGGAATGCGTGTGGGGGATATGTGTGAGGGTGTGGGATGTGTATATGGGCTGAGTGTTGTGTGGGAGGGAAGATGTGTGTGGGTGAGGGATGTGTGTGTGAGTAGGTGGGGTAGGTGTGATTGGGTGTGGAATGTATGGGTAGGTAAAGGATGTATGTGAGGGTGGGGATGTGTGTTTTGCTGGGTGGATGGGGTGTGTGAGTGTGGGTGGGAAGATATGAGATGTATGTGTTGATGGGTGGGTGGGGGATGTGTGGGTGTGAGTGGCTGTGGGATGAGTGCGTGAGTGGGTGGATACATGTGGGAGATGAGAGTGTATGGGTGAGGGATGTGTGTATGGGTGGAAAGATGAGTGTGGGTGGGGATTGTGTGGGTGGTGGGGGTGTGTTGCTATTGAGGTGTGTATTTGTAGATAGGGGATGTGTGTGGGGGGATGTGTGTATGGGTGGGGAGATGTATGGGTGGGGAGATGTGTGTGTGTGTGTATGGTGAGGTGTGTGTGGGTGGGGAATGTGTAGATACAGATGTGTGGTTAAGGGATGTATGATTGGGGGATGGGTGATTGGGGGTGGGGGTGGAGGATGAGTAGGTGGGTGAGTGTTGCGTAGGTTTGGGGTGGGGATGTGTGTGTTTGGGCGTGGGATGTGTGGGTGGGTGGGGGGATTTTGTTTGTGGTGGATGTTTGAACGTGGGTGATGTGTGGGTGGATGCTAGTTTTGTGTGTGGGTAGGTGCGTGATGTGTGGATTGGCGGGGGTATGTTGTGTAGGTGGGGATGTGTGGTTGGGGTATGTGCGTGTGTTGTAGAGAATATGTGGTTGGGTATGTGTTGATGGGTTATGGGATGAGTGGAGCATGTGTGTGTGTGGGGGGGGGGAGATGTGTGTGGGTGGGGAGATGTGTGTAGGTGGCGAATGTGTGTGTGGGTGATGGGTGGGCGGTGCATGTATGTGTGCCTGGGTGTGTGTGTGTGGGTGGGTGATGTGTTTGTGGGGGGATGTGTGATGGGTGGGAGATGTGTGTGTGTGTGTGTTTGGGGATATGTGTGTAGGTGTGGGTGTGTGTGGGTTTGGGTTGTGTACGTGGGGGATGGGTGGATGGGTGGTGGCATGTATGTGTGCCTGGGGGTGTGTGTGTGGTTGGGTGGGGGTGTGTGTGTGTATGGATGGATACTTGGGGTATGTGTCTCATAACATGGTAATATTCATTGTTTGTTTACAACAGTCATTTGACAATGTTCTTTTTCTATGTGAATGTATTATGCGTTATTGATGAACGAAAGATGAGTGATTAGAAGGGCCGAATTTAAGACGGGCCTGCGTGCCCAATTTGTTACCTTTTGAAAATAAAGTCCGTTCGTTCGTTCGTTATCATATAGTTCATCTTTTAGTTTAATTCTCCTCTCTGTGTTTTATTAGATCTCTCACTATTTCGTTCGCCCAACGGGTTCCAGGCAAGGGAGTTTTTTGTTATACGACCCTCGGGTTCTCTCTCCCTCTCCTCTCTCTCTCTCTCTCTCTCTCTCTCTCTCTCTCTCTCTCTCTCTCTCTCTCTCTCTTCTCTGTGTGTGTGTGTGTGTCTTTAGTAGTAGTAGTAGTAGTAGTAGTAGTAGTAGTAGTAGTAGTAGTAGTAGTAGTAGTAGTAGTAGTAGGTGGGGGAGGAGGAGGAGCAGCAGCAGCAGCATCGGTTGTAATACTAGTAAGTATACAATGGTAGGACAGAATCCCCAATATAGAGATCATGAAGAGAACGAAACAAATCGCAATGAATCAAGAGGTGAAGAAACGACTGGCGTCAGATAGGAGACGCACTGAGAAAACCTGAGGACAATATAACTAGACACTCCCTTGTCTGGAACCCACAAGATAGGACACACACTGAGAAAACCTGAGGGCAATATAACTAGATACTCCCTTGTCTGGAACCCACAAGATAGGACACACACAGAGAAAACCTGAGGACAATATAACTAGACACTCCCTTGTCTGGAACCCACAAGATAGGACACACACAGAGAAAACCTGAGGACAATATAACTAGACACTCCCTTGTCTGGAACCCACAAGGCTAACGAAATAGCGGGCGACCTACATACACATGGAGAAGAGAATTGCAGACAGGGATGAATAATATGGGAGAGCTCTGCATGAGACAGCAAACAGACACTACGGCTTGGCGTGATTTGCCTGAGCCCTTCGGTGGGGCGGGGGGGGGGGGGGGGGGCTGAAGACAGAAGAAACAGAATAGGTCTGCATGACAGATCTGTGCATGTATGCTTTATAAATCTTTACTTTGTCTGTTGCTTGTTCTTATCCCCAGTGTGTTTCTTTCAGTACCTTGTGTGTTTGTTTAAGTGTTAGGCTAGGGTGTGACCAAACCTTGAGTCTTCGCTGTTTTACTACTGTAACTTGTCTTCTGTGGCCTATTATGTATTCTGAAACGCTGTCAGTGTTTCATTCCAGGTGGTGTTTGTCATGTTTATGTTAATACCACGTTTCGAATGCTTATTTGCAATATTTATTATTTGTCTATTTTTATCAGAATCATATAATGCGAGTGGCCCTATGTACATACGAAGAACCATCTTCATTGATCAGCTTATTTTCTTTTACGTTGAAATTTGTTTGGTTTCTCCTAGACCGCCATCTTTTCCATTCACATAGTTTCCAATTCTGTGTCCAAATGCGGTGATAATAACATATATTGTTATTTGTATTAATTATTATTGTAAAATGTCTGGAGGCAGTGACATAAGCTGATTCAATGCTAACATGCGCACGCTGCCTGTCAGGGAGTCAACAGATTCATTTTGAAAACTGTCAGTCAACATGCTAATTATGTGTGATCGGAAGCCACAGGACGTCGCACATTGACAATACTCTTTTTATTTTGAATTTGCTTATCAGTGTTTATTGTTTTTATTGCCCTCCAGTCTGTCTTCTTTTTCTTTAGAGTGCCCATATGATGTACAAAATTGTGTTTATTTTTAGCACAATTCCACGCACTCACAAAAACGCACACATACACTTTCAGAAAGTGCCAAACCAAATTCACAAAAACCCCTCCTATGAATCGAACTGAGACTTTCTCCACAGTAAATGACTGTACTACCAGCCGACCGCCGAGACGCCTATACATTCCAGTGCATATCTTTTTATTAATTCATCTGCAACTTCTACCACCTCAGATTTCCCTGCATGCCTTTCTAATGCGTATTTTCGTTATGCGTTCGTGGGGGGCTTAGGAGCCGCTTGCATGTCAGTTGTTACACGTAATCTGCATTTACGTAATAATATGGCATGTTGACGGCTAAATCTCTCACCAGAACGCCCATCTTTCTAAGGATGCTTGGATAATACTGACCGTCTTAAATTGATGTTATTTCACTTTTTGCATACTCCTTCATCGCCTCCATTGACCGCACAGATGAAATTGATTTCCTGTTGGACAAACTTAGTTAATGCCTTCTTGTGGCTAATTTTTTTCTTCTTTTTCCTGGTGAGTTTTTACTAAGGTAATAAGTAAAGAAAGGGAAGTTTGCGTTTATTCATAGAACACGCCTGCGTCCGTTTTGATCAGAAGTGAATCATGTGATCTTTTCGTTATACTTTCACGTGAAGTGTTTTAAGTGTGTTTCAGTGTAAATGTAAAACCAATACTCTTGTAAATTTTGTACACAGTAAAAATTGTAAAGATGTAAAGTTATTAGCTTAAGTGGGATATTTTGTACATCTCTTAGTGGTGAGGTGCATAGAAATAATTGTATGGATAGATAGATAGATAGATAGATAGATAGATAGATAGATAGATAGATAGATAGATAGATAGATAGATAGATAGATAGATAGATAGATAGATAGATAGATAGATAGATAGATAGATAGATAGATAGATAGATAGATAGATAGATAGATAGATAGATAGATAGATAGATAGATAGATAGATAGATAGATAGATAGATAGATAGATAGATAGATAGATAGATAGATAGATAGATAGATAGATAGATAGATAGATAGATAGATAGATAGATAGATAGATAGATAGATAGATAGATAGATAGATAGATAGATAGATAGATAGATAGATAGATAGATAGATAGATAGATAGATAGATAGATAGATAGATAGATAGATAGATAGATAGATAGATAGATAGATAGATAGATAGATAGATAGATAGATAGATAGATAGATAGATAGATAGATAGATAGATAGATAGATAGATAGATAGATAGATAGATAGATAGATAGATAGATAGATAGATAGATAGATAGATAGATAGATAGATAGATAGATAGATAGATAGATAGATAGATAGATAGATAGATAGATAGATAGATAGATAGATAGATAGATAGATAGATAGATAGATAGATAGATAGATAGATAGATAGATAGATAGATAGATAGATAGATAGATAGATAGATAGATAGATAGATAGATAGATAGATAGATAGATAGATAGATAGATAGATAGATAGATAGATAGATAGATAGATAGATAGATAGATAGATAGATAGATAGATAGATAGATAGATAGATAGATAGATAGATAGATAGATAGATAGATAGATAGATAGATAGATAGATAGATAGATAGATAGATAGATAGATAGATAGATAGATAGATAGATAGATAGATAGATAGATAGATAGATAGATAGATAGATAGATAGATAGATAGATAGATAGATAGATAGATAGATAGATAGATAGATAGATAGATAGATAGATAGATAGATAGATAGATAGATAGATAGATAGATAGATAGATAGATAGATAGATAGATAGATAGATAGATAGATAGATAGATAGATAGATAGATAGATAGATAGATAGATAGATAGATAGATAGATAGATAGATAGATAGATAGATAGATAGATAGATAGATAGATAGATAGATAGATAGATAGATAGATAGATAGATAGATAGATAGATAGATAGATAGATAGATAGATAGATAGATAGATAGATAGATAGATAGATAGATAGATAGATAGATAGATAGATAGATGGATGGATGGATGGATGGATGGATGGATGGATGGATGGATGGATGGATGGATGGATGGATGGATGGATGGATGGATGGATGGATGGATGGATGGATGGATGGATGGATGGATGGATGGATGGATGGATGGATGGATGGATGGATGGATGGATGGATGGATGGATGGATGGATGGATGGATGGATGGATGGATGGATGGATGGACGGACGGACGGACGGACGGACGGGACGGACGGACGGACGGACGGACGGACGGACGGACGGACGGATGGATGGATGCATGGATGCATGGATGCATGGATGGCTTGCTGGCTTGCTGGCTTGCTGGCTGGCTGGCTGGCTGGCTGGCTGGCTGGCTGGCTGGCTGGCTGGCTGGCTGGCTGGCTGGATGGATGGATGGATGGGTAGATGGACAGACAGACAGACATACAGACAGATTGACGATATGGCAGACGGGCATACAGACAAACATTAAAATATAGATACATAATGTTCCATGGTGATATCCGTTGACTGTCATTGCTCGCCATTTCACATCACAACAGTCTCTAGTCAGGTCCGTGTTCTTGTCACAATTTCGCCATCTCACAATCACAACAGTCTCTAATTAAGTCTGTGTTATTGTCACAATTTCGCCATCTCACTATCACAACAGTTTCTAGTCAGGTCCGTGTTCTTGTCACACTTTCGCCATCTCACTATCACAACAGTCTCTAATCAAGTCTGTGTTATTGCCACAATTTCGCCATCTCACTATCACAACAGTCTCTAATCAGGTCCGTGTTCTTGTCACAATTTCGCCATCTCACAATCACAAAAGTCTCTAGTGAGGTCTGCATTCTTGTCACAATTTCGTCATCTCACTATCACAACAGTCTCTAGTCAGGTCTGCATTCTTGTCACAATTTCGCCATCTCACAATCACAACAGTCTCTAGTCAGGTCTGCGTTCTTGTCACAATTTCGCCATCTCACAATCACAACAGTCTCTAGTCAGGTCTGCATTCTTGTCACAATTTCGCCATCTCACAATCACAATAGTCTCTGGTCAGGTCCGTGTTCTTGTCACAATTTCGCCATCTCACAATCACAATAGTCTCTGGTCAGGTCCGTGTTCTTGTCACAATTTCGCCATCTCACAATCACAACAGTCTCTAGTCAGGTCCGTGTTCTTGTCACAATTTCGCCATCTCACAATCACAACAGTCTCTAGTCAGGTCTGCATTCTTGTAACAATTTCGCCATCTCACAATCACAACAGTCTCTAGTCAGGTCTGCATTCTTGTCACAATTTCGCCATCTCACAATCACAACAGTCTCTAGTCAGGTCCGTGTTCTTGTCACAATTTCGCCATCTCACAATCACAACAGTCTCTAGTCAGGTCTGCATTCTTGTCACAATTTCGCCATCTCACAATCACAACAGTCACTAGTCAGGTCTGCATTCTTGTCACAATTTCGCCATCTCACAATCACAACAGTCTCTAGTCAGGTCTGCATTCTTGTCACAATTTCGCCATCTCACAATCACAACAGTCTCTAGTCATGTCTGCATTCTTGTCACAATTTCGCCATCTCACAATCACAATAGTCTCTGGTCAGGTCCGTGTTCTTGTCACAATTTCGCCATCTCACAATCACAATAGTCTCTGGTCAGGTCCGTGTTCTTGTCACAATTTCGCCATCTCACAATCACAATAGTCTCTGGTCAGGTCCGTGTTCTTGTCACAATTTCGCCATCTCACAATCACAACAGTCTCTAGTCAGGTCCGTGTTCTTGTCACAATTTCGCCATCTCACAATCACAACAGTCTCTAGTCAGGTCCGTGTTCTTGTCACAATTTCGCCATCTCACAATCACAACAGTCTCTAGTCAGGTCTGCATTCTTGTCACAATTTCGCCATCTCACAATCACAACAGTCTCTATTCATGTCTGCATTCTTGTCACAATTTCGCCATCTCACAATCACAATAGTCTCTGGTCAGGTCCGTGTTCTTGTCACAATTTCGCCATCTCACAATCACAACAGTCTCTAGTCAGGTCCGTGTTCTTGTCACAATTTCGCCATCTCACAATCACAATAGTCTCTGGTCAGGTCCGTGTTCTTGTCACAATTTCGCCATCTCACAATCACAATAGTCTCTGGTCAGGTCCGTGTTCTTGTCAGAATTTCGCCATCTCACAATCACAACAGTCTCTAGTCAGGTCCGTGTTCTTGTCACAATTTCGCCATCTCACAATCACAACAGTCTCTAGTCAGGTCTGCATTCTTGTCACAATTTCGCCATCTCACAATCACAACAGTCTCTAGTCATGTCTGCATTCTTGTCACAATTTCGCCATCTCACAATCACAACAGTCTCTAGTCAGGTCTGCATTCTTGTCACAATTTCGCCATCTCACAATCACAACAGTCTTTAGTCAGGTCTGCATTCTTGTCACAATTTCGCCATCTCACAATCACAACAGTCTCTAGTCATGTCTGCATTCTTGTCACAATTTCGCCATCTCACAATCACAATAGTCTCTGGTCAGGTCCGTGTTCTTGTCACAATTTCGCCATCTCACAATCACAATAGTCTCTGGTCAGGTCCGTGTTCTTGTCACAATTTCGCCATCTCACAATCACAATAGTCTCTGGTCAGGTCCGTGTTCTTGTCACAATTTCGCCATCTCACAATCACAACAGTCTCTAGTCAGGTCCGTGTTCTTATCACAATTTCGCCATCTCACAATCACAACAGTCTCTAGTCAGGTCTGCATTCTTGTCACAATTTCGCCATCTCACAATTACAACAGTCTTTAGTCATGTCTGCATTCTTGTCACAATTTCGCCATCTCACAATCACAATAGTCTCTGGTCAGGTCCGTGTTCTTGTCAGAATTTCGCCATCTCACAATCACAACAGTCTCTAGTCAGGTCCGTGTTCTTGTCACAATTTCGCCATCTCACAATCACAACAGTCTCACTGATAATTGTGTCAGGCCTGTGTTCTTGTCACAATTTCGCCATATGGTCAAGCATCTCTTTGTCTTCCCCTTGCTCCTTTCTTGTTTTGTTTGTCAGTGGTCACTAAACTGTAACGTGCATTTCCCCTCATAACATTCACTAAACATTGCGACTTTCTGTTTCTAATCTCTCTCATCAGTTTACTGTTTTCATCTGTTTGTGAACGTTATGCCCAATTCGTTTGTTAGCCTGTCCAGATTTATAACAGACAATTTGTCTTGGATACAACGATATCTCCTTTACTCAGTATAGAGCAGTGGTTCTCAACCTTTTTTGGCCCGTGCTCCCCTTCACCATATTTTCAGAACGTCATTCCCCCCTTTCGTATTTCCTACCTAAAAATTCCCTCCCTCCCGCCCCTACACAGTATACGTAATAATGGAAGCACATACTAAAACAAGTCTAGACGTCCACATAAAACGTGATTTGTGGGTCTACTTACTTTATAAAATGAATTTTAGAAGGGTGAGACGTACAGAACCGTAAAGTATGAAGGGAAAAACAAGATCAAGTAATCGGTTCTTGTATTAACGCGATCTTGAAATAATCTTCATTCCCCCCCCCCCCCTGGAAACCCCAAAATTCCCCCCCCCCCTGGTGGGAGGGGGGGGAATTCCCCACCGGTTGAGAACCACTGGTATATAGTATAGAACTGTAGTCTGCAAATTCTCAAACTTCTCTGTTTGGTTCATCAATATATGATTACTAAATGCCACTAGTGTCATTATCAAAGCACAATTAAGTTTACATAAGGCACCCATATGGTTCCGCCTAAGCACCGTTTGAAGCATGTGGAGTGGTGTGTTAGTTCTATACAGAAAATACTGCACTCGAGAAAGTATTATTACACTAGAAAAGCGTTTTTTCAAGGGCCAAGAAAATCATTTTTTTTTAAATGTTGCATATCCCTTACAGGACGTCGCAGTCAACACCAGCATTTTTCAGCTGTTGTTGATGTACTAGGTAAGTTTTACGTTCAGTAGTTTGCCATTGCTTTCTGAACGACCGGCTCCCATACCAACACGTTATAACACAACGCGACACGGTCTGCTGCACAAATCGGTCGCAGCTGAGTTTCGAACGCATGGCAAGCGGCTCACAAACCGCGTTAGCAAGTCTTTGGCCACGGAGCTCGAGAAAGAAAATCATCATCTTCACTTATTCATACTATACCATTGAGGCCCCCAGAGAATAATGGTCAAAATACGGCCGAACTTAATGAGATAAGTCTAGCTGCCGACCGGATGTCCACACATCACAAAGGTAGGATTAACATGCAGTGTATCCCTGTTCGAGTTCAGTTCAGTCAAGAATTGACATCGCAACACTCTGGATATTCCCATACGCGTTCTGTCCTAGTCTACAGCTACCAGCGAAGAGGTCCTAATACTAATGGTATCAGTTGCAATCTGAGTATGTGTCCGTCTGGTAATTCATCGGAGAATTGAGTGTCGGCCAAATCTTCTGGTCACTCCCTGCCGCACCATTCTCTGCAAGCCATAATGATGTATCTGTTCTGCTACACCGTACACACGATCCCCCACGGCCCCAACTGCATCTGCAATTGCCCTGGAAAGTAAAAGTGTTCTTCTATACTATACACACGACCCCATGGGCCACGACTACATCTGAATTGTCGTGTACCAGTACCCCACCCAGCCGTGCAGATACAGCCAATGTCCGCATGTTCAGTTCCCAGTACACCAGCATGTCCTGGAGAAAAGATGTAGCGAAAGATCCCATTAGATTTTTTAATTTGATGCGTGTCACTCTCTACAAAACATTCCTGTCTTCACTCTGCTCAGCATGCTCTATGAGTCCATTATAATCACGACTTGTGTAAACTGTTATCTTCCAGCCAGCGGAACGTCGCAGTCACTTCCTCAACCTCCGTTCTCTAGGTTTTGTAGTATCATATCTCAGGCTTTCCTGCACTAAACACTGTCGATTAACAATATCACTGAATCCCCAGACACTTCTTTTGCCTCTTATCAAAGTGCCATCCGTGTAAATGATAACTTCACCTGGGGGAGCATTGTCGTGTATCAATTGTTACACCTCCTATTTAGCGCTG
This sequence comes from Cepaea nemoralis, assembly GCA_014155875.1. Taxonomy (NCBI): domain Eukaryota; kingdom Metazoa; phylum Mollusca; class Gastropoda; order Stylommatophora; family Helicidae; genus Cepaea; species Cepaea nemoralis. The sequence continues at coordinate 13,209 of JACEFZ010011565.1, read as the reverse complement.
TCTGCTGGCCAATTCCTATACTTCCGATACAGCGGGATTATGAGATTGCGCAGGTCTGAGATTTCGTGTGACATTCTGACCTATTCCTCTCCTATCCCAGTGTTTTCAAGCATACACAATTCTCTGATGGTGTCATCTGCCTGAACTATCCATGATGTTCCTCTTACCAGCATGTAGCTCTTATCTGTGTCTAGGGCTTCATGCATGAAATGTTCCTTGTCCTCGGCCACTCGGAGATATGACTTAGCCTGCTGCACCTTTAGCATGTCCGCAATCTTTTACAAAGCCAGGATGTATCTCATATAGAGTATCGATGTTTCCCTTGTGCATTCCAGGATCACGCACATAGCTTTATTCTGTAATGTACTCTAGTTTCACAAGCCGACTATTGAACATGTAAGCAGCCCCGATCCTTGCTCAGTTACTGGGCTAATCATATGTTAGTTGGTTGCATATCCTTCGGATGTTATCGCAGTCATCCCCAGCATTTTTGTTTGTGATTTCTTAACAAGTCTACGTTCAGTAGTTTGCCATTGCTTTCTGAACGACCGACACTCATTTCATTTTATGAAAAACAACACAAGGCGATCTGCTGCCAAATCGCTCGCGGCTATGTTTCGAACGCGATATGTAGGATTACGAATTGCGTCCGTAATCTCTGTGCCGCAGAGACGGCTAATCATGGGTAAGATAATCATACTGTATATGGTAATTCTAACATACCACCAACGACGGCGGACAGACAGACTGGCAAAGGATGGGTCTGGACAGGCGTGTACACAAAAGTATCACAAAACAGCAATCAGACGTGCAACTACAGAAAAGTAGTAGAAATGGTGGACTACTGGAGCCCCTGAGATCATCATCATCATGTACCATGCCGATAAGCGTGGGCGGTCATGTTTTGCTATCTTACGCAATCACCAGAGTCGTGGATTACCCTGGGATGAACGTTTACAAATATATATCCAGACCTGACCTCATGCTCAACATAAACCATTTGACAAGGAAGGGCCAGAACACGAGTTAGGCTTCTATTACAATTCATATGACTTGATTAATGCATTAACACACCATATATAACTTGATTAATACAACAATTGTAACACAACACGTATGACTTGATTAATGCATGTACCACACCACATTTGACTTGATGAATACATGTAACAAAATACATTTGACTAGATTTACGCTTCTAACACAACACATATGACTTAAATTTATATATAACACAACACATTTGACTTGATTTACATATAACACAACATACATGACTTAATTTACATATAACACAACACATTTGATGTGGTTAACAAATAACACAACACATTTGACTAAATTTACATATAACACAACACATTTGATGTGATTAACAAATAACACAACACATATGACTAAATTTACATAAAACACAACACATGTGACTTGATTTACACTTCTAATACAACACATTAGACTTGATTTACTCTTATAACACATATTACTGAACATCCACACCTCGGCTCAGATTGTTAACTTTCAGTCTTCCGTTCCATACATTTGTTATGTTAACCCACACGACCCTACTTATTGGCTTACATCCTTCCTTTCCAAACATGTCTTATATTAACCCACCTGACGCCAAATATTGGCTGACATTCATCCGTGCCCTCTTGGCTTTGGGTTAGGTTCTGTTGAAAATAAAAGAAACCCAAAACACGGAATGGAAACATTACCCACACAAGCTTAATCCCAGCAGACTGTGTGTTGTGCCTACTTGTGTCCTCGTTATGTCGGTCACATGTCCCCCACAGATGTGAAGTTCCAGTGCTGGTCTTGCGCACACACTGGTTTCAGAGGTTGGAGAGGGGGAGGAGAGTTTCTGCAATATAGTGCCCATGAAGAGCTTACTTCCCCACCGGTGGACAGGGAAATCTCTACACCCATCACACATCCATAGATGAACTAAGCAATCAGCAAGTCTTAGAAAAAAACTATGAGAACCATAAACTGATTAGAGAAATTAGACGTGGGCAGCCAATGTTTTTGGACACGTTATGAGAAGAAATACATTATAAAACTTGGTGATAACTGACAATATTGAGGGAAACGATTAAAAGGAAGGCAGATATATACAGATCTAGATGGTTTGACCATGTGGCATAATCGAGACAAGAACACAGAACTGATCCACGACTCTGGTGATCGCGTGAGATGGCGAAATGTGACAGCCGACGCTTATCGGCATGGTCCATTATAATGATGATAGATGCCAGGCTGTTTTAGGCGTCACAAAATGTGAATGTCAAACCGCCACAAGAAATGAATGTCAAACCATCACAAGATCTGAATGTTAAACTATCACAAGATCTGAATGTTACACCATCACAAGATCTGAATGTCAAACCATCGAACGTGAAATGAAACGTGAAACTTAGCCATCAAGACATCTTTCCGTTCCAGTAATATCGTTCGTTACACAGTAGTTAATACTTGAACTCCTTCTAACCTAGTAATTCATTACTTGAATATAATGACTGCTGTGAATACAAATGTTAACGAGACAGATGGATTGATTGATTGATTGATTTAGGAGCCGACATCACAGCATTCGGAACATTCCCATAAGCGCTCCGCCCCTATCCTCAGAAGCCAGCGAAGAGTTCCAACCCCAATAGTACCATTAGCAATCTGAATATATGTGCGTCTCGCCTTTCCTCTAAGCGCCGAGCATCGGCCAGATCCCCTCGTCACTCCACGCTTTCGCATTCTTGCCAGACCATGGTGATCCATTTGCTCCTCCGAGGTGTACACGTGCTCCCACAAGGCCGCAACCACGTCTGCCTTATCATGCATCAGTACTCCACCAAGTTTTGCAGAGCCAGCCAATCTGTCTGCCTGTTCATTCCCCAACACACCAGCATGCCCCGGAGAAAATATCCAGACGATGCTTGTCACCCTTGACTTCCGAAGCGAAGCAAGCCACTCGGCACGAAGCTTGCTAGTCCTAACGAGATAGATATTGTTACCTACACTAATATCGAGAGTTGCTTGGCATTCAGTTAATACAGGAACGTGATATGGATCTGTGAAGTATTAGGGCAATTACATTGTGTAATCCTGAATGCACAATGGCCAGTCTGTCCATCTCCTAGCGAACGGCGTGGATCTCAGGCGTGGAACTCTTGTCCCATCTCTATTATGTGATAATATCTGCTTGACCTCCTACAGATGACACTAACCCGCCTGCGCGCACCAATATTGGTCGTTATATTATCCTCAATGAACATTAAATCATTCAGTCCATATTGCCTTGGATCCCTTCAACAGTACCTCTAACAGCATGTAGCGATAGACGACACTAGTTCAGTATTGGTTGACTTGTCTTCTTAGGCTCCCTGCACAGCGCTCATGTGTGCCTTCACACCAGTAGATGTGATGTTCTTGCAGTCTGGTGAAGGTGCAGATTCATAGTCGTCACTTGATTCGTTTAATCGCCCTGCTTCTCTTTTGTGACATCCCATCTAATATGTTCTAAATGTAATCGTTGTAATTGTTGTGACATCCCATCTAAGATGTTCTAAGTACAATCGTTATAACTGTTCTTGTGTGTTTATTTTTCAGAATTGTGGCGACGTGTCCCCGACGACACTGTCACCTGATGTCTCACCTAGTAATTCCTGCGATGAAGGCGAAGGAGCCAGGTAAAGGTCTTAATTAACCCACATTAAGTTATTGTTAGTGGACAATTAACCTAGATGAAGTCATTCTTAGTGGCTTTAAAAAAAAATTACCTAAATGAAGTAATTGTTAGTGGAAAATTAACCTAGTTGAATTCATTGTTAATGGACAATTAACCTTGATGAAGTCATTGTTTGTGGACAATTAACCTAGATGAAGTCATTGTTAGTGGACATTTAACTTAGATGAAGTCATTGTTAGTGGACATTTAACCTTGATGAAGTCATTGTTAGTGGACATTTAACCTTGATGAAGTCATTGTTAGTGGACATTTAACCTTGATGAAGTCATTGTTAGTGGACATTTAACTTAGATGAAGTCATTGTTAGTGGACATTTAACTTAGATGAAGTCATTGTTAGTGGACATTTAACTTAGATGAAGTCATTGTTCGTGGACATTTAACTTAGATAAAATCATTGTTAGTGGACATTTAACATAGATGAAGTCATTGTTAGTGGACAATTAACTTAGCTGAAGTCATTGTTAGTGGACATTTAACTTAGATGAAGTCATTGTTAGTGGACAATTAACTTAGATGAAGTCATTCTTAGTATACAATTAACTTAGATGAAGTCATTGTTAGTGGACATTTAACTTAGATGAAGTCATTGTTAGTGGACATTTAACTTAAATGAAGTCATTGTTAGTGGACATTTAACTTAGATAAAGTCATTGTTAGTGGACATTTAACTTAGATGAAGTCATTGTTAGTGGACAATTAACTTAGATGAAGTCATTGTTAGTGGACAATTAACTTAGATGAAGTCATTGTTAGTGGACAATTAATTTAGATGAAGTCATTGTTAGTGGACAATTAACTTAGATGAAGTCATTGTTAGTGGACAATTAACTTAGATGAAGTTATTGTTAGTGGACAATTAACTTAGATGAAGTCATTGTTAGTGGACAATTAACTTAGATGAAGTCATTGTTAGTGGACAATTAACTTAGATGAAGTCATTGTTAGTGGACAATTGACTTAGATGAAGTCATCGTTAGTGGACATTTAACTTAGATGAAGTCATTGTTAGTGGACAATTAACTTAGATGAAGTCATTGTTAGTGGACAATTAACTTAGATGAAGTCATTGTTAGTGGACATTTAACTTAGATGAAGTCATTGTTAGTGGACAATTAATTTAGATGAATTCATTGTTAGTGGACAATTAATTTAGATGAAGTCATTGTTAATGGACATTTAACTTAGATGAAGTCATTGTTAGTGGACATTTAACTTAGACAACATAGCCCGGCTATCATATCTACAAATTACTCTACACGCCACTGGAAGTAATATAATAATGAGCTAATATTCCTTGTGGAGTTCCCAGCAAGCAAGCGTTCTGACCCACCTGGGCCCTTCCCTACTTCTGTGGCGAAGGGATTACGGACGAAATTTGTCATCCCGCATACCGCTTTTGAAAGACGGCAACGTGAGACTTGGCAGCAGACCGGTATCAGTGCAAGTAGTTCAGAAACCAATGGCAAGCTACTGAACGTAAACTGGCCAAGAAATCATAAACAGCCAAACAAATGCTGGGGTTTACTGCGACGTTCTAAACATGATGTGCAGCTAACTAAGTCGACAGATCATCCTCATTGCACATCGAACCATTCAGTTCATAAGTGCTTGGATTCCCTCCTCAGCAAATCCCGCAGCGTGTAGCGGCTCATGAGACACCAGTTCTGTGTTGGTTTATTACTCTTATTTGGCTTCCTGCGTAACGTTCTTGTTTGGCCACACCTCTTTTAACTTGCTGTTCTCGCAGCCTGACCATAGTTGTAGATTCCCAGTCATCGCTTGGTTCTCGTAAACGACTTACTTCTCTTAGAGCATTCAGAATGTCTGCCTGGTCCATGGCTCGTCCGCATTCCACAGTAGCCCTACCTGCAAGACTGTCAGCCTGCTCATTCCCAAGTACGCCCGCATGCCCTGGCACGAGGAGGAAACTAATCTTTGCCAGCCGAGGCCGCTCCAAAGACAGCAGCCACTCTCTTCTGACCCACCCCATCTCTATCCTCCAGAGCATGCTCATTGAGTCACTAAGGACACAAGCCCGATTGAATGTCTGTGTCTGGAACCATGCTATTGCTTTACTTACTACCATGAGTTCCATAGTCAGGCTGCATGTGGTCAAAGCAAAAGTGCCAGACTCTTCCTTCTCAGTTTTCCCTCCGGCCTGAACCGTAAAGGCCCATGAACTTCTCACTCCTCGGACGACCGACCCATCTGTATAAATGACAGCATCATCCTCTAAAGAAGTCTCGAAGATCACAGCCTCTACTTCCGCCTCCACAGCAGCTGGGTTTTCTTGTCTGCATTTCCTGTCTAGTTGGTCATTGGCACCTTGCCGTCTTGACAGACGATAGTTTGTGTTTCAGAAAGGCATAATAACTTTTACCCATGGCGGTAGCGAATGTGACTGATAAGGCCAATTCGCGCTGTAAATGTTCGTTCACAGTGGGTGCATGTGAACACGTGGTCATTTCCACCATCATGCACCATCTTACGTCTCACACGCTCGGTGTGTGACTTATCTGCAATAATTTTCTCCTTTGTCTTTATTCCATTTCTGATGTTTGCCCTCCATGCAACACGTTCAGCGGCGACTTGCTCCCAATGTGCATTATCAATGCCTGTATCAATCATGTCCCGCTTACACACATCTTTGTATCGTAGTAGAGGCCGACCCTGAGATCTCTTACCCATCTGTAATTCACCAAAAAATATGTCCTTTGGTATTCTACCATCATCCATCCTCCTAAGATGTCCTATCCATCTAAGTCTACGAAGACTGAGCATGGAATAAACCGTCACACAACCTGATCTTTCCAATACTTCAGTATTTGTGATTTTGTCTTGCCACTTAATACCAAGAATTCTTCGCAGACACCGCATATGAAAGCTGTTTAAACGTTTCTCTTGGTGTGAGTAAGTTGTCCAGGTTTCACTGCCATAAAGAAGAGTACTAAGGACACAGGCTTGATAGACAAGGACTTTTGTTTTGGCAGTAAGCTTCCTGTTCTCCCAGACTCTTTTTCTTAACCTGTTCATTGTTGTTGCTGCCTTACCAATCCGGATGTTGATTTCCTGATCTAGGGATAATTTGCTATTTACCACTGATCCTAGATATGTAAAATGGTCTACCATCTCTAGTTCGGCGTCGTCAATAAAGATTGATGGTACCCCATGTGCACCTTGTGACATAATCTGTGTCTTCTTTTTGCTAATTGTTAAACCAAATTCAGAACAAGCATTGGAGAATGCAGATAGTAGACATTGCTAATTCTTCCTCAGAGTGGGTCGTAACTGCAGCATCATCTGCAAAAAGCAACTCTCTGATCAGTACCCTCCTAATTTTGGTCTTGGCCTTCAATCTCTGAGCATTGTAGAGGCCGCCATCTGAGCGTGAGTGAATGTATATACCACCATCCTGATCACGAAAGGCATATTTCAGTAGAAGTGAAAAGTATATTCCAAAGAGGGTGGGAGCTAGTACACAACCTTGCTTAACTCCACTCTTGATTTCAAACTCTTCAGAAGTTGCACCATCAAACTTGATTATACCCTTCATGCCTGTGTGGAACGATTCCACAATGGACAGAAGAGTTGGTGGGCAGCCAATCTTCTTTAGTGCCTTGAACAGACCCTCACGACTGACCAAATCAAATGCCTTTGTGAGGTCGATGAAGGCAATAAACAGTGGTTGATTCTGTTCACGGCATTTTTCTTGCATTTGTCGCAATGAGAATATCATATCAATGGTAGACCGGTTCTGTCGAAAGCCACACTGTGATTCGGGGTAGACTTGATCTCCTAGGACTTGAAGTCTGCGCAGAACAATTCTGGCAAATACTTTTCCAACAATACACAGAAGTGAGATACCCCTATAGTTGTTGCAGTCGCTCCGATCGCCCTTGTTCTTGTACAGTGTTATGATGCTTGAATCTTTGAAATCCTGTGGGACTTGTCCTTCTCGCCAGCATAGCTCTATTAGCTGGTGGATCTGTAGAGTGAGTGTGTCTTGCCCACTCCTGATAACCTCTATTGGAATCCCATCCTTACCTGGAGCCTTGCCAGATGCAAGTTCATTTATAGCACACTTAACTTCTGTTATGGTGGGAAGTGTGTCCAGGTGGTCAAGAGTTGGTAGAGCCTCTATGGCGTTGAGGGCATCATCCGCTAGTTTGGTCTCACTTGAGTAAAGCTCCAAATAGTGCTCTACCCATCTGTCCATCTGCTGTTTCTTATCAGTGATGATTTCTCCAGTCAAGGTTTTCAATGGTGCACTTCTTTTGATCATTGGACCACAGGCTTTCTTTATTCCTTCATACATGCTTCTGATGTTTCCCTTATCACTTGCGATTTGAATGGACTCACATAACTTGATCCAATAATCATTTGCACACTGCCTGGCAGCCTTTTGCACATCCTTCCTAGCTTGCTTTAGCTCACTCAGAGTGTTACGCGTTGGTCTTTCCTTGTTTCTTAAGAGAGCTATCTTCTTCTTATCAATCAAGGGCTGCAGAGTCTGGCTGTTTGCCGCAAACCAGTCCTGCCTCTTATGATCCACAGTGCCGTAAACCCCTACGGCAGTTTTATAAAGAGTTTCCTTAAGTTGACCCACCTTTTCATTTACTGTACAATTTTCTGGTGTATCAGTGAAAGCGTCTTCAAGTTGCTGTTGAAACTGAAAGCACTTTTCAGGATCGTGAGTGTTAATAATATTAATCCTGGGGCTAGATTTGTGTTTAGCTGTGTAGACTCTCTTTGGTCTCAGTCTAACCCTTGCAACAACCAAAGAATCATCCGTATCACAGTCAGCACTGTGGTAACTTCGAGTCAATGATATATGGTTCAGATGTTGTCTCCGTGTGATGATGAAGTCCAGCTGGTGCCAATGGCCGGATCTTGGATGTTTCCATGTGACCTTATGCAGCTCTTTTGTTTTAAAAAAGGAGTTTGTAATACATAGGTCATTCTGGTGCAATGCTCCAGCAGCCTTTGCCCATTTTCATTCATGCGACCGATGTTGTATTTTCCAAGGCACACTGGCCATAAACTCGAGTCCTTGCCCACACGAGCATTGAAATCACCGAGCATATAAATGTAGTCAGATTTTGGAACTGCCTTGATCACGGAGTCTAACTCCTCGTAGAACGAATCCTTCACATCATCAGAAGAATCGAGTGTCGGTGCATATGCAGTAATAATGGTGGCAAAACCACAAGAGGTTGCCAAGCGCAGGGATAATAGTCTTTCATTTCCTCCTGCTGGAATTCCAATCATTCCTAGTAGTGAATTCTTTACTGCAAAGCCCACACCGTGTTGCCTTTTTTCTGCCTGCCCTCTATCCTTCCCAAAAAGGTGTAATTGTTTTCCCTGAGTGACCCTTCCTCAGCGAGGCGAGTCTCCTGCAGGCCAGCAATATCAGTGTTAAGACGATTGAGTTCGGCATCAGTAACAGCCGTTTTTCTCGCATCATCAATATTGGTCATGTCAGTGGAAAATCTTCGACACGTGGTTCTCACGTTCCAGGTTGCAAGCCGTAGCTTAAGGTTTCTTTTTTTTTTTATTAGTACCTGGTGCATTGGTTTTACAGCCTGAGAATCAGATTTTGTCCTAGCCCCAAGCACCCGTTGAAGCAGGCAGGCTGTGGCGGATCAACACCCAATTGACCGGGGGCTGCCCAGCTTGAGGCGAGCGGTAACTCATCTGTGACACCTGTAGGCAACACGCGTGGCGCCCCATGTCTACGCCAATCGACAGGGACTTATACCCCGTAACAGTTGTCTCTCGCTTTGATTCCGAGGCCGGTTAAGACCAGGGAGTTTGTGTCTTCGTTATTCATATATATATATATATATATATATATATATATATATATATATATATATATATATATATATATATATATATATATATATATATATATACTTTGTTTCAGTAACATCGCAGAGAGATTACGGAGGAGGAGGAGTTCCGTAGACCTGGCCATGAATATATATCCTGGTGACCTCCTAGTTCAAGAGCACCATAAGAAGCTGATCAAGAGGAATACGATTGCTGATTTCTATGCGGCCGGTAAACAACCCAACGGAGGACCTATGCCACCTGGCGTGGGACCCCTCACAGCTGACGGAGGCGATGCAAGTAAAAAAGGAAGGCAGCCATTCTCACTGCTCAAACTGGTAAGTTGTGTAGAATCTTACACTATGTTGATAAATAACACAGAGCCCTGAGTTTGAGTCCGTTGGCAGTGAATGACCTAAACCATGTGAATGAAATAATACCGATCTAAGCCGTATCTCAAATAATCCGTATGTGCTGTGATGCATCGTTATCTGCTTATATTTGTATAGGTCTCTAGATATACCCATTTAAACCTTAAAGCCTTTATCCAATAAGTAGTATATAGCATGGGACTTGAGAGGCATGGCTGCCTTGGGAAAATACTACGGTGTTTCCTCTTTGCTCTCCGCCTTGGCCACATTATGAGAAGACAAAAACTGGAACATGTTATGACAACTGGAAAGATTTACGGAAAGAGAGATAGAGGAATACAGTGTGAGAAAATTCTGGACAGTCTTGTGTCTTGGCACGGAAGGGAGGTAACACACAAATTGTTCCATGCCGTCGGAGATCGTATTTTGTGGAGAAGCTTGATCGCCCACGCCAGCCGGCAAAGCTGATGATGATAATGGGACTGCCTATATTATTACATTTCTAAAATTACACGTGATAACAATACAAATGTCTTAATTCAAACGCGCTGTAAAATGGAATCGTTTGTACGCTCGATTGAAAGACAGTTTACACAGATTCCATAATTGTATTTGTTGGCGTGAGCAATAAACTAAATATGAAACTTTCTGTGCCGGACTAGTTGACAAAATATAATGATTGTGTGACACTTGAGCTGGAGTTGATGAACAAATAAAAGCCAGACACACTAGAATCAAAAACACTTCCAAAATCTCCAATTAATAAATGCACGTACTTCTGGCGCGTCCTCATTGAATAAACATTGGCTTTGTGTAAACAGGCAAGGACGCAAACCCGCCGTCTGTCTCTGGGTTTGTCTTCTGTTCATTTTTATGTCTGTAAGTTTACCAGATAATCGATCCATCTCAGGGCTAAAAAAGGGAATATAGAGCTTACAGAAAAAAGTCTTAAAAGTAGAGAGGATCTACTTCATTGCACCGGGTGTTGTCCCATATGGCTCGGTCTCTTGCCGCAGGGCGGACTGCTGAAAGCGTCGCAGAAAGCACAAACTCGGTAGCTCCAGCGACGACACCCCAGGGTCTCCGAGAAATATGCACTCCACTCGTGAATCGAAAGACATAGTCCGGAATCGAACATGCAACCGTCGGAGCGCGATCACTTCGCCATGGAGACTCCCGATGTGCGCGCGCGCACGCACACACACACACACACAGAGAGAAAGAGAGAGAGAGAGAGAGAAGAGAGATAGAGAGAGAGGCTAATATGTTTGATATATGCTCCTAAAGTCATTACGAATAACAATGCAACGTGCATGAGATGCAGGTATGCCGAAATCGTATGTATGAATCCGATGGAACGGGTATGATAGCATACGAGAAATATAACAATCCAGTCTGGGGAATAGATAAAAATGCATCCAAGTATGGTGGACAGTGTCAGATAGAATATTACTGTATACAATCCGCTGGCAGACCTTTTGATGTGAACATCCTTCAAGTGTATGCACTAACAACAGAAAGCAGTGATGACAGTATCAATGAATGTTGAAACATGTTGCAGACTTGTATACTAGGCAAAATCTACATGGTACATGATAATGACGTTAAGCGAATAATGCAGAACTCATTCATTATGACTTTGGTCTAATAACTCCAATTTCCAAAAACGCGTTTTTGTGTGTTTTATTTATTGGAAGAGTTGTGTAGTAAATTTCTCTCGTTCGTGTCACTCACTACCTTGTATCCTTATAACCTTTTGTAACGGTTGTGCGATAAATTTCCCATAATCTTGCTACCATCTTTTAGTGGTTGTGTGATACATGTCTCTCGTGCGTCCCCCATCTTGTTGGGAGTGCGTGGTAAATCTCCCTCTTCAATACTTCTGTCTTATAAAGATTGCGTAGTAAATAATCCTCGCCCGTGCCTCTACCATGCAGGCGTTGCGTTGTCCACTTGGAAGACAGAGTTAATAGATACGTTACCGTCCAATAGCGCATGCAGTCAGGGGGGAATATAATCCCCCGCAGACTATAGAAGATAGTGACACGGACGAGGGAGGTTTACCACACAACCCTTACAAGGTAGATGCGCGGACAAGTGAGGTTTACTACACAACCCCAACAAGTTAGTGGGACAGACAAGGGAGTTTTACCACACAACCACTACAGGTAGAGGCACAGACAATGGAGGTTTACCACACAACCACTACAGGTAGAGGCACAGACAAGGAAGGTTTACCAGACAACCCCGAAAAGCTCGAGACACAGACAAGGGAGGTTTACCACACAACCCCTACAGGTAGAGGCACAGACAAGGGAGGTTTACCACACAACCACTACAGGTAGAGGCACAGACAAGGAAGGTTTACCAGACAACCCCGAAAAGCTTGAGACACAGACAAGGGAGGTTTACTACACAACACCTACAAGGTAGAGGCAAGACAAAGGAGGTTTACCACACAACCCCTACAGGTTAGTGGCACAGACAATGGAGATTTACCACACAATCCCACAAGGTAGGCACGGGCGAAGGAGATATACAACTCAAAACACGCAATAACTCTAAAGTTGTTTTGTTTTTCTGGCAAACCAAACCTGTAGATGCACTGTCTCCCACTATTCAACGCTTATACGGTGACGATCACTGAACAACAGTTGGACGGGAAGGGTAGGACTCTGTCATTTGCTTATGACATTCTCGTGTATCACAGAGTCGAGATAGACAGGCGGTTGCCAATGATATGCAGGGTGAACTAGATCGAATTTCCTCATGGTGTGCGGATGTCAGTACCATTGTCAACCCTGCAGAGGATCGGTTATATGGTTCTCCCTAAACAACCATATTGTGAACACAGACCTGCCGGCAGTAAGAATGGATGCGAGCATGTTGAATAGAAGCCAATTTAATGACATATCTTGGCGTGAGGCTTGATCGCAGCCTGTCTTTCGGAGATCATGTCGATTATGTCATAACGAAAGTTCGAAATGGTTTGTCAGCAATGAGAGTCATGGCGACTTCCAATATCGAGCAAAGACTGCTAATACTTCTTTTTCTGTCACACTTCTGTGTGTTTGCGAATGCGGGATGTGTTGGTGGGTGGGGATGTGTGCGACGGATGTGTGTATGAGTGGGGAGATGTGTGTGTGGGTGGGGATGTGTGTGTGTATGGGTAGGGGTGTGTGGTTAAGGGATGTGTGGCTGGGGGATGGGTGGGTGGGTAGAGGATGTGTTGGTGGGTGACTGTATACAAGGATGGTGT
>JACEFZ010011564.1:0-23785 GCA_014155875.1 Cepaea nemoralis | reverse complement strand
AAAAATAAAAAAAATTTAAATTTTTTTTTTTTGTTTTGTTATGGTATAGGGTTTGATACCAATAACTGATGATTGATAAAATACTGTCAAATTAACTTTGTACGTAGTGGTTGCCATTTACATTGGCACCTTGCCGTCTTGACAGACGATAGTTTGTGCTTTAAAAAGACATAATAACTTTTACCTATGGCGGTAGCGAGTGTGACTGATAGGCCAATTTGCGCTGTAAATGTCCGTTCACAGTGGGTGCATGTGAACACGTGGTCATTTCCACCATCATGCACCATCTTACGTCTCAAACGCTTGGTGTGTGACTTTTCTGCAATAATTCTCTCCTTTGTCTTTATTCCATTTCTGATGTTTGCCCTCCATGCAACACGTTCAGCGGCAACATGCTCCCAATGTGCATTATCAATGCCTGTATCAATCATGTCCCGCTTACACACATCTTTTTATCGTAGTAGAGGCCGACCCTAAGATCTCTTACCCATCTGTAATTCACCAAAAAAGATATCCTTTGGTATTCTACCATCATCCATCCTCCTAAGATGTCCTATCCATCTAAGTCTACAAAGACTGAGCATGGAATAAACTGTCACACAACCTGATCTTTCCAATACTTCAGTATTTGTGATTTTGTCTTGCCACTTAATACCAAGAATTCTTCACAGACACCGCATATGAAAGCTGTTTAAATTGTTCTCTTGGTGTGAGTAAGTTGTCCAGGTTTCACTGCCATAGAGAAGAGTACTAAGGACACAGGCTTGATAGACAAGGACTTTTGTTTTGGCAGTAAGCTTCCTGTTCTCCCAGACTCTTTTTCTTAACCTGTTCATTGTTGTTGCTGCCTTACCAATCCGGATGTTGATTTCCTGATCTAGGGATAATTTGCTATTTACCACTGATCCTAGATATGTAAAATGGTCTACTATCTCTAGTTCGGCGTCGTCAATAAAGATTGATGGTACCCCATGTGCACCTTGTGACATAATCTGTGTCTTCTTTTTGCTAATTGTTAAACCAAATTCAGAACAAGCATTGGAGAATGCAGATAGTAGACGTTGCAATTCTTCCTCAGAGTGGGTCGTAACTGCAGCATCATCAGCAAAAAGCAACTCTCTGATCAGTACTCTCCTAATTTTGGTCTTAGCCTTCAATCTCTGAGCATTGTAAAGGCCGCCATCTGAGCGTGAGTGAATGTATATACCACCATCTTGATCACGAAAGGCATATTTTAGTAGAAGTGAAAAGTATATTCCAAAGAGGGTGGGGCTAGTCGAAAGCCACACTGTTCCATGGAAACCAAGATAAACAGCGGCCATATTGGATTTCTTCAATATGGTCTAAAACTGTTATTTATTAATTTACAGGCTTCATTTTTTTGTATATGGGTACAGAAATAGAATATGTACATTCTGTCAGAAGCTTTTAGTGATATCCCTTGGCATTTTTTTCTCCTTAATTAAAAAGTAATTTCCACATTTTCATTGACAATTTCTTTGTTTTTTTTTTACTACTGCACAAAAACAATATCTTAGTTTTAAAAAAGCTCTTGACAAAATGTACATAATACAATGAATAATAACTCTGCCACGTTTCATTGTAAAGTGACACACCGTTTTTGAAAAAATTTGAAACAAAGTAAAAAATATGGCAAAATGAGAAAACGGGGGAAAACTAATTATTTTTATCTTCTTCTTCTTCAGCGTTCCGAGCCATTGAGGTTCTTTGCTTGCAAATACAATCTGTCTCCATTCGTCTCTCTGGTGGACCTTCTCTTGCCAGTCGTTGATTCCAAGTGCTTGTAGGTCTGTACATGTATTATCTCTCCACCGCCTTCTTGGTCTACCTCGGGGTCTACGGTCATTTATTTCCTGAGTGTAAGCGAGTTTTGTTTCCCTATTATCTTCCATTCTTTCTATATGCCCCAGCCATTGTAGTCTATTAGCCTTCATGATACCAGTGATTAGCGGGGACTTAAACAAATCATAAATGTCTTTGTTACTTCTTCTTTTCCACTCTCCACTTTGTGTATCCCTAATGGGTCCAAAGATGCGTCTTAAAATTTTGTTCTCAAAGGTTTGTAACAAGGCTTCGTCTCCTTTCGTTGTACTCCAGGTTTCAGAGCCATACAGCACAACTGGTCTGATCAGTGTTTTGTATATTGTGATTTTGGTGTTACGAGATATCGCCTTTGATTTTAGTAGATGTTGTAGTGCATAGTATATCTTATTTCCAGAGTTGATTCTAGTTTGTATTTCTTCCCTTATGTTGGAGCAGTTGAAGATTGTACCCAGGTATTTGTATGTTTCCGTTCTTTTAATGGTCATATTATCTATTTGTATGTGGCCATAGTTTTTAGCCATTCCGTCTCTTGAAATTACCATATATTCTGTCTTATCTTGGTTGATAACCAGCCCCATCTGTTGGGCTTTTTCCTTTAAGTGAGTCAATATTTCCAATGTATTTTGTTCACTTTGCCCTATAATATCTATATCATCTGCATAACCAAGCAGCTTGGATGTTCCTCCAATATCACATTCCTCCTTTACCTTCCTTATAACTTATAATATAATTTTTTTTTTTTTTTTTTTTAAATGTTAAAATAAATATTTTAGTAATAAATTTTTTTATTTTACACTGACAAACAGTTTAAAACTGTACCTGTGATTTAGAATGATCCTGCTGCATATGCAGGACCTCCCTCCAAGGCACGCAGCTCACCTTGTCTCTTCAGTTTGGCGACTTGTACAGTATCGCGTCTTTTAGTTTGTTTGTCCTTCTCGTACTTCAGAATATGTCTTACTTGCTTCTGCATCCTAGATGTTCCTAGTCTCTGCATATGCAGGCCTGTAGGAAGTCCATAAATCTGGGCAGTGTCTTGGGCAGCAGCTCCAAAGTTGAACTCTCTTGCTGCAGTTACAACAGCAAACCGAACGCGCTTGAGTGAGGCAAAGTTGTCTTTAGTGCATCGAGCCCATATCAAGCTGTGTAAACACTCAATTGAATTCTGAGTTTGTCCTGACACACATCTACTTAGTAGTTTCGTGTTAGACAGCCTTTCATAAATTGGCAAAAGATATTTCTCAAGCTTGTCACGGTTGGGCCATGTGTGTATCATCTTGTCATGAGGACATGGGACCTGATGCTTAGCCAGTGCAGATTGAAAAAAAAAAACACCAAGATTGTTCTCCACTTAGGCACATTTCATGACGTGTTCTTTTGTCTGTTGAAAAACAGTGATGCAGAGAAGCCATAACACTCTTCCTCATGGACTCTACACTTGTGTTGTTTCTTATGGCCCTAATGTAATAAATTGTCAGCTTACTGATGGCATTTTGTGTAAGCTGACCTTTACCGCCTCCTCCTAGGGTCACACCTTGCTTTCGGCAGTCAGCAACAACATTGTGGAGTGCTGTTCCAAGGCGTTTACTGACATGGTTGATAACTCCTCTTTTTCTATCTGAATGTCATCCCCATATGGTTTGATCTTGGTAAGATCTGCAAATAGTTTGGTGTCACCATCTGAAAGTATTGACGTATAGCAAAGCTTATGACGGGCCACAGACCATCACCACAACACTCTTGCAGCCTCCACCTCCATAATTACAGCAGATCCTGTGAAATTGTTATCACAGTTGGGAAGATGTTCTGCCTTCCATGCTTCAAATCAAATTCATCTGGTTTGTCTCTGGAAAGTGTCTTGCCAGTGGTTTCAAATACCTGGCAATATGTGGACATAACAATATATGGGCATCTTTACAAAAAGTCCTGTAAAAACATCCACTGTACAGCCAACTGGCAACTCTAATGTGGGATGTGTGGCCTCTGGTCAGCCAAGTGCCATCAAAGCTGACACTAATATCTAGCACATCATTGTCATGTAGAGTTATGCCTGACCGTTGTGCGTGAGCCTGTCGAAAATAGTTATACTTCACGGTTTCAGAGAAAAAAACTATTGCTTTTTGTTCCCGTTTTCGGTATCCATTGTCGCCACCAGAAGCATACTTGCTGCTAGTGGATGTCATCTATTTATACGTATCTCTTATAAAATGGCTTCGGGTAAGAAAAGAGTCACTTCCACAACTTTGAGAAGATCACCGATGGCACTGATTCATTCAGATTCTCTGTCATAAACACTGTGATTTGGAAGAAGTGGCGTGTGACTTCACTTTAGCTGGGTCGCTTTCAAAATTGTCTGTACCATTTCATGACGTTCGGGTAGGCTTTTCGCTGCTTACGAGCATTTCAGAGGTGTAGTCTAAGAGATATCTTACGTTGAGTAGATGACTGGATGTTAAATTTCTTGTAACGAGGCATTTTTGAATGCGTGTCGATCTGTCCTCAATGATAAACATAGCATGTAATCGTCGCGAAGTGTAAACACCACAAATCGGCCATCTTGGAAACCCACATGATAATGTTTCAGCCATCGGGGACGGCGCATTACTTGCCATTTTGCGACATGTTCCATATATGGAAGTTTCCGTAAGATTAATGATCCGAAACAAACTGTTTTACACAGAAAAGTTTTTGATTTAAAATGAAAAACAGAAAGGGTTGGAAAAAGGGAACTTTCCCAAAAAATTTTCCTTAAAAAAACTTAAAATTTTCAGGTTAATGGGCCAAAGGGTTTAAAAACACCCCCAATTTTGGGTAAAAAATTTTCCCCAATAAGTGGGAAATTTTGAACCCTTAAGGGGGTTTCATTTTAAATTATTTTTTTAAAAAACTTTTAAACAAAAAAATACGGAGATAAAAGAATGATAAGGGGTTTAAAATAACTTTTTAAAAAATTGAAATTGAAAAAAAATTTTTTTTTTCCAGGAGCCATCGCCTAAGGTTAAAGGGTTTGGGGAAAAAATTCCACTTTAAAATTTGGTCCCAAAAGCCCCAGGGGTGTTGAATTAAAAACCCCTTTTTTTCCAGGCCCCCTTCATTTGTGGGGAATTATTCCTTTTAAACTTATTCCCTTTGGGTTAATTGTAAAAAATAGGGAAACCGGGGGAAAAATTGATAAAAGGGTTTTTCCAAACCCCTTTTTTCACTTGATGTGGGGGAAAAAAAAGGAAACAACCATCACTGGGGTAGATTTGTTAAAAAATTTTTGGTTCCCCTTCCGTAACAACCAAAAACTTTGGGAAGGGGTTTGGGGATGCAAAAAAAGGAAAAAAAGTCCAAGGGCGGAATTTGACATTTTTTTAACCTTTTTTCCAGAAAGTCCCCCGTGGTACTTTTTCGGGAAAATTTTTAAAAATTTTGGCCCCTTTGGTTAACTTAGGGGTCGGCGGGTTGGAAGGTTTGTTGGAAACAGTCAAAACCTGGGGCGATTATAATTGTCACGGTCTTTCCGGAAAACGACCATTGTCACCGGTCCCGGGGGCGAGGCTTAAAACAACGTTGGGGTCAATTAAACCTTTGGCACTGGGGGTTCTTTTGCATTTTCTTTGCCAATCTTTTGTTCCCCCTTATACCCCAGGGGGGGCCTTTTTAAAACACACAAAAAATTGAAGGTTTGTGGTCAAAAAAAGGAAAAAAAGTCCCCAAAGGCCCCTGGGGGGTCGTTGTTTAACACATTGGGGGGGCAGAATTTCATTGCCCCCACCTTTTCAACAAAGTACAGGTTTTGGGCTTTTTAAAATTTTTGTCCAAAATTTGGGTTATTTTTCATTATTTTGAAAGGCTGCTGTAGGGTTTGATTGATCATTATCATTGTCAGCAGGCTGCTGTGGGTCTGATTGATCATTATCATTGTCAGCAGGCTGCTGTGGGTCTGATTGATCATTATCATTGTCAGCAGGCTGCTGTGGGTCTGATTGATCATTATCATTGTCAGCAGGCTGCTGTGGGTCTGATTGATCAGTTATCATTGTCAGCAGGCTGCTGTGGGTCTGATTGATCAGTTATCATTGTCAGCAGGCTGCTGTGGGTCTGATTGATCATTATCACCAGGCTGCTGTAGGTCTGATTGATCATTATCATTGTCAGCAGGCTGCTGTGGGTCTGATTGATCATTATCATTGTCACCAGGCTGCTGTGGGTCTGATTGATCATTATCATTGTCAGCAGGCTGCTGTGGGTCTGATTGATCATTATCATTGTCACCAGGCTGCTGTGGGTCTGATTGAACATTCTCTGAAGCATGATTTTTATTTGCGCTCCCTTGCTTTGAACTCAAGCGTAGTCTATACAGCAATACATATTCATGCATTGGACTGAACTTTGAACTCAAGTGTAGTGCATACACAATACATATTCATGCATTGGACTGAACTTTGAACTCAAGCGTAGTCCATACACACTATTTCAAGTAATGCTGGAATGAACTTTGCATGTGGATTAGCTTCCCCTATTAACAGTGTCCCTTGCCATCAAGTGAATGCACTCCGACTTCAGAGGTACTTGTAATTTACATCTCCAAGCAAGGACGATAGGTCAGCATTTTGGTCAAACTGCCCGGTGTAGGGGTTGAGCCCCTTACCTCGGCATCAGCACACCGGATGTTTAAGAACACGTGTTCTTATCCATTCGGCCATGCTGACCTACAAGTATGGAGTTGAACCCAGGGATCTGAGTCAGAGACCAAATATAACTAGAGAACATTGTCAAATGAATTTTGTAAACATAAACAATACATATTACCATGTTATGAGACACATCCACCACCCACCCACACATCCCCCATTCACCCCAACTCCCCTACCCAACCACACACACAACCCAGATACACATACATGCCTCCACCCATCCACCACATTGTGTGTGTAAGTGTGCATGCATGCAGTGTATGCGAGGGAGTGTATCTTCGGGTGTTATGTGAGTACGTGTGCGTAAGTATATGGATGTGTGTAGGTGTGTGTATGTGCGTGGGTATATGTGTGTATTTGCGTGTGTATTTTGTATGTGAATGTGTGTATGTACATGTGTGAGAGAGAGAGAGAGCAAGAGAGAGAGAGAGCAAGAGAGAGAGAGAGAGAGAGAGAGAGAGAGAGAGAGAGAGAGAGAGAGAGAGAGAGAGAGAGAGAGAGAGAGAGAGAGTTCAATTGCATCACTAAAGTTTACGCTACATAATGTATATGTAAAATTATTTCTCCACTTCTTGCAATTGCGAGAATTCTCACGACAATCGTCATTGTCTCAATTGTGTGTAAAGTGTGGGAGTTTGTTCTTATTAGTTTCAGTGATCATGTGAGGCATCATGTATGTGTCTAGATGTGAGGATGTGTGTATGAGTGTGTATGTGAGGGATATGGGTGTGTGTGGGGATGTGGGGAATGTATGTGTGGAGGGGTTGTATGTGGGGGATGTGTATGGGTTAATGGGTGATGTGTGGATGTGTGAAGGGATTTGTAGTCGGTGTTGGATGTATGTGTATGTGAGGGATATATGTGTGTGTGTGGGGGGGGGGGGGGGGAGGGATATTTGAGAGGATAGTTGGAAGTATGTGGGTGTTGGTGGGTTGGGAGGGGTGTGGGTAGGGAGTGTGTGTTTGGGTGGGTGAATGGGTGTGTAGGAGATTGTGTGGGTTGAGGGATGGGTGTGTAATCGGTGTGAGGGGTGTCTGTGAATGGGATATGTCTGTGTGGGTGGGAGTGTGTGAGTGTGGATGGGGTAAATGTGAGTAGGTGCAGGATGTATGTGTGGGTGGTGAGGATGTTTGTAGGTGGAGGATGTGTGAGTGGGTGGGGAGATGTGTATGGGGAATGTATGTGGGGGATGTGTGTGTGGGGGGAATGTGTTTATGGGTGTAGTTTTGTGTGGGAGGGGAGATGTGGGGGATATGTGGGATGTGCAGGTGATTGAAGGATGCATGCGAGGATGGGGGATGTGTGTTTGGCTGGGTGGTTGGGGTATGTGTGGGTGGGAGGGTAGACGAGAGATGCATGTGTTGATGGGCACGTGGGTGATGTGTGTGTGTGAGTGGTTGATGGATGTATACGTGAGTGGGTGGATGTGTGTGAGAGATGAGTGTATGGGTGGGGGAGGTGTGTAATTGTGAGAAGATGTGTGTGAGCGGCGGATGTGTGTTTGTGGGGTATATGTGGGTGGCGGTGTGTGTGTGGGTGGGAGGTGTGTGATTTTGGGTTATGGGTGGGGGATATGTGTGGGCAGGTGGGGAGATGTGTTTATGGGTGGGGATGTGTGTATAGGTTGGGATGTGTAGTTGAGAGATGGCAAATATTGGGTGGGTGGGTGTAGGTTGGCTGATGTGTGTGTGGGTGGGTGGGTGGGGAAAATTGTGAGAGTGCGGGATATGTGTGTGGATAGGTGCAGGATGTGTGGGTATGTGTGTGTGGTGGTTTCTTCTTCTTCTTCCTTCTTCTTCTTCTTCCTTCTTCTTCTTCTTCTTCTTCTTCTTCTTCCTTCTTCTTCTTCCTTCTTCTTCTTCTTCTTCTTCTTCTTCTTCTTCTTCTTCTTCTTCCTTCTTCTTCTTCTTCTTCTTCTTCTTCCTTCTTCTTCTTCCTTCTTCTTCTTCCTCTTCTTCTTCTTCTTCTTCTTCTTCTTCTTCTTCTTCTTCTTCCCTTCTTCTTCTTCTTCTTCTTCTTCTTCTTCTTCTTCTTCTTCTTCTTCTTCTTCTTCTTCTTCTTCTTCTTCTTCTTCTCTTCTTCTTCCTTCTTCTTCTTCTTCTCTTCTTCTTCTTCTTCTTCTTCTCTCTTCTTCTTCCTCTTCTCCTCTTCTTCCTTTCTTCTTCTTCTCTTCTTCCTTCTTCTTCCTTCTTCTTCTTCTTCCTTCTTCTTCCTCCTTCCTTCTTCTTGCTTCCTCCTTCCTTCTTCTTGCTTCCTCCTTCCTCCTTCCTTCTTCTTGCTTCCTCCTTCCTTCTTCTTGCTTCCTCCTTCCTTCTTCTTGCTTCCTCCTTCCTCCTTCCTCCTTCCTGCTTCCTTCTTCTTGCTTCCTCCTTCCTCCTTCCTGCTTCCCCTCCTCCTCCTCCTCCTTCTTTCTTCTTCTTCTCCTTCTTTCTTCTTCCTCTTCTTCTTCTTCTTCTTCTTCTTCTTGGGGAAATGTGTGTGGGTGGGGGATCAGTGGATATGTGGCGGCATGTATGTTCGCCTGGTTCTGTGTGAGTGTGTGGAGGTATGTGTGGGTAGGTGGGGGAGGTTTGGTGGGTCGGGGATGTGTTGGTGGCTGCGGGATATGAGGGTGGATGGGGGATGTGTCTCACAACATGGCAATATGCACTGTTTATGGTTACAGCTTTCATTTGATAATGTTTTTTTTTCTCATGTGAATGTATCATGCGTAATATGCATTGTTAATGCTTACAAACTCCATTTGACAATGTTTTTTCCCCTATGTTAATGTAACATGCACATTTGATGAATGAAAGATGAGTGATTGAAAGGGCCGAATGTAAGACGGGCCTGCGTGCCCAATTTGTTACCCTTTTAAAATAAAGTTTGTTCGTTCGTTCGTTCGTTCCTCCTCCCTCATCGTCCTCCCTCCTCCCTCCCCCTCCTCCTCCTAATCCCTCCTCCTCCCTCCTACTCCTGTCTCCTCCTCCTCCCTCCGCCTCCCTCTTCTTCCCTCCTCCTCCCTCCTCCACCTCCCTCTTCCTCCTCCTTCCTCTACTCCTCCTTTTTCTTCTTCTACTGCTGCTGCTGCCGCCGCTCCATTTACCCAAGTTAATTGTTGGGGGAAGATGTAAAGATCTTTCAAGTGCTCTTTCTAATACTTTTTGTAAGTTGGTCTTCGTTTACCTAAGGTTGTTCTAACTGCAACCAATAAATGATTAGACAGACAGGCAGACAGACAGACAGACAGACAGACAGACAGACAGACAGACAGACAGACAGACAGATAGATAGTCTTGAACGGGAACTTATATGACTACTTATATGAATTAAATGAGATGCTCCCACCAGGGTCTGGGAGAAGCCGGGCCGGGTCAGACAGACAGACAGACAGACAGACAGACATATCTCCGCCAGGGTCTGGGCGAAGCCGGGCCGGGTCAGCTAGTATATATATATATATAAGTCAGGCTGAAAAACATCTGATGGCTGTAGAGATGTGGTTTCTGAGGAAAATGCAAAGAATACCATGGACAGCCAGAAAGACCAATGAACAAGTCCTTCAAGAAACAAATGAAGATCGTAAACTGATCAGAGACATTAGACGTAGACAGTCACAATTTTTTGGGCATGTTATGAGAAGAAATGATTTGGAGAACTTGGTTACAACTGGTAAGATCGAGGGGAACAGACCAAGGGGAAGACCTAGAAACAAGTATCTGGATGGCTTGGCCTTGTGGCATGGTCGAGACAGAAACACGGAACTGATCCACGACTCTGTTGATCGAGTGAGATGGCAGAACATGACCGCCCACGCTTACCGGCATGGCACATGATGGATGGATGGATTGGTAGCACCTTTGGTAAGGATGGCTCTCATGTCCTTTCAGGACCCATCCCCCACTGGTCCAAGTCTGACACCCAGCTCGTGCCTGTGGCTCCTAGTAGCTGTCAGCATGCGACAGCGGCCACCCCCCGGGCAACAGCTGTGAGAGGCTGGCTAAACCAGGAATGGGTATCCGATTTGGTGTCAAACCAAGAGGTAAACTAGGGTATGCCTACCCAGCATGTGAAGACAGGATTCGGCAGACTGCGCAGAAGAAATCATTCCTGATTCAACGGGCAAGACGGCGTTTACCTGCAAAGCGTTGTGGAACGTAATGAGCACGGCAAGGCACGTAGAGCGCCCTGGTCATCCACTGCACCTGTATTCGTCTCCAATCGTCTCGACTTGTCTTGCCACTGGACTCAGATGGACTCAGGCGAGAGAGTGAGGTCGACGAATTGCGCAACTCTTCCTCACTTTAATCCAAGTCATCGCGCAAGTCATTCTTCATCCAACGTCACATATCACCTTCAAGCCCTGTGGCGATGGGCGAGCGGCAAAGCGGCAGGCGTGGGTACGCTGGCAGCCGTAGTCGCAGACCTGCACACAGGCGGCTCAGGCCATATGGTCGTCTTCTACTGACCGGAGCAGCAGTGGGATTCGGCAGCCCCCTGAGCGACTGAGCAGCCCTCTATAGGAACACACTGCTCACCTCCATAGCATGAGGGAGGGGCTAGAAAAGGTGCCCTAAACATTGTCTGCTTCATCACTACCTAACCAGCTAGCCGCGGTTGGTGGGTACCCTAACTGCGGTCGACATACAAACAAAGATAAAACAAGCAAAGCTAAAAGAGTAAACCATATTCCTTTAACAATTGGAACTTAGAATGTACGCACCCTACTTGACAGAGACGGCGCGTCGGGTCCAGAGAGACGAACAGCACTGATTGGGAGAGAGCTGGGCAGGTACAACATCGACATTGCAGCCTTGAGCGAGACACGACTTGCAGAAGAAGGCCAAATCTGTGAAATTGGTGCCGGCTACACATTTTTCTGGAGTGGAAGGAAAAGCGAGGAAAGACGCCAATCCGGTGTGGGATTTGCCATTAAGTCGGCCCTGGTCGGCAAATTAGCTGGATTTCCAAAGGCTATAAACGACAGGCTCATGACCATGAAGTTGCCTCTGCTGAATGGAAGGAAGCACGCAACCATTGTGAGTGTCTACGCACCAACTATGACCAACGAAGATGATGTCAAGAACAAGTTCTATGAGGACCTGCACAATGTATTAACATCTGTTCCCAAAGGAGACAAACTTATACTCCTTGGGGAGTTCAATGCCAGAGTAGGCACGGACACCACCTCTTGGAGTGGCATTATTGGAAAGCATGGAGTCGGAAATTGTAACAGCAATGGACTCCGCCTCCTTCAGACATGTGCCGAACATGATCTCCTGATTACGAACACAATTTTCCGTCTCCCCATGAGAAATAGGACATCGTGGATGCACCCTCGCTCGAAACACTGGCACCTCATTGACTATGTCATCGTCAGGAGCAGTGACAGACAAGACGTTCGAGTGACAAAATCCATGTGTGGTGCCGAATGTTGGACAGACCATCGTCTCATTGTCTCGAAAATGAACATCCACATCAGGCCACCACGGCGTCCTCAAGGGGCGAAAATGCAAACAAAGCTAAATGTCACCCGCCTAAACAGCAAGAAAATGCAGCAGTCGTTTGAAAATATGCTGGAAGACCGCCTCAAGCCCAATGCTGAAGCTAAACAGGATACAGAAACAGAATGGAGAGCCCTAAAGGACACAATTTACAACACTGCTATGGAAATCCTGGGTCCAGCCCCCCGAAAGCATAAAGACTGGTTTGATGAAAATTCCGAAGACATCAACCAATTGCTGGCCGAGAAACATCTTCTCCTCAAGGCACATTTGAATGACCCAAAGTCAACATCAAAAAAAGATGCTTTCAAGAACATTCAGAGAGTAGTGCAGCAGAAACTTCGGCACATGCGGGACTCCTGGCTGAGCAGCAAAGCTGATGAAATTCAGGGCTTTGCTGACAGACACGATATGAAAAACTTCTATGACTCACTGAAAGCGGTCTATGGTCCTTCATCACCAGGCATAGTTCCCCTCCTCAGTGCAGATGGGGGAACATTGGTCACCGATAAGAAAGAAATCCTCCAACGCTGGGCAGAGCATTTCAGCAAAATCTTAAATGCAACTTCCTTCTTCGATGATGAAACCATCAACTGCCTTCCTCAAGTTCCCACCAATGAGACTCTTGATGACCTGCCAACCATAGTGGAAATAAACAAAGCCATCCAGCAACTCTCCAGCGGCAAGGCACCTGGTCCTGACTCCATCCCAGCAGAGATATACAAGGCAGGTGGGCCGGTCCTAACAGAGCAGCTTCACCAAGTCTTCACAAACATATGGATGAACGAGACCATGCCACAAGATTTTAAGGACGCGTCAATAGTCCACCTTTACAAACGTAAAGGAAACCGCCAATCCTGTGACAACCACCGAGGCATCTCCTTGCTTTCAATTGCAGGGAAGATACTCGCCAGAATTCTTCTCAATCGCCTCACAGCCCATCTCGATCAAGGTCTTCTTCCTGAGAGTCAATGTGGCTTCAGAAAAGAACGTGGAACTGTTGACATGATTTTCGCTGCAAGGCAGCTGCAAGATAAATGTCAGGAACAGAACTGCGAAATGTTCTCCACTTTCATTGACCTTACCAAGGCTTTTGATACAGTCAGCAGAGAAGGACTGTGGAAGATTATGGCAAAATATGGCTGTCCACGAAAGTTTGTCCAAATAGTGCGGCTATTTCATGACGGCATGCAAGCAAGAGTACAGGAAAATGGTGAACTGTCTGAACCCTTTCCTGTCACCAATGGAGTGAAGCAAGGATGTGTCCTGGCACCAACACTGTTCAGCCTCATGTTTTCAGCCATGTTGATAAATGCCTTCGAGAACGACGACATTGGAATAGACATCAACTACCGTATGGATGGAAAGTTATTCAATCTCAGAAGGCTGAAAGCTAAAACCAAAATTAACAGCGGCACCGTCAGAGAGCTCCTGTTTGCTGATGATTGCGCTCTATACGCCAACTCAGAGGCGGACATGCAACATAATGTTTCAGCTTTCTCACATGCCTGTGCCAACTTTGGGCTCAATATCAACTTGGAGAAGACTGTAGTTATGTACCAGCCAGCTCCAGGGAATAATCACACTGTGCCGAATATCAAAGTGAATGATCATAGACTAAGTGTTGTGGACAAATTCACCTATCTTGGCAGCACCGTGTCACAAGCTGCCACAATCGATGACGAAGTGAATGCAAGAATCTCCAAGGCCAGTGCAGCCTTTGGCAGACTGTACAAGAATGTATGGGACAGAACTAGAATAAGCCTGCAAACAAAGCTAAAAGTCTACAAAGCAGTTGTATTATCCACACTGCTATATGCTTGTGAAACCTGGACTGTTTATCAGCGACACGCTAGGAAATTAAACCACTTCCACACAGTCTGCCTAAGGAAGCTACTTAAGATTAAATGGCAAGACAAGATTCCAGACACTGAAGTCCTAGAAAGAGCATCCATGCCCAGTATCCACACTCTACTGATGAAGAATCAGATTCGCTGGGCTGGTCACTTGACTCGCATGCCAGATCACAGGCTCCCTAAACGAATTTTTTACAGCGAACTGCGTTGTGGTAAACGCTCCCAAGGTGGCCAGAGGAAACGTTTTAAAGACACTCTGAAAATTTCACTGAATGCTTTTGGAATTCATCATGACACCTGGGAGGCTGCAGCCAGAGACCGAAATTCGTGGCGTGCATCATTGCGCAAAGGTGCAGTCATATGTGAGGCAACCAGGACTGCAAGAGCTGTGAAGAAAAGGCAGGACAGAAAAACCACTGCAGGAAATCCTCCTCCAGTGACGTCAAGCATTCTTTGCCCACATTGTCAAAGAACATTTCGAGCCAAAATAGGCCTTATCAGCCATCTTAGAACCCACGGCTCCACACCTTCAACCCCACTGGATGAAATGAATGGTCATCATCATTCTTGATGGACAAACAACATATATATATATATATATATATATATATATATATATATATATATATATATATATATATATATATATATATAATATATATATATATTTTATATATATTATATCATATTATATATATATATATATATATATATATATAGATATATATATATATATATATATATACTATATATATATATTATATATATATCATATTATCATATATTTTAGCCCAGGCTTTGTGCTATGGAGAGGCAATAACTCCATCCCTGAGAAACAGCAGATGGACAGATGGGTAGAGCACTATTTGGAGCTTTACTCAAGTGAGACCAAACTAGCGGATGATGCCCTTAACGCCATAGAGGC
Source organism: Cepaea nemoralis (assembly GCA_014155875.1). Lineage (NCBI taxonomy): Eukaryota > Metazoa > Mollusca > Gastropoda > Stylommatophora > Helicidae > Cepaea > Cepaea nemoralis. The sequence continues at coordinate 8,991 of JACEFZ010011564.1, read as the reverse complement.
TCTACCAACTCTTGACCACCTGGACACACTTCCCACCATAACAGAAGTTAAGTGTGCTATAAATGAACTTGCATCTGGCAAGGCTCCAGGTAAGGATGGGATTCCAATAGAGGTTATCAGGAGTGGGCAAGACACACTCACTATACAGATCCACCAGCTAATAGAGCTATGCTGGCGTGAAGGACAAGTCCCACAGGATTTCAAAGATTCAAACATCATAACACTGTACAAGAACAAGGGCGATAGGAGCGACTGTAACAACTATAGGGGTATCTCACTTCTGTGTATTGTTGGAAAAGTATTTGCCAGAATTGTTCTGCGCAGACTTCAAGTCCTAGGAGATCAAGTCTACCCCGAATCACAGTGTGGCTTTCGACAGAACCGGTCTACCACTGATATGATATTCTCATTGCGACAAATGCAAGAAAAATGCCGTGAACAGAATCAACCACTGTTTATTGCCTTCATCGACCTCACAAAGGCATTTGATTTGGTCAGTCGTGAGGGTCTGTTCAAGGCACTAAAGAAGATTGGCTGCCCACCAACTCTTCTGTCCATTGTGGAATCGTTCCACACAGGCATGAAGGGTATAATCAAGTTTGATGGTGCAACTTCTGAAGAATTTGAAATCAAGAGTGGAGTTAAGCAAGGTTGTGTACTAGCTCCCACCCTCTTTGGAATATACTTTTCACTTCTACTGAAATATGCATTTCGTGATCAGGATGGTGGTATATACATTCACTCACGCTCAGATGGCGGCCTCTACAATGCTCAGAGATTGAAGGCTAAGACCAAAATTAGGAGGGTACTGATCAGAGAGTTGCTTTTTGCAGATGATGCTGCAGTTACGACCCACTCTGAGGAAGAATTGCAATGTCTACTATCTGCATTCTCCAATGCTTGTTCTGAATTTGGTTTAACAATTAGCAAAAAGAAGACACAGATTATGTCACAAGGTGCACATGGGGTACCATCAATCTTTATTGACGACGCCGAACTAGAGATAGTAGACCATTTTACATATCTAGGATCAGTGGTAAATAGCAAATTATCCCTAGATCAGGAAATCAACATCCGGATTGGTAAGGCAGCAACAACAATGAACAGGTTAAGAAAAAGAGTCTGGGAGAACAGGAAGCTTACTGCCAAAACAAAAGTCCTTTGTCTATCAAGCCTGTGTCCTTAGTACTCTTCTCTATGGCAGTGAAACCTGGACAACTTACTCACACCAAGAGAACAATTTAAACAGCTTTCATATGCGGTGTCTGCGAAGAATTCTTGGTATTAAGTGGCAAGACAAAATCACAAATACTGAAGTATTGGAAAGATCAGGTTGTGTGACAGTTTATTCCATGCTCAGTCTTCGTAGACTTAGATGGATAGGACATCTTAGGAGGATGGATGATGGTAGAATACCAAAGGATATCTTTTTTGGTGAATTACAGATGGGTAAGAGATCTCAGGGTCGGCCTCTACTACGATACAAAGATGTGTGTAAGCGGGACATGATTGATACAGGCATTGATAATGCACATTGGGAGCAAGTCGCCGCTGAACGTGTTGCATGGAGGGCAAATATCAGAAATGGAATAAAGTCAAAGGAGAAAATTATTGCAGAAAAGTCACACACCAAGCGTTTGAGACGTAAGATGGTGCATGATGGTGGAAATGACCACGTGTTCACATGCACCCACTGTGAACGGACATTTACAGCGCAAATTGGCCTTATCAGTCACACTCGCTACCGCCATAGTTAAAAGTTATTATGCCTTTTTAGAGCACAAACTATCGTCTGTCAAGACGGCAAGGTGCCAATGAGATGATATATATATATATATATATATATATATATATATATATATATATATATATATATATATATATAATCTCATTGGCACCTTGCCGTCTTGACAGACGATAGTTTGTGCTTTAAAAAGGCATAATAACTTTTACCTAAGGCTGTATCACATGTGACTGATAAGGCCAATTTGCGCTGCAAATGTCCGTTCACAGTGGCTGCATGTGAACACGTTCCATAGCACAACGCCTGGGCTAAAATATAGAGATCATGTGTTGCCCATGCAGCATGATCCATCTCTCGGCCTGCCTAGTTCACTCCAGAGGAAAGGTAACACCCCTACATCTGGAACAAGACAAGCTGCAGAAGCTGCCGGATCAGCAAAGCAATGCTCTAACTGTCCGCCTGTCGGAGCTACGATCCTAGACCAGCTGCCAACCAAGGCTTAGGGACCTGGTCTGCCCTGCCATGACATTTTGTCTTTAGCTTGCATTTCCTCGCACCAGGGTAAGGCTTGTACCCTCCCAATTGCGCTCTTCCGCCCGAAGCCGTTGGCACAATGTGGGGTGTCGGGTTTGGTAAGCGCCGCCCAACGATCGAGGCTAACAGAAATGATGTTGGATGGACTGGTGCGGTGGTGTCGAGCGAATATCATCAGCAAAATAAGCGTTTAAAAAGGCTTTTAAAAAAAGTCGCTTAAAAGTCGACAAGGTCGACTTCATTGCACCGGGTTTATCCCATATGGCTCAGGTCTCTTCCCGCAGCGCGGAAAGCGTCGCACAAAGCACGAACGCCGTAGCTTTTTTTAGCGACGACCCACAGGAGTCTCTGAATCATTTAACTCGTAAACCGAAGGGCGCCCGGAATCGAACCCACAACCTTCGAAGCACGAGTCAAACGGCTTGATCACTTCACCACAGAGACTCCCACAGAGACAAAAAAATAAAGTAACGTAAACAAAACGATATAAAGGATCTCTTCATTGAGTAAAATCTTCTAACAATATAAAATAAAATTGATATTAAAAAAGGCAATCAAAAGTTAGCTAATTTTGTCAATATGCCGAATAACTGTCTGTGTACTTAGTTATCTTGTCGCTTTCGCTTAATTAATTTATGAAAATTGAAAAAAAAAAAATTACCACATTTCGCCTGTGGGGAATCGAACCACGGTCTCCTGCGTTACAGGCGGAGATACTTACCGCTATGCCACTGAGAACACGACAAAAGTTTAACAAAAATATGTCATGTAGTCAGTCCCGATGACATCACGTAGATTTGCCTTTGACTCATTACCTTTGACCCATTGAGGCTCTGTAAGATATACTAAATCACGTATTCACTGCGGAACTATTTGGGACCGCAATTCGGAAGAGTGCGATAACTGCCGATAATTGGAAACACGTGGTTTAAACACCATAAAAGACGACTATACACATGGAAAAGCTCTGATATGAAAACACGCAACCCAAAATTGACTACATACTTAATAAAAGATTTAGAAATGCATTAATTAATGTAAAGACAATGCCTCGTGCTGACGGTAATAGTGACCATGTACCCCCATGTGGACAAAAAAAGTAAGATTAAAGAGAGGGGAAAAATGGTTAAGAACTTGAGACTTAATAAAGAGGTTCTAAACATAGATAAAGAAATTCAAGAACAATACAGAGTGAACTGTGAAAAAAATAGGTACAGTGCAATAGCAAAAATACACAATATAAATGAACAAGGGGAAATGTTAAGGGACTCCATTAATCAAACTAGCAAAGAAATATTACCGGAGAGAAGCCAAAAAGCTAAGAAAAAATGGATGAATGAAGAAATCTTAATGCTGATGGACAAACGGAAAGAGAATAAACATGACAAACAAGAGTATGCTAAGAAAAATAAAGAAAAAGAGATAAATGTGTGAAGGCAAAAGAAAGTTGGTTAAACGAGCAATGCAAATGAATTGAATTAAATTCCATTAAAGATGATGGATGAAAGATCAAAATAATATGCACAGATAAATCAGTGAGCTCACAGGAAGGAAAATAAGAATAAATACAGGGTGTTTGAAATCAAAAATAGGAAAGATATTATTGGAGGAAGGTGCTATATGAAGAGGAGAAATAAGTATTTAAGAGAATTATATAATGGAGAAAGGAAGAATTAACAGACGAAAGTAACTTAGAAGGCCCACCTATTCTAAAAGAAGAAGTCGCTGACGCTTCATGAAACATGTGAAGAAAGGAAAAACAGCTGGGCCAGATGAAATCACAGTAGAAGAATTAGAAGTATTGGGAGAATTTGGAGTAGATATACTTAACCAAAATGCTGAATGATACTTTACAACAGGTGGATATTTACCGAGCGATATGCTAAAATCTGTATTTATAGCAATACCAAAGAGACCAGGAGCAATTGAATGTGAAGATTTTCGTACAATTAATCCTCATAAACCATGTCACTAAGCTTTCTACTCAGAATTATAATGAGAAGAACAAGAAAGAAAATAAAAATGGAAATTAGCTGAAGAACAGTATGGTTTTATGGAAGGAAAGGTACAAACAATGCAAATCTATATATTACGAACACTAATAGAAAGGTCAATAGAGAAACAGAGAGACATATATTTATGCTTCATAGATTATACTAAGGCATTTGATAAAGTAAAACATGATGAGCTGATTAAAATGTTGGAAGATATCAACATTGATGGGAAAGATTTAAGAATAATAAAGAATATATACTGGAACCAAGTAGCAGCAATTAAAATGGGAAATAAAGAGGGTAGTTACGAACAGATAAAGCTAGGAGTACGACAGGGGTGTGTCTTGTCACCCGATCTCTTCTCCCTATATAGCGAAGTAATAATGAGAGAGATCAAAGAGAAGCCAGGAATACTAATCGGAGGATATAATATAAACAATATACGCTATGCAGATGACACAGTATTGGTGGCGGATAATGCAACAGACCTACAACAATTATTGGACATTGTAGTATCAGAGAGTGCACAGAAAGGACTCTCCTTGAATATCAAGAAAACAGTAACAATGGTGATATCAAAGAAAATGGGGACACCAAAATGTGACATAGAAATAGAAGGGGAAATTCTCAACCAAGTGGATAATTTTAAATACCTAGGGGCACTTATAACATCAGATGGAAGATGTACAACAGAGATTAAGAGCAGAATAGGGCAGGCAAAAGCCGCATTTCAGAAAATGAAGAGTATCTTATGCAATAAGTCGCTATCAATGAATGTAAGAAAGAGAGTGCTAAAATGCTATATAGAACCAGTTTTGCTGTATGGCAGCGAATCTTGGAATGTAAATGAACAAATTAGGAAGAACTTAGAAGCAACAGAGATGTGGTTTTTAAGACGAATGTTGCGAATTCCTTGGACTGCCAGAGTAACTAACAACGATTGCCTGAAAGAGGCTAATGAAACTAGAACACTATATACAACAATAAGAAAGAGACAAACACTTCAAACAGCTTTTTTTGGGTCATGTGATGAGAAGAGAGGCATTGGAGAACATCGTGACAACTGGAAAAATCGAAGGGAATAGAGGCAGAGGCAGACCAAGAGAAATGATGCTGGACGGATTGAGACGGTGGCATGGAGGAATATCATCAGCAGAGTTGATCCAGAACACCAAAGACCGAGATCTGTGGAGAGCCATGAACGCCTACGCCAGCCGGCACGGCACTTGATGATGATGACAAGACATCAATAATTATTTTGGAAGAAGCACAGTTGTAAACACCTTCATCATTCCAATGATAATATATTTAGCTACACTTTTCCCCCTCCCCCGATGGTGTTTCCACCTTGTCGTGGTGGGGGGGCTTGAGTTTTCAATGACCCTGAGAGCTATGCCGGCGGTTGCGTAGCTACCAGCAGAGCCTCCCAAGCCGGACAGGTCAAAGGGTAGAGAACAGACAAAGAGAAAAAACCCTAGTCCTCCAGGTTGGGGAAGAAGCGTGGGTTTAAAATCCCCACCTTTGTAAAAACCTTTCTTTGTTACGAAACAAATACATGAGCCTCGATATCGGACTGACTTATCTGGACAACGACCTTGGAACGTTAAAGGACTTTTGAGATTTGGAACATGGAATGTACGGACACTATATCGAGCTGGAGCGGCCGAAGAACAAACCCCGGGAGCTGGGAATATCAAATGGATATAACAGCAATTCAAGAAATAAGATGGCCAGGAGAGGGTACTTTAGAGCAAAATGGAATGATTATAATATATGGAGGAAACACCCAAAATAAACATGAATTAGGAACAGGATTTGTAATCAAAAAAGAGTTATAGGGGAACGTTTTAAACTTTAAAGCTTTTAATGACAGGATTAGTAACTTACGAATAAAAGGTAAATGGAAAAATATAACGACTGATTAATGTACATGCACCTACTGAAGAGAAAGAAGATGATATTAAAGAAGACTTTTATAATGATCTGGAAGATGTCATAGAAGAAACCCCCAAACAGGACATCCTGATTGTGCTGGGAGACTTCAATGCAAAAATAGGTAGAGAGCAAACTAATAAAAAAAGTGGCCGGTATGGAAAGCCTACATACAACTTCAAATGATAATGGATGGAGAGTCATCAACCTGGCAGAAGCCAAAGGACTGCAGATTAGCAGTACCAGACTACAAAGAAAGGATATACACAAACACACTATGGAAATCATGTGACAAGAGAACCTATAATCAAATAGATCACATTTTAATTAACAACAGAAATGCATCAAACATACAGCAAGTCAGAAGTTATAGAGGAGCTGAGTGCCACAGTGACCACTTCCTCGTTGGAGCAAAATTTAAAATAAAACTTAAGAGAGCTTTCTATACTAAATTACAAAGATTACACCAACATATAACAGAGGAAAAACTACAAGTCAAAGAGAAATTACAGATGAAATAAAATGTAAACTTGAAACCTTGCAAAACCCTTTGGAGGAAAGCGTTGACCAAACTTGGTTGAACATCAAGAATACAATTCAATCTACCGCAGAAGAATGTCTCGGTGTGTTAACCACGCATAGAAAGAACAGATGGTTCAATCAAAATGTGAAGAAGCAGTCATTAGGAAGAAGAATGCCAGACATGTATGGTTAAATGACATCAATAACATCCAAAAGGAAGAGCATTATAGAAATGAATGTAAAGAGGCTACAAAAATAGTCAGGCAGCAGAAGCGAGAATATATGAGTAATATAATCAAAGATATGGAAACTAATCACCAGAAAAATGAATCCAGAAATTTTTTTACAGAACTGAAGTCAATGAAACGAGGGCACCAACAAACCACATATGGTTTAAAAGACAAAAATGTGAATATGATAAATACCAATGAGGAAATGAGCAACACATGGAAAGAATATTTTATTGAATTACTAAATTGTGAAGCTCCAAGTAACATTTTCCCACAGGAAGAGGTTCTAACATGCGAACCACAAATTGAAGAACCTACATTTGAAGAAATCCTATATGTAATCACACGACTTAAAAACAATAAGGCAACTGGGACTGATGAAATTGCTGCTGAATTTATAAAGGCAGGTGGCCATGCATTACATCTAAAGCTATACGAACTAATAATAAAAATCTGGAGGACAGAAGAATTACCCCATGACTGGAAAGAGTCATTATTGATACCTATCTTTAAGAAAGGAGACAAGTTCCAACGTGGAAATTATAGAGGAATATCACTACTGTCCACAAGCTATAAGATACTATCCGCAGTATTACTAAATAGACTAAAACCATATTCAGAAGACAAATTAGGTGACTACCAGGCAGGTTTTAGACAAAACAGACCAACAATAGATCAGATATTTATCTTACGACAAATAGCCGAGAAACATTGGGAATATAAAAGAGATCTCCATAACATTTTTGTGGTTTTTAATAAGGCTTATGATAGTGTCCATAGGAATAGTCTATGGAATGCTATGCAGGAATTTGGAATACCAAGGAAGTTAAACAACATGACCAGACTGTCAGGGTCTTAAACCTGGCTCGTTAACCTAACACATGTGAGACAGTACAAATACAACGTGATTTGACTTGAGACTCAACGACACGAAGTTTCGATGGATTTATTCACAGATCACGATCTAGAGATGATCATCACAATACATAAGTTATAACAATACACTCACAAGCAACCCACAGCTTACAGTCAGTCTCACAAGATGTACAAGCGCTCGACTTTCGGGCCACAGAAACACACAAGCCTTTCTCCCATCATACGTCCAGTCGAGTCCGCGTCCCAGAGCTGTCTGGCTATTTCCCGCAACGCGCCTCAAGTGGCTTCACGAGGCCTGCGTGCGTCCTGCTTTGTCCTTGCCTGACCGCTGGCTGTCTGTCAGCCGGCAACCTCGCAGGCAGGTAACTAATACTCGCCTGGCGGGCGTAACGATGTTACAGCATCCCCCCTAGGAACTATTCGCCTGGCGGGCGTAACAATGTCCCTGCATCTCTGCTGGCACTACCTTAGACTCTGACATGCTCCCCCGCGGCTTCTTCATGAAAGATGTCATCTTTCATGTACAATCTATATACAATACTGGGTTAATATTTTTAACCTGTCAGAGTCAAAACCCTTTTTGTTATATACATTGGTGTAGAAATAAAAAAAAACACACATCTTGGCATAGAAACACATAAGAAATGGACATTGTATCTAAAAAAAAACATGTGGTGTTCAACCTTTAACACTAGTCAAGCTTCATCCTCTCGATGGCTGATTACCTTTAAATTTCATTATTGACCCAGTCAGATCGGTAGTAACAGCTTCCCAAGCAACTACCTCGCAGCCTTTCAAAAAAAAAATAATAATATGCTTTTTGAGACAAAAAACATCTGGCAAGACCGTAATACGGCTTTATATAAGCCGCATTCAACGCTCAAACTCTGACCTCATTTAGCCAGGAGTTCTTGTGTCGGTCTGCAATGTCGGTAACACTCTACCATGCCCAGTAGATGGCTTTTTGGCGTGTTAAGAATCTGGCAACAACATGGTTATTATATACAACACATCATCGTATACATTTCAATTAACGCCCTTGGTGTAATAATGTAATAACAATTAAATGAAAGGGACATAACTTCAAAAATTATGAAATATAATATTTACAATAATTATTCTATTTCTCAGCGTCATAGCTTTATGTTTCTCCATACTA
>JACEFZ010011563.1:0-24235 GCA_014155875.1 Cepaea nemoralis | reverse complement strand
AAGATGCCAATTGCAACGAGAACAAGTGTGTTGAGGTGCTACATAGAACATGTTCCTTGTATGGCTGTGAAACGTGGACAAGGGGCAGGCAAGCTGAAAATATGGTTTCTGAGGAAAATGCGAAGAAAACCATGGACAGACAGAATAACTAATGAGCAAGTCCTACAAGAAAATAATGAAAACTATGAACTGATTAGAGAAATTAGACAGTCAACATTTTTTGAACACGTCATAAGTTGTCCAGACAGGGGTAGACGTTTTTGTTACACCAATGAACAATATGGCCCAGATAGAGGTAGTCGTTCGACTATTTCCTGTCGTCGATTTCTTCAGGATTCCATCGCTATGAACAGTCTTATCATATAACAAACCTGATCGTCACATCCTCAAAACACAATCTGCAATAGAACAAATACGTCCTTTTCGGGATGTTTCCAAAAGTCAAACACTTACACCAGCATTTTCCTGAACGGACAACTAAAGGAGACTGGCGGTAGATTGACCACTAAGAGACCAATTTCTCTAGTGGTCATAATGTCATGGATGAATCAACAAAAATCGGTCAGCTTTACTAGAACAGGTTCACAACTGACAAAATGGACCTTACAGCTAAAGCCTTCGTCAGCACACACATATCAAACACACACTGATACTATTACAGGAAAAACTCTACATGAAAATATATATATATAAAAGTTACTCATCTGTTTTCTTGTTATAGAGTATAATTCAAGCGCCGCGTGCAGGTTATGAAAATATGGCTAGTGGCCATTAGAGTCGTCTGTTCTAGCCATGTTCATATGCATCATATAAACTATAGTTGCTCAGACTTCACTGATAACGTACCGTCTGTCTTTAACACGAGTAGATGTCAGCTTCCTATGAATGTATAGGAAATCAGGGTCCTGGTTGGCACAGGCAGAACTATCTACACGTCAGGTGTGTGATCGAGAGACCATCAATCGTGAAAAAGAGTGGGATGAAGTACCGGCAGACAGGACGGACTGGCACAATGTAATAGTAACACTGGGCCGGAGTGCAGAGAATGGGCAGCGGGCCGCTCAAAGTTTGAGGTGTAACAACTGCTCCAGAGTAATACACATCAAGGTGACATAGTGATCTATACTGATGCAGAACAAGTAGTGGTGCGAAACAGACGTAGTGGTTGGGGTTTCTTTGTGAAGGCTAATGGGTGATTCTTGAAAAAGGAGAGTATGTTAAATGAGGCTACGACCTCCAGCATGAGAATGGAGGTGGAAGCAGTCACAGCGGCATTCCGTTGGTTAGAGGAGACCACTGCAACACACATTGTCTTCATCACGGACTCAAGGAGTATGCTTGCTTAGTAAGGTGTGGAAAGGAATGTTTCGTGCGGTATGGCTCACCTCGCTTCAGAGCTCACAGATTGTGAGAATTGTATGGATTGTTTGCCCTGGCCGTGCGGGAGTGCTGGGGAATTAACAGGCTCTTAGGCTTGCAGGGAATGCACCATTTGATGGTAGATTACCTATGGACAAGGGAGAGGTGGACTTGAACCTGTGGGATCAGGTGGAGAAGGTCGAGGAACAGATTGAGAACCATATGTGGAAAGGATGAGATTGCGGGGGATTGGCAGGGGCTCTGGTAGAATCTCAAAACTGAGAGGTAAGACCAGGAGAACTTTCAATCAGATAGAGGATGGAACGATTAGTAGTGTGACTCTTTGCTGGCTGTTGAACGATGGGACGGAGAGCGTATGGGAATGTCCTGAGTGCAGTGATTTCGGTTCTTAGCTCAACTCAACTAAACTCAGGGAACCATGTTACTCGAAGTCGAGTTGTTGTTTCACTTAGTGAAGTTAATGCCATTGACATGTTTTAGTGTGTCATTCCCGCTTAAATCCCGCCTTATATTAATTGAAAATTCCCAGAATAGGGTTAGAAAGACCGGTTTGTGTTGTTTCCGAATATATGAGACGTCGGTCGCTCAGAAAGCAATTATCAACTACTGAAAGTAAAAACTGCCTAGAAAATCGAAAAAAGCCCCAAAATGCCGGGGCTAATTTGCGACGTCATGTAAAGGATATGCAACTCAACTGGTTTCCAAACTTGAATGTGTTTTTAGCATAGGCGACATCTCACCACACGACACTGGTCAGTATCGTCTGGTCTTAACGTCGCAAGATATTTCTGGGTCAGCAAGTTAGGCTTCGTCGACCGGGAGTCCAGGTCCATTGTAAACATCCACCTCGATGTCCATGACAAACAGGCAGGCGACTAGCTACTACATTACCGCTGCTGCCTTTTTGTTGATTGTGTGTTGTAACTATTTGTTGTTTTCTTCTGTAATAGCTTGTTCATTTGCAAACTCGATGGCGATAATTCACTCACCATTTAATTTAAATTCCCGTGTGATGTTTTCAAGTCTCTTCCTCCATCATCTTCTCGGGGGAAATGGATGAATAAACCTGATGATAATTAACTTAGTCTTGTGACTCCTGGTCTGACCGGAACTATAAACTCGTCATCCCTACTGTCAATGAAATATTGATCGTATAATTTTCGTATACGTTAGTAACAATTGGCTTTTGTTTCGAATTGTTCCACAATTGGGACAAGTTTGTTCAGTGGGATTCTGTCAAATGCCTTTTAGGAACCAGATAACATAACTGTATTATTATTTTTTCTCAATTTGCAGGACGTCTGCCTCCCTGCTTAGTTTCAACTCTAGTGCCTCGATCAGTACAGAGTTCAAATTGATTTATAGTTAATGCTTATTCTATCCATCCATCCATCATGTGCCATGCGGTAAGCGTGGGCGGTCATGTTCTGCCATCTTACTTGATCACTAGGGTCGTGGATCAGCTCCGTGTTTCTGTCTCGACCATGCCACAAGGCCAAGCCATCCAGGTACTTGCTTCTAGGTCTTCCCCTTTGTCTGTTCCCCTCGATCTTACCAGTTGTCACCAAGTTCTCCAGATCATTTCTTCTCATAACATACCCAAAAAATTGTGACTGTCTACGTCTAATGTCTCTAATCAGTTTACGATCTTCATTTGTTTCTTGAAGGACTTGTTCATTGGTCTTTCTGGCTGTCCTTGGTATTCTTTGCATTTTCCTCAGAAACCACATTTCTACAGCCATCAGATGTTTTTCAGCCTGACTGCTCATTGCCCAAGCTTCACATCCATATAAAAGTACAGGTTCTATGTAGCATCTCAACACTCTTTTTCTCGTTTCAGTTGACATCTTTTTATTGGTCAGTATGTTTTTTCATCTTGCTAAAGGCTACTTTTGCCGTGGCGATTCTTGTTCTAATCTCTTCAAGGCATCTCCCGTCAGATGTTATTAATGTACCTATTCACTTGTTGAAGAATATTCCCATTTACTTGTATATTACATTGTGGTGTTTCGTTGACTATCTTTCCGTTCGCTGATTCTATGCCGCTATTAATTCTTCATTTGATTATTTCAATAATATGTTGAGGTATGAGATATTAAATGTACCGTCAAATATTAATGCAGTCTACCTCATTGGACTTTTCTTGTATTGATATCAGTACAGATGTGGTACGCTCGACTGTCAGAAGTTGCTAATTTGGGGGAGTTTTTCTAACTCCAGTTTGTTAGATAATTGAGTTAACGCTCACCCTGGCGTTATAGTGAGTGCGGGCTCACCTCCGTGACGCTCTGAACTCAAGAAAGCAAGCTCAGAAACAAATATCTTTTGAATAAATGAAAGTCCCTGGATACACAAGCACACAGCCGGAAATGGTTCGTAAAATAGGTACAGGTAGCTAGTCTTGGTATCGCCCAAGGAGTGGGAAGGAGAAGGTTAGGCTATTCATTAATTGACTACTAGGCAGGGCAGGTGTACTCCCTGACAATCTTCCCTCCCTGGTTAATATACCGAGTGCCCCATCATATATATAACAGGTACTAATACACAATTGCATACACTTGGGAAATATTCAGATAGGAACTATGAGTAAACAAACTACCACTATGTTGATTTTCTGTCCAGATAAATCATTCATAACATGATGGTAATGCGATATAATAGTGAACATGGCGATATCGAGACATAAGACATTCACGTATACTAGGTAGTGATGTGAAAATATAGTCGCATGAAATGATGTAAACATTAATGTGATTTTACATCAACATGTACAATAAAGTACGTAACTTAAAATGTTTCTTGTGTGACAGGAATACAGATCGTTACTTCACGAGGTATTTCCTCGTCACTGAACAGGATAGTGTAACATGGCGCTCTGGTTAAGAGCTAGAAATATACGATCAAGAATGTATAGTTTCTAAGATCTAAATATATAAAAATCCCTATCTATACATATACCAACATATATCTATACAAACATAATCATACATATCCAATCAATCTTTCTAAAGATCCCTGTGGTGGCAGATCTGCCAGTTGGACAAAATCTTCAGGATCACCTGTTTTTCGATGTTGGTGTCAGAATAAGAGAGCCATTAACTACTCCCTGGTCAAACCTCGTGACCTGGCGGACAATTCTGCAGTACAAGCTGTTTGGCACAGGTATGTGAAGATCATCATCATCAAGTGCCCTGCCAGATAGCGTAGAAGTTCATGTCGCTCCACAGATATCGGTCTATGGTGTTCTAGATGAACTCTGCTGATGATATTCCTCCACGCCACCGTCTCAGTCCATCCAGCTTTATTTCTCTTGGTCCGAATGTGTCTCTCTTCTCCTTCATCTTTCCAGTTGTCATTATATTCCCCAATACCTCTTTTCTCATCACATTACCATAGAAACTGTTTGTCTCTTTCTTATTGTTGTATTTGATGTTCTAATTTCGTTAACCTCTTTCAGACAATCTTTAGTTACTCTGACAGTCCAAGGAATTCGCAACATTCGTCTCAGGAACCACATATCTGTTGCTTCCAAGTTCTTCCTAATATGTTCATTTACATTCCAAGATTCATTGCCACACAGCAAAACAGGTGTTATATAGCGTTTGCATTAAAATCTCCTAGTATTATTTTTTTCTATTTTTTGTTATCTAATTTTAGACATCACCATTTCTACTTCATCGTAATAGTGTTGTATTTCTTCATCACTACTGCTTGTTGTTGGTGCAGTATACTTGTATAATATTTATAACTATTGGTTTGCCTTTAATTTTGACCATAATAACTTTATGTGAATACACAAGTAACCATTAATAGACTTTTCTGTTTTTATCAAATAGTAGTCCTACACCATTTTTGTGTGTATCCCATCAAGAATAAATTATTGTGTGTTTGTCATTTATAATTTTACCCGATCCCTTCCATCTCATCTCACTGATGCCTATGATGTGTTTTCCATTTCTCCTATAGCATTGTTCAACTTCCCTAACTCATTTAGTGTCCTATCATTCCATGTTCCTATTTTAAATTTATTTGTTTTAATTTGGATTCTGCAGCAGTTGATGACAGTCTGGGGGTCACCTGTGACTTATGACTGTCTCTACAGGACGAGGATGTCCTAAGACATCCATTAACGTCGTTCATTGCTTCTAAAATATGGATACTAATGAAATCTTGAAAAGATAATGTGATGGCTTCCACGTCCACATGGAGGTCTTTTACCTCTGCCTTTGAGGGCCATTTCCAACTGTCAGAACAAGTGAGTGCTCTGCTCTGCTCAGCATGCAGAGGTTCCATTTATCCCGGTTAGCCACACTGTGGTAAGTTTCCCATCCTCTGCCACTGGGAGGTGAAGCTGGGATTTTCCCTTCCTAAAGTTACGGTATATGATGGTCAAAACTCTCCAGTACATTTAGAGGGCATGTAAAAAAAAATAATATGTATCATCGTAATGTGCCATGCCGGTAAGTCGTGGATCAGTTCTGTGTTCTTGTCCCGACCCCGCCATGTAGTCAAGCCATCCAGTTATTTACTTCTCTGCCTTTCCCTTTTTCTTTTCCCCCTCAATCTTACCAAGTATCACCAAGTTCTTTAGTTTAATAGGCATAACAACTATAATATTTTCTTCAGTGCAAGATAATAATTATTAGTAGATTTTCTGTTCGTAATGGAGGAGTGGGAGTGTACATAGAATACCCAAATAATACTAGGGACACGGCCAGAGTTCTAACAGGAAAGTACTGTCATAACTATGATGCTGAAATTGAGGCAATCAAGATAACATCAGAGAAATTAATAAATACCTGCCATGGTACACAACCTGTGGTTCTATTGACAGATGCAAAATCAGTACTAGAGGCGCTCCTGTCTGGCAAATTGCCAGTTCTAAGGACACTACATTCTGAACTTAGCAGTCAGCATAAGGCCACCATACAGTAGATATCAATCCCACTGTGGAGAACCCGGAAACGACAATTCTGATCGATTGGCTAAGGAAGGAGCAAAAGAAGAATAGCCCGATGTGCCCATTACATACCACAAAAAGAAAAGAATGATCAAATCTGCCAGAAGGCCACCAAAACCTACTCAAGACGACTACCATGTTAAGGACAGACCAGGACAAATCATTACTCTGCGCCTCAGAACAGGACACAATAGATTACGCAACCACATGTATACAAAAGTTCAAGATTGGTGACTCAGCCACGTGCACATGTGGTTTGGCGTTGTAGATAGCAGAGCACATACTCCAAGACTGCCCAAACTACAATATATCCAGGTAAACCTTCTGGCCTAGAGAGACAACAGTGGAAGATAAACTCTATGGACCGCTGAATGAACTAACAAATACTGTTAGATTCACATAAGAGACAACATTGCAGTTATAGACATATTTCAAGCGAACGAAAGAAGAAGTAGATTTGTAAATAATGTAAATTTTAAATTGATTTGGGTACAACAGAGACACTTTACCATTTCACAACTGTTAATTTATAACTTATGCTTCGAAAATAGAGATAGGCTTCGATTTACTTCAATCTTCTTAGCTGAATAGGTCTTAAATAGGAAAAAAGTTAATGTTACGTTTTAATAATCTAAGAGGGAAATTTTACGATTTTTTATTGCTTCATTGTTTAAAAACAAACAAAAACAAAAACACGTTATGGTAGTAGTACAGTATAGTCTGGATTTCAGTATCTGAGAGTTGTAATGTTCAGACAATGTTCAGAAATATTTTAATGTTCAGACCATGTTCAGAAATGTTGTAATGTTCAGAAAGTGAATTTGTGGATTACTACTGCTGGAAACCGGAAGGAACCGACATCTTCTAAAGTAAGCAGCTTATTAGAATGTGGACATGGGGTATACAAAGAACCTTCCGTTGGGCTATTCCCAAAGTTGAAGAGGCTTCTGTTTTACATGGGGAAGGGGGGGGGGGTTAACCCGCATTTGTGTAAACAAAACGACATGATACTGTCTGCTATTGTGTTGAAAGTGAATAATATGAAAGTGTGTTTGGTGTATTTCCGCTAAAAGGATTCGTTTTACGTTGCTTTAATATGTGTTGATTCAGTTGTGTAGTATACACCTGACAGAATGCAGCGAACTAGACCAGCCAGCATATTGTTTGTATAGTCATTATTCAAACATTCATTCAAACAACTAATGCCAGAGCAGAATAGTGGTACTAAACTGATAACAGCAATGTTGAACTCATAGTGAGATATAAACACATTCCCGTAGATCAAGAGGTGAGAAAAAGACAATAGTGTTGGATATGACACGCAATGATAAATCGTGGGGATAATATAATTATAAAGTTCCATATCTGAATCCACAAAGCAAACGAAATAATTAAGACCTAAACAGTACATAAAGAAGAGAAGAGACATAAAGTCCGAGATGAATATTTTGGGTGAGAACATGGACGAATCTGCAGGTGATAGTACAGGATGAGACGGCCTGGTGTCAGTTGGTTGGGGGTCAATGTCCCAGTGGGTGCTAGAGAGCAAACGAAGAAGAGTGTATTGTATTGTTTGTTGATTACAACCAGATATAGTAATACCGGGGGTTCCTTAAATATTTTCTTTAGTGACGTCTGCAGTTATTTCTTATGATCTGATGCATTAATATGCTTGCTTCATTGTCTGAATATAGGTCCCCTGAGTTCACCTTTCAGCGTGGAAGTACTGGCGTTTAAAAGCACAACCAAGGAATCCAGAGAGAAGGGTTGGCCCGACCTAGAGATGCTCTTTTTTGAAATTATGCCCAGTGAAAATATCATGAACTTTCTAAGCTACTCAGAAGAGGTCAGTCGTTTACCTATGTTGGCATTGATCATCGCCACACCCCTTCATGTATATGGTGTAGAGTCCACATGGGCGATTATGAGTCTTTAATTCACTTCGTCATTTGACAACTTGATGAAGGTTAATGATGTTTAATAATGGGTAACACCGCATGTTGCACTTTAGTTAATTCGATTGTGTTACTTTGGGCAACGTCCTTCAAGAAACAAATGAAGATCGTAAACTGATTAGAGCCATTAGACGTAGGCAGCCAAAATTATTTGGCATGTTATGAGAAGAAATTACTTGAAGAACTTGGTGACGACTGGCAAGAGACCAAGGGAAAGACCGAGAAGTAAATACCTGGATGGCTTGGCCACGTGGCATGGTCGAAACAGGAACATGGAGCTGATCCGCGACTCTTGTGATCGAGTGAGATGGCAGAACATGACCGCCCACGCTTATCGGCATGGCACATGATGGATGGATGGGCAACGTTAGGCTAGGCAGCTGTTTCATATCCCCTGAGGGGAGGGAATGTTCCCGATAGACACTTGTTTTACAATATGACTGCTGTCTATGTGTTTTAGCCCTGTTTTAGTGTTGGGAAGTGAGCGAGGGAGGGAGTAGAGTTAGGGAGAGAGAAGCACATGAATACAGTCTTATATATGTTAATGGTGACTGACACGAGTCGACAGCCCATTTCACAGTGTTGTTATGCTCTTCTTGAATCCTCCTAGCGATCATTGAAGTGAATTATGCAACATTCCATTTGGTATTCATCTGTATGTAAGGTGCAATTCAAATATTCTCATAGATCGGAGATGCAATGTCTGTAGCTGTTGAGCAGGGAGGATGAGATAACTCCTTCCTTGGTAACTCACTCTCTGATCTTTACTACATGGTTCAGTCTTGCTGTTCTGTTGCTCAAAAAGTATATGTTATATGTGTACATCCGGCTTGTTTTTCTTGCATTTAACAGACGTCTGAAGGTACACGAAGAAGGAGAGAAGGAGGAAAGTTATGTGTAGTCCATCTCCAATTATTTTATTTTGGCGTTGGTCTCAAGTGTTTGTCGTCTCGTTGCAGACTCCATATACTTGAGCGCGGGATTATTGCTAGCAGACTCATTCCATCATTCAATAATGAAAACGTAAAATGAGAAATGTAATAGGTTGAACTACTGTTGATTACAATGAGTAAATAAACAAATACAGGCAAGTGTAATCAGTCAGCTTTACCAGAGTCGTGCGGTAGATGTTCTTATTGTGATGCTATTCTTTGAAATGCCGCCCATTAAATGTTTTTTTCTTTAAAATAACCTTCAATGGTGATTTTGTTTTAACTGCACAAAATGTACAAATACTATGTTTATTTTGAAAATATAAACTAAATTAAAATAATGATACCAACTATCAATAACAACAACTACAATTACTTTTAACTTTAACTTTAGCAAATTCGTTAATTAGGCGTAGTCTAGACTGGCAGTAAATGTAGATTCAATAGAAATTAAAGACAGATTTCTAAGTTTTGTTTGGCTTATCGAACTTCTTAAGTAGTGTTTATTAATTTTAATTTGAAAAAAAACTTCTTATCATGTCGCTGAAGCTTGTACAAACTTGTACAAAGACAGGGGGTGTTAATAAAATGCTCAGAGCTACAACGGTATTCCGATACAAAGTAATGAAGTTATTTTGGCACGAATACTTTAAAACATCCAAAGGTTTCATAGAATATGGTAGCATTCGGGATACATCGCATGATTCTTCTTGAAGATCAATTGCATTTATATCTAATTCATTTTCGACGGAAAGTATTGACGAGACTGGTACAATAATTTTCTAGCGCTTTGTCATCTATATCCTTGAGTTTTAAAATGTCATATAAAAACTGAAAATATTTGCTATGGGTTTTCAGAAGCGTGAATCGTTCGATTATAATTGAAACAGTTTATTTTAAATTTATTCTCTTCTGTTAAGGGTTCATAGACAGCTTTTTCATAATCAAATTGATGTTTTTCCCTTCTGGCTCTAACTTCTGTTTTGGCAGGAAATTTTGTACTGTATTAAAGAGTCTCTGCAATCTCATTAGCAGCAATTTTCATCTGATCGTATCCAGATGGTCTATAACCTTTCACTTTTTGTATGGTTTCTGATAACGTCCTTACACAATCTGACAAATTTATAGTTACAGATTGCAATAGTTTCGAGACTGAATTAATTTCACATAAAATATCATGCCAAAGAATTACACCGCATATAAACTTGTAATTTTTAATATTTTTGATAACCCTGTTGCTTTAGCTTTAAGTTTCCGCATCTCTGTTGACGTCTTCTATTATTTGGAATAATGCATCACAGATTTTGCAAAGTTTAAATCGTAAAGGTTTTAACGCATCTACTCTGCTTGACCACCTAGTTAGTAGCACTCAGTGCTTTTATTGTTAATTGTGAAATATGCTTTTTAGCACTTCCCAACGCTTTGTAGAACCAGAAAAAGTGTAAAGTTCTTGTACAATAGAAAACAAAAGTTATTGCTTCTGTAGAAGAAGACTCTGCATTATTCACAACTAGGTTTAAAGAATAGCTTGCGCAGGGAAAATAAAACGCCCTTGGATATTTTTCAGGTATTCTATTCTGTACACCTCTCTTCCTCCGTTCATATTAGCTTTAAATATTGAGCAAAACCCACTTTGTTGTCATAACTTTGTCCCCTAAGCCACTTTTAACTGAAATCCTAACTTTTCCAGTTGTGAGAGAATAAGTTCTGTCAAACCTTCTCCGGTTGAATCACTAGCTTAAAAGCAACAATAAAGAATTCTTTAATTTCATATTTATTTTGAATTGAGTTAAAGGTCACAACTCTTATTGTTAATGTGAAGCTGTTCAATATGACTTACGTCTGGGATACAATCGGCGATTATCTAACTATCATCACTGTAAAACGTGCAATTGTCTTTTGTGATAACTGCCGCCTCAGCTTTTAGGAAGCGGCCGCGAGGTATATTACAAACAAAAATAATAGCTTCGCGTTGTCAGATGCAAATGTCTTTCGAGCGAGCGCTCGCCAACGATGCACCTGCATTACAAACCGAACTCAAATGGTACTGAAATCGCTTAGGCATAGGCGATGCGATAAATCATAAATCGTATACATCAATTTCGGAATAACATACACACCAAGATGCCCAAGGAAAAAAAAAACCATCTCCAAAATGTTTCAGGACAAATTGGTTTCCAAATTAACACCACAAAAACAAAAACTATTGATCTTACCAACAGTTCAGACGAAACCAAATTAAGCAACCATATTCTTGAAAAAGTCAACAGCTTCACATACCTAGGAAGCAAAATGACATCTACACCAGAAATATTATCCAGAATCACACAGGCATCTAGTGCCTTGAATAAACTGTCAAACATCTGGAAGTCACAGTTACTCAGCCAACATACGAAACTTAAAATCTTCAACTCTTGTGTGATTCCAGTGCTAACGTATGGATGTGAGAGTTGAATATCAACGGTAGCTTCAGATAAAAAATTAGACAATTTTGAGAACAAATGTCTTAGAAGAATTCTAAACATCCAGTGGACAGATTTCAAAACCAATGCTCAAATAAGACAAGAGACTAAGCAATATATTGTATCCAATTTTATAAGAAAACGCCGTTAGAACTACATCGGACCATGTACTCAGAATGGACAAGACAAGACTCCCCTACCAAGCCCTCATATAGGTCACCAGGTAGGGAAAAGAAAACGGGGTAGACCAAGAGAGACCCTGCGTAGAACCATCATCAGAGAAGGCTCATTCAACGGCCAAGTGAACATCAAAGACCTACAACAGGTAGCAGCGAACCGCCAGACATGGAGAGCCATAACTTCTGCCCTATGCGCCGACTTCGGCTCACGAGGAAAGACTAACTATAAAAAACTAACTAATATAGAAAAGCGTTGCGTAAAGATTTTTAATTATTGCATGGTTCAAATTGTATTTTGATTTCGCTGCTTTGCCGTCCGCCTTACGGTGCCACCTGATGTGGCCGCCTCTGTGTATCATATCACGACATGGCACTGAGCTTTACCAGAAGTCAATCATGAGTGGCAGAATGGTTAGAAAACATTCAACGGTACACAAACAACAAACAGACATTGATACAACTACACATAAAAATTACAAAATAGTCACTTAGTTGAGGTCCTGAATTCATCTCAATTCTAGTTGAGGATGGCTTTATAGTCGCAACATCTATTTTGTCACATGTTCTAGTGAAGTTGAAATGCTGGCGAGATGTTGTATTCTGGTGAAGCTGGCCAATTCCAGTTTAGGATTTTGTTGGTGTACTCATCAAAAGGAAATGTGTATTATATCTTCTTTATATCTGTAGACCAAGGCTGAATTAGTGGACAGAAAGAGAGGAGACTACGGCTTTAGTTGTCTGCCGTCCCTCTTAAGGCCAGAAAGCACCGGGACCATTACTTTAAGGTCTGCAGATCCCTTTGACTACCCCATCATCAACGCTAACTATCTCGACAAGCAGGAAGATATAGAACTCTTGATACGAGGTACCAACTTTGATATTAAGCACAGTTTCAGTCGTGTGTCCTCTGTTCTTCTTTTGCTAAATATGGTGTGGTAACATGAGGTAAAGCGACCTGGAAACATCCACTTCTGTCAACACTCTTTGTTTGTAAGACAAATTGTACTACGTTCGACTGTGTGCCCGTGCTCCGAGTGTCTATGTTGGTTGAGAATGTTGGGCGGCGCTTACCAAACCCGACACCCCACATTGTGCCAACGGCTTCGGGGGGAAGAGCGCAACTGGAAGGGTACAAGCCCTATCCTGATGCGAGGAAATGCAACCTAAAGACAATACTGTCATGGCAGGGTCAGACCAGGCCCTCAGCCTTGCTTGGCAGCTGGTCCTAGGATCGAACCCCCGAAGGGCGGACAGTTAGAGCATTGCTTTGCTAATCCGGCAGCTTCTGCAGCTTGTCTTGTTCCAGATGTAGAGGTGTTACCTTTCCTTTGGAGTGAACTAGACAGGCCGAGAAGAGGGATCATGTTGCATGGGCAACACATGGTCTCTATAGTTTAGCCCAGGCTTTGTGTTATGGAGAGGTATAACTCCATCCCTAGTCTTAACCGGTCTCGGAATCAAAGCGAGAGGTAGCAGTAACGGGTTATAAGTCCTTGTCAATTGGAGTAGACATGGGGCGCCACGGGTTACTTCTGACGGTGGGAGACGCCTACATGTGTCATTGATCAGTTACTGCCCGCCTCAAGCTGGACAGCCCCCGGCCAGTTGGGTGCTGATCCGCCACAGCCTGCCTGCTTCAATTGGTGCTTGGGGTTAGGACAAAATCTGAATCGCAGACTGTAAAGCAAAGCAACAAGTACTCCAAAGCAACAGGTACTATTATAAAGAAATATAGAAACTCAAGCTACGGCTTACAGCCTGGAACGTGAGAACCATGTGTCCAGGATTTTCCACTGACTTGACGAATATTGACGATGTAAGAAAAACGGCCGTGATTGATGCCGAACTCAATCGACTTAACATTGATATTGCTGGCCTGCAGGATACTCGCTTCGCCGAGGATTGGTCACTCATGGAAAACAATTACACCTTTTTTATTGAAGGGTAGAAGGCAGGCAGAAACAAGGCAACATGGTGCGGGCTTTCTAGTGAATAATTCGCTACAGGGAATGATTGAAATTCTAGCTGGATGTAATGAAAGACTATTATCCCTGCGCTTGGCAACTTCTTGTGGTTTTGCCGCCATAATCACTGCATATGCACCGACACTCACTTCCTCTGATGATGTGAAGGATTCGTTCTATGAGGAGTTAGACTATGTGATCAAGGCAGTTCTAAAATCCGACTGCATTTATATGCCCGGTGATTTCAATGCTCTTGTGGGCAAGGACTCGGGTTCATGGCTAGTGTGCATTTAAAAATACAACATCGGTCGCATGAATGAAAATGGGCAAATGTTGCTGGAGCATTGCGCCAGAAATGACCTATTTATTACAAACTCCTTTTTTTAAACAAAAGAGATGCATAAGGTCACATAGAAACATCCAAGATCCGGCCATTGGCATCAGCTGGACTTCATCATCACACGGAGACAACATCTGAACCATACATCATTAACTCGAAGTTACCAGAATGCTGACTTTGATACGGATCATTCTTTGGTTGTTGCAAGGGTTAGACTGAGATCAAAGAGAATATACACAGCTAAACACAAATCTAGCCCCAGGATTAA
Source organism: Cepaea nemoralis (assembly GCA_014155875.1). Classification (NCBI taxonomy): domain Eukaryota; kingdom Metazoa; phylum Mollusca; class Gastropoda; order Stylommatophora; family Helicidae; genus Cepaea; species Cepaea nemoralis. Next base: position 9,795 of record JACEFZ010011563.1, on the reverse strand, counting down.
TATTATTAACACTCACGATCCTGACAAGTGCTTTCAGTTTCAACAGCAACTTGAAGACGCTTTCACTAATACATCAGAAAATTGTACAGAAAGTGAAAAGTGGGGTAAACTTAAGGAAACTCTTTATAACACAGCGGTAGGGGTTTACGGCACTGTGGATTATAAGAGGCAGAACTGGTCTGCGGCAAACAGCCAGACACTGCAGCCCTTGATTGATAAAAAGAAGCTAGCTCTCGTGAGAAACAAGGAAAGAACAACTCGTAACACTCTCAACGCGCTGAAGCAAGCTAGGAAGGATGTGCAAAAGGCTTGCAGGCAGTGTGCAAATGACTATTGGATCACGTTATGTGAGTCCATTCAAAACGCAAGTGATAAAGAAAACATCAGGAGCATGTATGAAGGGATAAAGAAAGCCTGTGGTCTAATGATCAAAAGAAGTGAACTACTGAAATCCTTGACTTGAGAAATCATCACTGATAAGAAACAGCAAATGGATAGATGGGTAGTGGACTATTTAGAGCTTTACTCAAGTGAGACCAAACTAGCGGATGATGCCTTCAACGCCACAGAGGCACTGCCAACTCCTTGACCACATGGACACACTTCCCACCATAGCAGAAGTTAAGTGTGCTATAAATGAACTTGCATCTGGCAAGGCTCCATGTAAGGATAGGACTTCAATAGACGCTATCAGGGGTGGGCAAGACACGCTCACTCTACAGATCAATCAGCTAAAAGAGCTATGCTGGCGAGAAGGACAGGTCCCACAGGATTCTAAAGATTCAAGCATCATAACACTGTACAAGAACAAGGGCGATCGGAGCGACTGTAACAACTATAGGGGTCTCCCACTTCTGTGTATTGTTGGGAAATTATTTGCAGAGTTGCTCTGCGCAGACTTGAAGTCCTGGGAGATCAAGCCTACCCCGAATCACAGTGCGGCTTCCGACAGAACCGGTCTACCATTGATATGATATTCTCATTGCGACAAATGCAAGAAAAATGCCGTTAACAAAATCAACAACTGTTTATTGACTTCATCGACCTCACAACGGCATTTGATTTGGTCAGTCGTGAAGGTCTTGTCAAGGCACTAAAGAAGATTGGGTGCCCACCAACTCTTATGTCCATTGTGGAATCGTTCCACACAGGCATGAAGGGTATAATCAAGTTTGATGGTGCAACTTCAGAAGAGTTTGAAATCAAGAGTGGAGTTAACAAGGTTGTGTAACATCCTCCACCCTCTTTGTAATATACTTTTCACTTCTACTGAAATATGTCTTTCGTGACCAGGATGCCGGTATATACATTCACTCACGCTCAGATGGCGGCCTCTACAATGCTCAGAGATTGAAGGCCAAGACCAACATTAGGAGGGTACTGATCAGAGAGCTACTTTTTGCAGATGATGCTGCAATTACGACCAACTCTGAGGAAGAATTACAGCGACTACTATCTGCATTCTCCAATGTTTATTCTGAATTTGGTTCAACAATTAACAAATAGAAGACACAGATTATGTCACAAGGTGCACGTGGGGTAATATCAATCTTTATTGACGACGCCGAACTAGAGATGGTAGACCATTATACATATCTAGGATCAGTGGTAAATAGCAAATTATCCCTAGATCAGGAAATCCACATCAGGATTGATTGATTGATTGATTGATTGATTTAGGAACCGACATCACAGCATTCGGGACATTCCCATAAGCGCTCCGTCCCCATCCTCAGCAACCAGCGAAGAGTTCCAACATTAATAGTTCCAGTAGCAATCTGATTATATGTCCGTCTCGCCTTTCCTCTGAGCGTCGAGCGTCGGCCAGATCCCCTCGTCACTCCTCGCTGCCTCATTCTAACCAGGCTATGGTGATCCATTTGCTCCTCCGAGGTGTACACGTGCTCCCACAAGGCCGCAACCACATCTGCCTTGTCATGCATCAATACTCCACCAAGTTCTGCCGAGCCAGCCAATCTGTCCGCCTGTTCATTCCCCAGCACACCGGCATGCCCAGGAGAAAAGATCCAGGTGATGCTTGCTACCCGTGACCTCCGAAGCGAAGCAAGCCACTCTGCACGAAGCTTGCCTGTTCTCACCCTTCTCAGCATGCTTTCTGAGTCAGTTACAATCACAATGTGTGTATGTATCGTGTTTTCTATCCAGCGGAAAGCTGCACTGACCGCCTCCACCTCCATTCTTAAGCTAGATGTAGTGTCATCATACGCCAGGCTCTCCTGCACCAAACGCCGACCATTAGTTTTTGCCAAGAACCCCCAGGCACTTCTCCTACCTCTCAACACCGACCCATCCGTGTAGATAATCACATCACCCGGGCGAGAATTTTCCTGAATTAGTTGCTGAATTTCCACTTCCGTGGCCCCTGCTGGCCACTCCCTGCACTCCCTGCTCAATGTGATTATAACTCTGCACAAGTCTGACTGCACGGCTGGCACTCTGACCCACTACTCTCCTCGCCTGATGTTCTCCAAGGGGCACACCTGTCTGATCGTAGCCTCCGCCTGAGCCATCCATGATTTCCCTCTTATCAGTCTCTGACCCTTAACTACGTCCAGCGCCTCATGCAACGGGTGATCTGTGTCTGCAGCTACTCTGAGGTATGCCTTCGCTTGCATCACCTTGTGCCTACCAGCAACAGTAGGCAGACCAAGGATGTAACGCATACACACTACTGGAGTGTCTCTGGTGCATCCCAGAATGACCCGCATAGCTTCATTCTGTATGCGCTCTAATTTCACCAGCTGACTCTTTGAGACAGTGAGCAGTCCTAGTCCATAATCAATCACTGAGAGGATCAAGTGCTGGTATAGTGTGAAGAGCATTCTCTGCTCTGTGTCCATTGCAGCCATAGTTTTAAGTGCATTGAGTCCCTTTTGAGATCTTGTCACAACCGTCTCTACGTGGTCCTTGAAGGACAGACTCCTGTCAAATGTGATTCACAGATACTTCAGTTTGTTCTCTCTGTTGACGCTTCTACCATCTATCGTGAGGCTAGGGGCATCATCTCTCACAATCCTGTTGTCCAGAGAGCACCACAACACAGCCGCCTTTTCCGGGTTGATGACAGCACTCATTTCAGTGCACCAGTCAATCACTTTGTCTACTGTCACCTGTAGCTCCTGGGTTGTTTGATCCCTATTTCTCCCCTGCCTGTTTGCAAGAATATCATCTGCAAATGTTAGAATCCTTCCAACCACTGGTGCTTCTAGGTATGCAATCTTGCTCGTATACACATTAAAGAGCACCGGTGAGATTGCAGATCCCTGTGGCAGTCCCGGGGTTAAAATATGTGGCTCTGAGGTCCATGCGCCCAGACGGAGAGAAACCTGACGAGAATGCAGGACGGCTGCTATCCAGTTCACTAACCAGGGATTGACCCCCTTCTCCATAAGTGCGGTCATCAAAATATCATAGCGAACTCTATTGTACGCATCCTCGAGATCAAACGCTGCCGCCATCGTTTCCTGTCTACTCTGGAACCCCTCATAAACGTCAAAGGCAAAAGTGGCTGCATTTGACCAGGTATCTTTTCCTGGGCTGTAGCTCCCCAGGCCTCTTGGAAGAAGCTTCCCCCTTTCCAAAAAATCCTGCAGCTTAACAGCGACTATCTTCTCTAAAACCTTCCCAAATGTATTTTGAAGGGTGATGATCCTAAAGCCGCCAAGCTTTGAATGATCCTTGTATGGTTTTGGGAGAGGGATGAGATAGCTATGCAGCCAATCCCGCGGTACTGACGCTGTCCTAATGCTCTGATTAAAGCAGCCGGCCATCTCCTTCAGGTCCACATCACTCAAAGCCTTCATGTGGCCATACCTGACACCATCAGGCCCTGGTGCTGTGTCTTTTGCCTTTTGCAAAATATGTTTAACATCTTCAAACAGTATGATGTCTTCGTAAGGCATATTCTCTATTGTGCTAGATAATTCCACTCTAACTGCATCCCTGGTATCCGCATCACTGTGATTGGTCTGCTCTAAACATCTCTGGAGAAACGCCTCCCCTTTCTCCTTGTCTGTTGTCACGCGTACCCCATCCTCTTTATAAATTGTTCCCACTGTCATAGGCCGATCTTTCCTTTGCATGTGTCTGTACAGTTTCCAGAATTTATGCAGTGTTTTATCACCTCCAATCTCCTTCATAAAACATTCCCATTTTTCTTTCTTGGCCTCTGCAGCACATCGCTTGAAAGCCCCCACCTTGTCTTTCTTGTCATTTTCCGCTATGTCCACTTCCTCTCGTGAGCTTAGGGGTGTCTGTCGCAATTTCCTTAGCTTCTTCACTGCAGCTCTCTTTGCTTTCCACGCATTGTCTACTTCTGGGGTCCACCATGGGGGCTGCAAAAAAGGAGTTTTAACAGTCCTGTTGCATGCCCCATGTCTGAGGCGTCCAAGAAGGCTGTCGCTCCACTCATACCGGAAGGTCTTGCGCGCTCTCCCAGCCTTGACTTTCCTGGACTTAGAGATCAGGACTGAGCATGGCATGTGATCACTCCCATGGTCATTCAAAACAGTCCACTTTACATCAAGGACTGATGACTGGGATACAAGTGCCAAATAAATAGCAGTATCTGCATCGCCAGGCCTCATTGCCATTCTAGTCGGCCTACCATCATTTATGCAGACCACATCGGAGTCCACCATCGCATCCGCAAGTGCAATTCCTTGTCGATTTTCTCCACTACTGTCCCAATCTCTGTTTCTCGCATTGAAGTCTCCCCATATGAGTAACCTATCACCTGGTAAGTCCTCTAATTCCTTAAGCCAGTCCCATTGTTTCTTTCTGACAAAACAGTCCACTGTGGCATATACATTTATGATGTTCCAACTTAAGCCACCAATCTCCATTTGTATACCCTGGACCTCTCTTGCACTGTGATTCCACTGGCTCAAGTCAAGTGCCACATGCTTTACTCCTTTCTTCACCAGCAGACCTTGCCCATGTCTCGTCTGCCCAGTGGGGTTTATATAACTGACGTACCCAGGGCAATGGTATTTATCTGTATTTAACTCCTGGAGCATGAGGACATCAAAATCATATATTAGCCTCTCTAATACAGGACCTCTCTGCCTGGCACTACGACAGTTCCAGTATCCCACTCTTACATGGTTGAAACCTAGTCTCTCCACTTTTCGTCTTGTTCTCCTGGCACCTGCCCTCCAATTTCTATGCCTTTTTCTCACACCATTTCCTCGCCTTCTCCTCCTCACTCTCTCTTCGCTAGCCGCTGAAAGATGTGTCAAGCGCATCAGGATTGGTAAGGCAGCAACAACAATGAACAGATAAACAAAACGAGACTGGGAGAACAGAAAGCTTACTGTCAAAACAAAAGTCCTTGTCTACCAAGCCTGTGTCCTTAGTAATCTTCTTTATGGCAGTGAAACCTGGTCAACTTACTCACACCAAGAAAAAGGTTTAAACAGCTTTCATATGCGGTGTCTGCGAAGAATTCTTGGTATTCGGTGGCAAGCAAAAATCACAAATACTGAAGTATTGGAAAGATCAGTTTGTGTGACGGTGTGTTCCATGCTCAATCTTCGTAGACTTAGATGGATAGGACATTTAGGAGGATGGGTGATTGTAGAATACCAAAGGACATCTTTTTTGGTGAATTTACAGGTGGGTAGGAAGATCTCAGGGTCGGCCTCTACTACGATATAAAGATGTGTGTAAGCTGGACATGATTGATACAGGCATTGATAATGCACATTGGGAGCAAGTCGTCGCTGAACGTGTTGCATGGAGGGCAACTATCAGAAATGGAATAAAGACAAAGGAGAAAATGATTGCAAATAAAGCACACACCGAGCTTGTGAGACGTAAGATGGTGCATGATGGTGGAAATGACCATGTTTTCACATGCATCCACTGTGGACGAACATTTACAGCGCGAAATGTCCTTATCAGCCACATTCGCTACCGCCATGGGTTTGCCCTTTTGAAGCACAATGGACCAAACTATCGTCTGTCAAAACCGCAAGGTGCCAGTGAATGTACTATTATAATAAGTGGTATTAGGTGTTGTACGAGTAGTAGTTAATTGAATGAAAGTGCTGCCATGGCTGTATACAGTACTTAGCTGAGTGAATGAATGTATGTCTTGGCTGAAGGTAGACTTTGAGTGAGTGAAAGTGTTCTCTTGGATATGCGTAGCACTTGAGTGAATGACAATATTGTCTTATTTCTTAAATGTAAGTGAGTGAAAGTGTGGTTTGACTCTATGTAGCATTTGTGTTTGTGAAAATATTTCTTATTTCTCTATAGCACTTGAGTTAGTGGATAGTGTTTTTCTGATCGCTTTGTAACATTTAAGAGATAAACAGTGTTGTTGTTTTTTTTTTTTTTTTGCCTTAACTCTATGTAGTACATGATTTTGCATATCCTTTACAGGGCGTCGCAGTCAACTCCAGTATGTTTTTTAATGTTTATTATTATTATTATTATTATTATTATTATTATTATTATTATTATTATTATTATTATTATTATTGCCTTTGTGATCTCTTGGCAAGTTTACATTCAGTAGTTTGCCTTTGCTTTCTGAACGACCGGCACCGATACCATTTCGTAAAAAACAAACGCAAAGTGTTCTGCTGCCAAATCGCCCGCATCTGTGTTTTGAACGCTGGTATGCGGGATTACGAACTGCGTCCGTAACTCTTTCGCCACGGAGCGGGCTAGCGCATGAGTGAGTGAAAATGTTATCTTAACTCTATGTAGCACATTGTGATATATTTTCCCGTCACCAACCAGTTTTTCCAGGAATTAGGGTTGTAAGTATGCAATCCTACTTGACCATATAATTAGTTGAACCAGCTTGAGATATAATTAGACTAGGTGACAACATATATTGAACAAGCCTTTGTCTCAGTTGAGCCCACTGATTGGTCGGGTCCCCGGCCAAAGTTTAAACTTGACCTTTCGAGGTGAAAGCATCTCACTTGTGAAGAAGGTCGTCAAACAGCAGGTCCCTTCCTGGTGTGGGAAGGTTTTGCTAAACCATATGTACTCTCTGCGCCTAGGGTAAGCATATACATTCATTATATATGTTATGATCAGGCCTTTGATGAAATAAGTGTCATTCGTTATGTATTATAAAACGGCGAGATTGTTTCATTGAGAAAAAAAGCCTGAGTATTTGCTTTCTACAAAACTGACATGCCTATCCCACGGATGGTTCTCCTAGGCTTACAATCTCCTCTGCTAAGATTACCATATTATATGCTTGGTGGATATATTGCTATCAGTGCATATAATCTGCAGATTTTATGTGTGCTGTAGAGTTTGTTTGTTTGTTTTTTGTTTTTTGTTTTTTGGTTTTTTTTTTAGTTGTTTCCTTGAACCTTTCCTTTACCCTGCAGAAATGTTACTATCCAACATATATCCTAGACATGCTTTTCATGCTGGGGAAATATGTTGCTAACCTGTAGCTTGACTTATCGTGCACTTAAAAGAATTTTTGTTGTTGTTTACATCGTTTGTAATATACAGAGTGTGCGATTGTTATGTAATCGCCTTCATGAATAATGTTATGGGAGTGAAGTGAATGTGCTTTTTTTTAACGTTACAATCTCAAGTAAGAGGAAAGATAAACGCACCATATATTCAGATGTCTCGCAGGACGTGCACCCCACGCCAGCATTACTCAAATGTTGTTGATGACTTAACGAATATTTTATTTCAGGAATTGCTAGCAATAATGCATATTCATTCCTAAAGTTGGTGCACTTAAGCTAGCGACATTGGGGATATTTGAACTGCATTCTCAAACCTCCTGCTTTGAATAGTCAGGTGGGGAAAGGACAATATGCTCTTTTGTTCTAGTTTTTGAGACGGATAAATATCCATTAGATGGCTCCTACATTGTTCTATGGGATGATTATGTTTACTCATGTGTGTTTTACATTTTATGTTGGTTCGTGATTGTTACTTTAACTGCTAGAGTAGACGTTCGAATTTTACCTCAGTGTGGACAGGCAAATGATGATGACAACGACGACGACCACGACGACGACCACCACCACGACGACGACGACGATGACGATGACGATGACGACGACGAAGACGACGAAGACGACGACGACGACGACGACGACGACGACGATGGAGAAGGAAAGAGGCAATTGTGTTCGGATGTAAAACATGAAGAGAAGGTTTACTGATCTGGTCGTTGGCCATTTACCATTTATCCATTGATATATACCTATTGCAGTTGCAGTTATGGACAGGAGATGATGAGATCTTGTCATGATGTCTATGTCTCGGAGATCTTTGTTATGTTATGACGAGTTGTAGTATCAGGATGTTTGGTGGGTTATGATGTCCCCAACTCCTCAGGAAGCCCCTGTATAAATCTCGAAAACGGGTGATCAGAATCTTGCATTCAGCAATAACACAGGCTCGTAATCACTAACAGATGTGATACAAACACTGTCACAGAATGACTTTACGTGACACACTGCAAATACAATTCAAACACTTTATTCACACTTCTCACTCATCACAACTATTACATGCATCGCACAATTACAATTACGATGCCATAATACAATCAATAGATATATATAAATGCAATTTATACAACTCACAATCCTACATACCAGGCGCACAGTCTCCTATACTCACACAGACTTTCTATTTATTAGCGTTCATACACACAAGTCATACGAGCACCATTCAATCCGTCCGTCCTGTACAACAGTCCCCAGCCGTCTGGCCGCTAACCACTGTGAGTTCTCGCTAGTCGGGGTTGTGTCCCTGTGTGGACTTTATGTCCCACCAAACAACCCAAAACCATTTGCACAGCGTGGTTATTGGCCCCCACGGGTGGACCCGGCCGTAATTGGGCCCCGTCGTTGGGCCGGGGCGGGCGCGGTAGACGGTGGGGAGATTTGAAAACCCTGATACCCACACACTTTTCCCGGGGTTTTGACTAAACCCCTCACCAAAAAGAAGAAATTTGGGTTAAATTTGAAACCCCCCAAAACCCCTTTTCCCCCCCCCCCCCCCCCCCCCCCCCCGTCTCCTCCTCTTGTTTTCTTTTTTGGTGTTGTTTAATTTTTTTTTAAAAAAACATTGGGGGTTTTTTTTTTAGTACCCCGAATGTGTTTCGAAAATTTTTCCCCTAGAGAAAGTGGGTATACTGGCCTCATATTCAAGAACAGGAAAAAGGGGGAAAAGCCCTTTTCTCGTTTTGTACAAGTTGGGTTTGAAAAAGTGTATTTTTTTACGGGGACACATGGAAATATGTCACGGGCCCAGGTATACAGAGTGGATTTCTAAAACAGGGTTGGGAAAATTTTAGGTTTCCCCATATCGGGAGCTACCGGGCGGCGTTTATTTTTACATTTTCTGCAAAAACACTAGGATTTGGCCTTTTTCGTCTTAATAAAGAGTGATAAACCCCGTTTGAAAACCAAACCCACGGTTTTTTTCCCTTTAACCGGATTATACAAAAAAAACTGTGGATAGTCGACTTTTTACCCCTATAGCAGTCTGGATACTCTAACTACTTTTGGCTCCAGTTTACATTGCAAAATTTTTATCCTTCCCTACCCCCGAATTTTTTTAGGTAGGCTCTATACCTTTTCCCGGTCATCAGAGTCATGTATTTAATTTGGGGATGAAATCCTTTATTGCCCCAGGTTGGGGCCCGGGGGAGTTCTTAAACCCCAAAATAACCAAACATGTATCCACTGAAAACTAATGCCCCTTTCCCATAAACCCGACGGTTACAATACGCAAGAGTATATTAACCCCGCTCATCAGTAGCTGTGA
>JACEFZ010011562.1:0-24139 GCA_014155875.1 Cepaea nemoralis | reverse complement strand
GATTGTAATGGTCATCCAAGCTGTCACGGGAAAATCAGAATATCTCCATAATGGTGATGGACGGTCCTGTAAGGATCTAGTAAAGTCCTATCATGCGTGTAAACACACTAGGTGCATTGCTGAGCCCAAAAGGGGCATGACCTTAAATTCGTAGTGCCCACTGGGGTACTGAAAGCTAACAGGGGTCGAATCCCCGGGTTTGACGGGTATCTGATAGTACCCCCGACTCAGACCCACCTTTAAAAAAGTACCGAGCCTTATGGAGCCTAGCGAATAACTGAGTTGGATTCGGCAAAGTTCCACCTGAACTGTGTTGACTGTTCAGAAGCGGTAATCTATACACAACCTGTGTTCTCCACTTGGTTTGGAAACAAAACTCCCCCCGCATTGTATGGGGATTGGGATGGTGCAATCACCATCCTCCAGCAGTTTTTTTTATTTCCTCCCCCGGGGGCCCTTTTTTTAGAGAATGCACGGGGTAAACCTTTTGGCAAACAGCTCCTGTGGGGTCAAAGTCATCTCGAACCACCAACCTCGTTCGTCCAGTTTATCAGTCAATCTCCTTATGAGACTGGAAAACCGGGGTTATCCTTTCCCTCTCCTGGGGGGTCAGATCGGGGTTCATTTCCATCCCTATGGGTTTTCCTGGTGTTCCAAGGGATTTCCTGCCCTCGCTGGTTCCACTTCTGTCCCATGCAACGCATTGCAGAGGGAGCTGCCTTGTCTCGGGTCTCTTTCGTATTTCCGCAAGAGATTGATAGGAAAAATCTCGACTTTCCCCGGACCCGGTTTTGATATTTGGTTCTGGATATCACCCTTTCCAGGGGAAATGGTCCTTGCCAACCTATCTCCAGTTTGTTGTTTCCCGTTGGGAGTAACAACAAGACTTTATCTCCTACCTCTAGAGATCTTTCTTTAGACCTACGGTTGTAGTAAGCCGCATGTCTTTTCCTGGCCTTTTTCAAGTTTTGATTTGCCAGAGTCCATCCCTTGTGGAGTTTTTCTTTCAGTTCCTCCACGTAGTGATAGGATGAGATTACTTCTTCTGACGTCCCCTCTTCAGTCCAACTCCTCAACATGGCTTCCAACGGTCCTTTGATTGGACGACCAAACAGCAACGTAGCGGGTGGTAGGTCCTGTTGAGCCATGAGGAACTTCCCGATAGGCAAAGAGTGCTGCTGGGATATATTCATCCCACCTATCAGGTTTTTCCTGCTCTAGTTTCCTGAGCATTGTCATCAACGTGCCGTTGAAACGCTCTACTTGTCCATTGGCTTGAGGGTGGTAAGGGCTGGTATGTATGTGGTTAGAGTGAAACACCCTAAATACCTCCTCCATGAGTTTTCCACAAAACTGAGATCCATTATCCGTCAGAATTTGATCCGGAAAGCCTAATCTGGTAAAGGCCTCCATCAGTGCGTCCGCCACTCTTTTCGAGTCAATCGTGGTCAACGGTATAGCCTCACCCCACATTGTACAGCAATCCACCATTGTGAGTATATACAGGTTCCTCTTCCTAGTCCTGGGAAGTGGACCCATGATATCGATGGCTACCCTCCTCGAAAGGAGAGTTCATGATGGGCATCTCACCCCAACACCACCGGTGCTGTCCAGTGTTTCGGTGCCACCCTCTGGCACTCAGGGCATGACTTCACATACCGACGCACATCATCTGTCATTCCCGGCCACTAGTAGTGGCAGGAAATCCGCTGCATGGTGGCGGCAATACCATGTGTCCCACTAAAGGAGATGGTATGCCCCATATGAAGAATCTGGGACCGATGAGCTTCGGGACGACCAACTGACCGTATAGGTTGTCTCCCCTTCCTGCTCTCCTGTAGAGTATCCTATTCTTCATGTAGTACTGCCCCCGTCTGGTGGATCAGCACTTTTCTGCAGCTTTTTGTAGCAAGGACGTAAAGTATCATCCTCACTCTGGGCAGTTCGTAGCTCCCCGGCATTGGGTTAGTCACAATTGATTCTGCCTCTTCCGTTTCGTCTGAGAGCGAGTCTGCATTGCTCCCATATGGAATTGGCTCCCTGGGCATTCCCAGAAAGACATACCGGCAACCTAGGATGACTGGAAAATGGGATCGGTCAATACAGCGGCCTTAATGGTGCCGGTGACGTACCTTGACCGAATCTCCACATTAGCAATGGGCAACTTCATGGTACAGCACTCTTCTGTGCAGGCTGTATCTCCAAGGTTTCACCTGTGAATTGTTCTGGATGTACTAGATCCGCAGAAATCACGGCCTCCCCGTCCAGTCCTGTGTCGTATAAACACTCCACTTGACGACCGTTACCTCTAACCAATTCCACTACAGGTGGTTTTTCCTGGTCTGGAGTCTCTTCCTCGGCCTCGACCTGTTCGGTGGGCTCCACCTTAGGTTTCCCTGAGCACACGACGAATTGAGTGTCTCCTGACTTTCCCCTGCAGTCAATAGCATTGTGCGTGTTTGACTTGCATTGGTTGCACCATTTCCCTGTCCTAGATTTTCTAGTGTCGGACTTTGAATGAGCTCTCCTGGTTCGAGCTTCCTTGTTGACCTTGGCATTTTTCCGTGACAACCTCCTTGGAAGTCACTTGACATGCTGCAAAGTGAGGGTTCTTAGCCTTCGATTTGCAGTCCCTCGTATTGTGAGAGGGTGACTTACAAATTGAACACCACTTCTCCGACCACGGTCGTTAGGTGTAGAGCTTGAAGTGCTCTTGCTTCCCTCCTTCTTCTCTCTGAACTATAGTCTGATTTTTGCACATAAGGTTCCACTTTTTTGTTCCTGAGTTTTTGGCTTTCTTCTTGTCATGTTTCTCTTGACTTTTGGTGTTGGTGGAAAGGTTTTCCCCTGCCTCCCCATGTACCTCGACGAACCGTTCTGCTAATTTAGTCACGAGGTCAATACGTTCCGCTCCTTGTTCTCCCAGGAACGTCCTGTAGAGGTTTAGACATTTGCTTCTTCAGCTGGTCGACCACCATGAGCTCTTCCAGACTCTCATAGTCATGTGCGAACCCAGCCAAATCCATCCACTTATGGAGATAAGATTTAAGACGCAAACTGTAGGCGGCAAACAACTCTCCGGGTTCTCGTTTCGCTGCTCGAAATTTTTTCCGGTAGGTATGTGACGTAACCTCGAATCGTTTCAGCAGAGCCGTCTTTAACTCATCATAATTGTTCTCATGTCCTGGTGGCAGGCGAGTATAAACCTCGTATCCCGTCCCGCGTAATCCCTGGGATAGCTTAAGATTCCATTTGTTACGCTCCAGACCCATAGCAACTGCCATAGCCTCGAAGCGTTGAAGGTATTGATCAATCTTCTCTTTGTCCTCCTCGTAGACCGCTAAAGGAAACTTCATAGCATGGTACCCATGTCCACCTACTGGTGTTGATCCTGGGATGGAGGAACCTCCAACTGCTCCCTCAGTTTCTCCATTAGATTGACTCTTCAACTCGAGTTCCCTCATCCGGTACTCGTGCTCCCTTTTCTGTGCTTCCTGTTCAGCTTCTAATTTCCTAGCTGCTTGCTCAGCTTCAAATTTCCTAGCTGCTTGCTCAGCTTCCAATTTCTTAGCTGCTTGCTCAGCTTCCAATTCCATCCTTCTCAATTCTAGCTCGGCCTTTCGATCTTCCCTTTCCGCTTGACGATACTCTCTCTCAACTTCTTGTATGTAATCCGTTAGAGAAGACCCAGCCAATCCCATTTCTTCCCCCCTTGCCTTTAATTCTAACGTGCTAAGTTTAGGGGTGGCCATTATACAGAGAGGTAAGCTAGCAGGTCTAGTACAATATAACTGCAAATTACTATACAGATATATGAACAAGTACTATAAATCTAGATATTACCATGCACAGCACATTCACGCAGTGACAAGAGTAGAATCAGGACCACAGACCTATGCAGACGTGTGAAGTGTGAACAGGTAAGATATTAGTCCTAACCCCTATCCACATTCACTCTAGCTGGATTCTCCAAAATGATATCTCCCTCTTATAACTAAGGATCCCGTGTCAAGGGACCCCGTTGTCAGAAGATCCCCCTGTCAAACGTTCCTGCTTGCAGGAGATCTCGCTGTCCAAGGATTCCGTTTACGGGAGATCCCGCTGTCCAAGGATCCCGTTTACGAGAGATCTCGTTGTCCAAAGATCACGTTTACGATAGATCCCGCTGTCCAAAGATCCCGGACGAGCCCCCAATAATGTCGTGTCCTCCTTTAAAGTGTCGTCCCTGGAGTGAGGAGATCCGACACCCACATTATAATATTATTTTTTTTCCCCCTCAATATTCTGGAGAATCCACCAGCTTCCGTCCAACACACTCCATCAGCCTATGGACACCTTTTCCTATCACTCTCACACTGTCGTACTATGCCCCCTTCTCATACTTCCCCAACGCAACATACTCAACAACTCTTGCTTCTAGAAATTAATAAAGAGTAATTTATTAAAATAAAAGTGTAACGTGTATGAGACGTGTATGTGAAGAAAATGTGTGACGTGTTCTATAAAGTGTGTAGACTCTGTCTCTCAGACATCAACTCAGTCAGCTGATCACAGCAAAGATAGACCACAGCACGTTACGTCAGAACAAGTACGTCTCACCCGTTGCCGGAACCATCTTGCCGGATAATGCTTTGCCTCTGTAGACCTCTGGTAATCCAATTTCATGAACATCCGAAATAGACACCGGTGGTATTCAGAGTTAATCAGGGACCGGTTGCACTCTACACAATGTCCGTTCCTAATGTTCCTAAACAAACTGCACAAGTCTTTTGCAGTGTGTACGCAGTTAGTTAGTTAGTTAGTTAGTCGACAGATCCTCCTCGTTGCACATCGAACCATTCAGTCCATAAGTGCTAATTACTAATGTTGATTGTTACTGTACTAACACTAGGTACTATGAGCCGGTTCTCGGTTCGTTACTACTGTCTGATGCTGTGTGGTGCATCAGTAATCATCACTATCTTTGGTGAATCCACTTCCTCCTAGCTTAAGTTACGTTTCTGTATGCAACTTTATTGACTCTTGAACTGGTGTCCTTCAGAATGGGTTTTTTTAATTCTTTCCCAAAACTTGTAGAGTTTCCTTGGATCTGGTAGGGAACCTAGGATAGAAACAACACATCTGGTGATAGTACTAGTCACTGATCCTTCGGCTGAGTGTAAGCCTATCACCTTGCTTAATGATCTTTAGCTAACTAGACTTAGTCATAGAGCAGATTAGCTACCCACCTAGAGTCGAATCAGGCTATGACAAAGAAAAATATCAGCAAACAGAATGCGGAACCCCGCCCACCAGGGACACCTACGGAAGATCCCAATTATCCTTCATTACTCAACTAGTAAAGCTTATCAACACTTCACTAATCTATTCTAGCTAACAGAGCCAAGTATCACTTCCCTACTCTAGCTAGTTTCCACTAACAGTGCTAATCATCACACTATAGTTTAACAAGGCTACTGCCTAAAGTAATTATAACGAATATATTATAATAGGTTATACCTTAAATGGCACTACTGCAGTCCTATCAATCATATCTACATCTGCCATTATAGGCACGTGTAAAATTAAGTCACTAATTAACACACGGTAGATATTATTTCCACTGGCACTGCCCTGCCCTGGCACTCTGACTAAAGCATAATTTCAAGTCCTCCCTAGCTGGTCCCAACTCGAGTTTATATGGCAAACTACCCCAGTCAAGAACTATTTTCCTGGCTTTAGTCCTGTCAGAGTTGTCAGTAATTGTTTAGATTCTCAAAACAAGCCAGCGAATTTCTGTATACTCCCACAAAGAGTTGCAAATAACCCCGTCAACTTCTCGATGTGCCGGAAACCAAGAATTGACAGATGCACTGTTTTCCTGTCTCTCGCTGCCAATTCCGGTTTGTCTCTGACTGTTGACAAACTGTCAATCTTCTGTTCAGTGGTGACAATCCCAGCAGCCATTTCCGTCTGATGTCCGGCAGTATAAGTGACAGACAGGGCTGTTCCATCTACTGCGCCGGGCAAGGCTATGTAATTCTAAATGTTTACAAACTGCCAACGCGGTGTATCCATTCCTTTTCACTCACCACCAAATGTGTATATGGGCTGACCTGATGTAACCTGTGCAGCTGTGTTTACTCTGTTAGTACGACTGTTGTGGGCCCAGAAATATACGCCCAGCAAACGTCGGTAAATTTATCTGTTTAACTCATGGCAATCTCGCGACAGTCAATTTCACTTGACATGTTTATTGGTACACAAGATCAATAGCAAATACATGGTGTATTTTTTATGACTGTGCAGTGTTTGAAAATATTGCCTGTCCAAGTTTTATGTTGACCCTCTGTAAAGTTCATACAACATAATAGGTAAATACAAAATTTGGACCGGCAATATTTTCAAACACTGCACAGTCATTAAAATACACCCTATATATACTGTGTTTTGCTTAGGACAGAAACGGTTAAGTAACTTCACTTAAACAGATAATAAGAGTCACTTATTGCAATCAAATTATCTGTTGGGTTAGTCAGATTAACATTTTACATTCTATGTTATGGTATATCCGATTGTAGTATTGCCTATCCGACATCATAGAAAAGTGGATCGTAAAAAGCATCGTGTCTCACAAACTAAAGCACCTGAGTCATATTAGACGTAACATTGCTTTGGAATGAACAGCTATGGAAGGGAAGGATTCTAGAAAAAGAGGCGGCAGATGACCAGCACAAAGATAGAGAGAGGATGCTGTAAACACCTGAGGTATGAACATCCATGAGGCAGGAGCACTCCACAGATGTCCAGCACAAAGATAGACAGGGGATGCTGGAAACACCTGAGGTATGAACATCCATGAGGCAGGAGCACTTCACAGATGTCCAGCACAAAGATAGACAGGGGATGCTGGAAACACCTGAGGTATGAACATCCATGAGGCAGGAGCACTTCACAGATGACCAGCACAAAGATAGAGAGAGGATGCTGGAAACACCTGAGGTATGAACATCCATCAGGCAGGAGCACTTCACAGATGACCAGCACAAAGATAGACAGGGGATGCTGGAAACACCTGAGGTATGAACATCCATGAGGCAGGAGCACTTCACAGATGACCAGCACAAAGATAGACAGGGGATGCTGGAAACACCTGAGGTATGAACATCCATGAGGCAGGAGCACTTCACAGATGACCAGCACAAAGATAGACAGGGGATGCTGGAAACACCTGAGGTATGAACATCCATGAGGCAGGAGCACTTCATAGATGACCAGCACAAAGATAGACAGGGGATGCTGGAAACACCTGAGGTATGAACATCCATGAGGCAGGAGCACTTCACAGATGACCAGCACAAAGATAGACAGGGGATGCTGGAAACACCTGAGGTATGAACATCCATGAGGCAGGAGCACTTCATAGATGACCAGCACAAAGATAGACAGGGGATGCTGGAAACACCTGAGGTATGAACATCCATGAGGCAGGAGCACTTCATAGATGACCAGCACAAAGATAGACAGGGGATGCTGGAAACACCTGAGGTATGAACATCCATGAGGCAGGAGCACTTCATAGATGACCAGCACAAAGATAGACAGGGGATGCTGGAAACACCTGAGGTATGAACATCCATCAGACAGGAGCACTTCATAGATGACCAGCACAAAGATAGACAGGGGATGCTGGAAACACCTGAGGTATGAACATCCATCAGACAGGAGCACTTCATAGATGACCAGCACAAAGATAGACAGGGGATGCTGGAAACACCTGAGGTATGAACATCCATCAGACAGGAGCACTTCATAGATGACCAGCACAAAGATAGACAGGGGATGCTGGAAACACCTGAGGTATGAACATCCATCAGACAGGAGCACTTCATAGATGACCAGCACAAAGATAGACAGGGGATGCTGGAAACACCTGAGGTATGAACATCCATGAGGCAGGAGCACTTCATAGATGACCAGCACAAAGATAGACAGGGGATGCTGGAAACACCTGAGGTATGAACATCCATGAGGCAGGAGCACTTCACAGATGGCCAGCACAAAGATAGACAGGGGATGCTGGAAACACCTGAGGCATGAACATCCATCAGGCAGGAGCACTTCATAGATGACCAGCACAAAGATAGACAGGGGATGCTGGAAACACCTGAGGTATGAACATCCATGAGGCAGGAGCACTTCACAGATGACCAGCACAAAGATAGAGAGGGGATGCTGGAAACACCTGAGGTATGAACATCCATGAGGCAGGAGCACTCCACAGATGACCAGCACAAAGATAGACAGGGGATGCTGTAAACACCTGAGGTATGAACATCCATCAGGCAGGAGCACTTCACAGAACAGGGAATTTGTTTTTGCCACTACTCGCTTTGAACTCAAACATAGTCCATACATGTGCTACTACTTTAATAAGTTGTCATGACTGGGGAGTGCACTGGGCTGATTTCCCCTATTACCAGTGTCCCTCGTCATCAATCGTTCTTGTTTGAACCCCTTTATTTTTTATCTCTTTACAAATTCAATGCCATCATATTTATTCGGTCTTTTCTAGTGAAGAATGTAGCTTTTCACAATTATTTAATTTTACAAATGATGAGTTTCTTTCTTGGGATGCAGACATGATTAGGAAGTAGTAGAAAGTCGAGCTAATGAAGTGGGTAGCAAACTGCGCTGGTAATGTCATGAGCACGGTCAGACGCGGGTTCGATGCCTGGGCTCGTCGCTTGCCAAAATTAGGGGGAAATTGGCTACCTAATTCTCCTTAACATTGGCCTACAAAATATGATAGTGGTATCACACCAATGGCCCATAGGAGGAAACTGCTTGGATACTATGCATGATTATTTTATAAGGTGTAGCAGAGGTCTATGTGGCGTCATGCACTTACACTTAAACTTCCAGTGCGCTAATGGCGAGTGAGGGTTCAACCCCTACACCAAGCAGTTGGGCACAACACTGACTTCTTGTTCAGAAAGCATTGGCAAACTACTGAATGTAAAACTGCTTGCGAAAATCAACCTGGGATTGCGGTTGATAACAACTTTCTTTAAAGGACATGCAACATTTTTAAAGTTATAACACTGGTAGCGGTGTTGATAGAAATGTGTTATTTATAATATTTCCTCGGTTCATTTGTATCAATATTTAGATGCCTTAAGGATAGTCACAGCTGGTAAGTTACTGCTGTTTGCCTTTTGGAATCTTGTGTCTATTTCTCTGTCAGGAGCTTCCAACTTGTATGAAAAGAACACATGATATTTTAACTGTGGAATATTTTGTTGTATATATTTATGTACGCCCACCAGAGAGACGAATGGAGACGGATTATATTTGCAGCAAAGAACCTCAATGGCTCGGAAAGCTGAAGAATAAGAGAGAAGAAGATATTTATGTACTCCCACTCAGATGCATCCTCTACAATGCTCATAGACTGAAAGCCAAGGCCAAAATGAAGAGAGTACTGATCAGTGAGTTCATTTTTTGTAGATGATGCTGCAATTACCACCCACTCTGAAGAAGAACTACACTGTCTAGTACAGTGGTTCTCAACCTTTTTTGGCCCGTGCCCCCCTTCACCATATTATTAGGACGTCATTCCCCCCTCACCATATTTTTAGAACGTCATCCCCCCCCCCCCCTTTTCGTATTTCCTCCCTAAAATTTCCCCCTGCCCCTACACAGTGTATGTAATAATTGAAGCTTAATAGCACATACTAAAACAAGTCTAGTACATCTACATAAAACGTTATTTGCGGATCTGCTTACGGTATAAAATGAATTTCAGAAGGGTGATACGTACAGAACCGTAAAGTATGAAGGGAAAAACAATATCAAGTAATCGGTTCCTGTATTAACGCAATCTAGCTAGTATTTGCATTCTCCATTGCTTGTTATGAATTTGGTTTAACAATTAGCAAAAAGAAGACACAGATTATGACACGAGGTGCAAATGGGGCACCATCAATCTTGATTGACGACACAGAACTGGAGACAATAGACCATTTCACTTATCTAAGATCACAAGTAAACAATAAATTATTTCTACACCTGGAAATCAATATCAAGATTGGTAAGGCAGCAACAACAACGAACAGGTTAATAATAAGTCTGGGTGAACAGGAAGCCAAAACAAGTGCTGGTCTGTCAATCAAGCCTGTGTCCTTAGTACTGTCCTTTATGGCAGTGAAGTCTGGTCACAGCAAGAGGAACGTTTAAACAGCTTTCAAATGCAGTGTCTACGAAGAATACTTGGTAATAAGTGGCAAGACTAAATCACAAATTCTGAATGAAGTATTGGAAAGATCGGGTTGTGTGACGGGTTGTTACATGCTCAGTCTTGAAGTTTACAGTGCACAGAAAAGAAACGCACACAGACCAATATTAACATGTGCAGCTGAATCACCCATTCAACAATAGGGCATTGCATAAAACGCTGGCGGCCTATTCACAACAAATCGAGATCTATATGAACTAGAACAAATAGTAATGGCCTTTCAAGGGAACAGATACTGCAAGAAACTGATAAGAAAGCTATGGGGGATAACAATAGGAGTTGTATGACACAAAAGTTGGATTATAAACACGCCGTTAGGTGCCTTCGATCGAGAATTTGGCAGATAAAAATTACCATGAGTATGTTACAAATATAGATGATTGTGAAACGAATAGCACATAATACAGTTTTAAAAAAACTCCATAAAGTAGAACATAGAAGATGTGAATTCTATAACGACGTTGGCAACAACGTGTTGCCAACAAGCATTGCCAGAAATAAAATCCAACGGACTCCTGAGGAAAAGCAGCATAATCATATTAACTTCGCTGATGACATTGTTCTGTTGTATCAAACACGAAATCAGATGCAAGATAAACTAAACACATTCGCAGTAGGTCAAAGTAACTAGGCTTACAATTTACAGACGAAAGACAAAGATAATTAGAACAAATCAAGCAAATGATAATCCGGGCTTCCTTGGTGAAATCTCATGTACTTCAAGAGTCTGTGTCATAGTACATACACCTATGACGGTAGCAATGTAGACAAAAATGGTTGAACATATAACGATATCATAATAATAATGCAAAAGGCTAGATATGCTTTTATAGCTGCGGGAAATCAAAATAAATTAAAGCAAATTTAGGATATTCAGTTCTAACGTTAAATCAGTACTACCACATGGATTTAAAAAAAAAAAAACACAAACACGAAGAACAACTAAACCGATTACTAATAAACTACAAACATTCATTAATTTGGTGCGAGGGCTAAATAGAAAGAATAAAATGGTATGGCAGTATCACTGATGTGCTCATGGAAAGAACTTAACACATACCAATGAATCAAAAGGTGAAGGAAAGATGCTGCGCTGGATAGGACATACGGACATACATTTTACAAAATAAATGAACAAAAAATATAACTAGGAAGCTCCATGAGAGGAAATAAACACATAGATACAAGCGAACATTTCGATAAAAATCTTTGTCGACGAACAAAATAAAAGTGATGTTTAGCTAGAGTATCATAATCACAAACCACCAAAAATCTCAAATTCCGAAGTTCGGGAAACGAAAATACGTAAAGGCCGAACGAGACAACGAAGTTACTGCTGCTGGGGTGTGAAATGTTAGGCCGTAGGCCTTTACATATTCTAGGCCACGAGGTATATGGTCTGGTGGCCAGTTCACCTCCTCGTCGCCTTTCCTTTAAAGACAATTTTGAAAATTGCCTGGTTTTTTTCCCCCCGCGTTTCCATCCTGTTTCAGGATATTGCGGTCAACACCAGCATCTTTCAGCTGTATGTTGATTCCTAGGCTAGATTACGCTCATCAGCACGCCACAATTTTCTGAGCGACCGGCTCCATACTCTCATAAGTCACTTTTGCGATTCGAACCCTGCTAATTCTCGTCGCGTCACGTGACGAGAGTATTCGGGGTTAGCGGAGAAAGCTGCTAACCCCTCGGCCATGGAGCCGGCGAAAATTGCCTGGTACCCATTTTAAAACATGGATCTACTCGAAGTAGTGCTGGTCTGAAAATATAATCTTTACCCTGCAGAGGATTGAATCCAAGCCAATTTTTTTTTTCTTTTTCAGGTATGAGCATTAACCACTATTTCTCCGTCGCTCCACCGCATTATTTCCCTTGAAAAACGAGCCAAAAATGGATTGGAAAAATTCAAAAAATACACCCGAAAATAAAAAAAAAAAAGAATGAAGAATATATACCGTTACTTATTTATCCCTTTTGGGTTAAGCATGCCTAAACTATGAATTGGGCTATTTTCCAAAATAGGACGAGTGAGGTGGTCACCAGAGCTATAAAATCTTGCTCATGTGACTACCCAACTCATCTTATTTTGAGAAATCACATTATTCCTTATGCAAGTGTACTTAACCCTACATAGGCCAATATTCAGCATGAGAATGGAGGTGGAAGCAGTCACAGCGGCATTCCGTTGGTTAGAGGAGACCACAACAACACACATTGTCTTCATCACGGACTCAAGGCGTATGTATGAACAGACTGATAGGCTGGCAGGGAATGCACCTCCTGGTGGTAGATTACCTATGGACAAGGGAGAGGTTGTCGTACGTCTATAAGACCAGGTGAAGGAGGTGGAGGAACAGATTGGGAACCCGTATGTGAAAAGGATGAGATTGTGGGACATCGGCAGGGGTTCTGGTAGAATCTCAAAACTGAGAGGGAAGACCAGGAGAACTTTCAATCAGATAGCGGTGGGAATGATTAGTAGTGTGACTCTTCGCTGGCTGTTGAACGAGGGGACGGAGCGCGTATGAGAATGCCCTGAGTGCAGTGATGTAGGTTCTTAGCTCAACTCAACTCAACTCTTTAATAAATTATATGTTTTTGTTTCCCGGCGGTGGTGCATATTTGTATTTAACTCCTGTCAGGCAGATAAATTATATTATTCTACATTGTTTAAACCGAGGTCCAGTCCCATAGATAATTACTTATGGCGAGTGGATATATGAAGACCAATTTTTATTTTCTAAAATCACTTGTGATAATGAAGTGTCGAGAAAACTTACAAAATGAAACCAAAACAAATTCGTTTTCCTTTATAGCATCTTCGAAATTTGAAGTATTTAGATCTAAAACAGCATCCTGCTCTGCATTCGTTTCAGCATATGTTGTGACAGCTATAACTAACACGAAAAACACCGTAAACTGCATGAATGTGACAATTAGACTTTAACTGACTTCACAAGAAATATAACGGACACTAATTCGACATAACACAGGTGAATCTTACGTGAGACTATAAATATACGTGACATGACACGAAGTCGTCTCTTATTGGGCAAAGGCCTGGTCACATGACAGATGAATGCTTGCTGCAATATGTTCTCTGGTTTCGTGTGATCTATGTTGCGGTTTTACATAATAGCAACTATCGTAGAATTGTGGTAGTGCCATGACGATAGTCCGTTTAATCCCCAGCCGAGGCAGGATTATTTTGTACCGACCTGTATGGCTTTGGGATCGATCCAACTCAATGAAAATCATTCTTGATCTGGTCCTTCGCCATCTCATATTACCTACCTATCTATCTACCTACCTACCTACCTACCTACCTACTTACCTGCCTGCCTACATGCCTGCCTGTCTGTCTGTCTGTCTGCTGTCCTTCCGTCTGTCTGTCTGTCTGCTGTCCTTCCGTCTGTCTGCTGTCCTTCCGTCTGTCTGCTGTCCTTCCGTCTGTCTGTCTGTCTGCTGTCCTTCCGTCTGTCTGTCTGTCTGCTGTCCTTCCGTCTGTCTGTCTGTCTGCTGTCCTTCCGTCTGTCTGTCTGTCTGCTGTCCTTCCGTCTGTCTGTCTGTCTGCTGTCCATCTATCTATCTATCTATCCTATCTATCTATCTATCTATCTATCTATCTATCTATCTATCTATCTATCTATCTATCTATCTATCTATCCAGCTACCTTATCTACCTGTCTGTCTGTCTCTCTGTCTATCTGTCTGTCTGTCTGTCTGTCTTTGTCTCTTTCTATCTCTGTGTCTGTCTGCTTGCCTGTCTGTTTATCTGCCTAGCTCTCTCTCTCTCTCTCTCTCTCTCTCTCTCTCTCTCTCTCTCTCTCTCTCTCTTTGTCAATCGGTCTGTCTGTATCTCTATCTGTCTGTCCGCCTGCCCACTCATCTATCTGTCTGTCCGTTCGTACGATTACTCACCCGTCTGTCTGCCTGTCTGTCCCTCCGCCCGCCCGCCCGCCCACCCGTCTGTCTGTCTGTCTGTCTGCTGTCCTTCTATCTATCTATCTATCTATCTATCTATCTATCTATCTTTCTATCTATCTATCTATCTATCTATCTATCTATCTATCTATCTATCTATCTATCTATCTATCTATCTATCTATCTAATCTGTCTGTCTGTCTGTCTGTCTGTCTGTCTTTGTCTCTTTCTATCTCTGTGTCTGTCTGCTTGCCTGTCTGTTTATCTGCCTAGCTAGGTAGCTAGTAGACAGCTAGTAGCTCTCTCTCTCTCTCTCTCTCTCTCTCTCTCTCTCTCTCTCTCTCTCTCTCTTTGTCAGTCGGTCTGTCTGTATCTCTATTTGTCTGTCCGCCTGCCCACTCATCTGTCTGTCTGTCTGTCGGTTCGTACTATTACCCACCCGTCTGTCTGCCTGTCTGCCCCTCCGCACGCCCACCCGTCTGTCTGTCTGTCTGTCTGTCTTTGTCTCTTTCTATCTCTGTGTCTGTCTGCTTGCCTGTCTGTTTATCTGCCTAGCTAGCTAGCTAGTAGACAGCTAGTAGCTAGCTCTCTCTCTCTCTCTCTCTCTCTCTCTCTCTCTCTCTCTCTCTCTCTCTCTCTCTCTCTCTCTTTGTCAGTCTGTCTGTCTGTATCTCTATCTGTCTGTCCGCCTTCCCACTCATCTGTCAGTCTGTCTGTCCGTTCGTACTATTACCCACCCGTCTGTCTGCCTGTCTGCCCCTCCGCCCGCCCACCCGTCTGTCTGTCTGTCTGTCTGTCTGTCTGTCTGTCTGTCTGCCACAAGGTCTTCCTGCCTGCCTGTCTGTTGCCTATGAATTAATCGATTCACTTGTCCGTTGGATACCCAGTTTGTGCGTCATATACATGTATCAATGCACAGGGCCACTCCAGATTATTTTGTCAACTAGCCACGGCCAGCTCATTGTGCACCAGTCACAACATACAACTAATCATCAACAGGTCTTTACGATAAGCATGAGACAATGTATAGAAGGCTTAGAGGGTGTTTTTCTCTAGCCAAATCTTCACATGTCGCACGTCAAATGTCCGAACCATGTACGAACTGTGAAAGATGCTACGAGAAAGGCGCAAACGGAACTTCCAGATTAGCATTGGATGGGTGGGGGCATACAATCTATCACGCATTATGCAAAAAGATATGGACATGTGGTATATGGCCAAAGGATTGGAGAGAACTTTATTCGAAGAGAATCTTCATTCCAATACCAAAAAAAAAAAAAAAAGGCGTCCTGAAATTATGCATCAACTATAAAACTGCTGCCCTAATTAGAAATGCAAGTAAATCTCATCTCATCTCATCATGTTCCTCTTGTACCTTGCGGTGTCGAGGTGAAGTATAAACATCGTGAGAGTGCCCGATTATGGGCTTCATATATCGATATTCCCATGGAATCTGCTATTCCCTCCGTCCAACGTTTACGTGGTCGGCCTCTTCCTTTGTTTCCATCTGGTCTGTACATCATTGCTTGTTGTGGTATGCTGTTGAATGGTAAACTACTTGCATGGCCAAACCATTTGACTTGCTGCTTTCTAATAAACTCAAGTGCTGATATAATCCCCACTTTAGTCCTGATTTCTTCATTTCTGATCTTATCTCTTTTTGATACGTTGAGTATTATTCTCAGAAATCTCATTTCTGTTGTGATTTTTCTTTTCTCTTTTTCTGTCATTGTCCAGGTTTGGCATTGGTAGCATAGAGTTGGTAAGAAGATGGTGTTGTAAAGTGCTTTCTTAGTAGTTATTGAATTGATACAAAAAATCTAAATAGTACTGGAGAGTTTTGGTCATAGACCATAACTTTAGGAAGGGAAAATCCCAACTGCACCTCCCCGCGGTAGAGGATGGAAACACACCACGGTGTGGCTAACACAGCTCTGGGGACCGAGTATCCACCGGAATAAGTGGACAACTCTGCAGCTGAGCAGAGCAGGGCACTCACTTGTCCTGACAGTCGGAAATGGCTGTCAAAGGCAGAGTTAAAAGACCACCGTGTGAATGTGGAAGGCAAGGGGAAACCACCACATTATCTTCCCAAGATTTCATGGCGACACACATTTCAGAAATAGTGAACGACGTTAATGGCTGTCTTAGGACATCCTCGTCCGGTAGGGACAGTCATGAGCCACAGGTGACACCAGACCGTCATCCAGCTACTGATGGCAAAACTAAAACAATAACTAAACTAAATAAATTTAGAGTAGGAACGTGGAATGTTAGGACATTAAATGAGCTAGGAAAGTTAAACAATGTTCTAAGAGAAATGGAAAACATGAAAATGAATATACTAGGCATAAGTGAGATGAGATGGAAGGGATCTGGCAAAATTATAACCGACAAACACACAATAATTTATTCTGGAGGGGACACACATGAAAAAGGTGTAGGAATAATATTTGATGAAAATACAGCCAAATCTATGACTGGATACTGGTGCATTTCAGATAGAGTTATAATGGTCAAAATCAAAGGCAAACCAATAGATATAAATATTATACAAGCATATGCACCAACAACAAACAGTAGTGATGAAGATATACACAACTTTTACGATGAAGTTGAAATGGCAATAGCCCAAATTGGATCACAAGAAATAAAAATAATACTGGGGGATTTTAATGCAAAAGTAGGAAAGGGAAAAATAGAGGATATAGTGGGGAATTACGGTTTAGGTACAAGAAATGAAAGAGGAGAGAAACTAATAGAATGGGCAAATATTAATGATATGATAATTGGAAACACATGGTTTAAACACCATAAAAGACGACTATACACATGGAAAAGCCCTGATATGAAAATACGCAACCAAATTGACTACATACTTGTTAATAAAAGATTTAGAAATGCATTAATTAATGTAAAGACAATGCCTGGTGCTGACGGTAACAGTGATCATGTACCACTATGTGGACAAATAAAAGTAAGATTAAAGAGAGGGGAAAAAATGGTTTAAAACTTGAGACTTAATAAAGAGGTTCTGAAAGTAGATAAAGAAATTCAAGAACAACACAGAGTGACAGTGAAAAATAGGTACAATGCAATAGCTAAAATACAGAGTATAGATGAACAATGGGAAATGTTAAGGGACTCCATTCATCAAACTAGCAAAGAAATATTACCGGAGAGAAGCCAAAAAGCTAAGAAAAAATTGATGAATGAAGAAATCTTAAGGTTGATGGACAAAAGGAAACAGAATAAAAATGACAAACAAGAGTATGCTAAGATAAATAAAGAAATAAGAGATAAATGTGTGAAGGCAAAAGAAAGTTGGTTAAATGAGCAATGCAGAAAAATTGAATTAAATTCCATTAAAGATCAAAAAAGTATGTACAGACAAATCAGCGAGCTCACAGGAAGAAAAATAAGAATAAATACAGGGTGTTTGAAATCAAAAACAGGACAGACTATTATTGGAGGAAGGTGCTATAATGAAGAGGTGGAATGAGTATATAAGAGAATTATATAATGGAGAAAGGGAAGAATTAACAGAAGAAAGTAACTTAGAAGGCCCACCTATTCTAAAAGAAGAAGTCGCTGACGCTATGAAACATATGAAGAAAGGAAAAACAGCTGGGCCAGATGAAATCACAATAGAAGAATTAGAAGTGTTGGGAGAATTTGGAGTAGATATATTAACCAAAATGTTGAATGATATTTACAGTAGTGGATATTTACCCAGTGATATGCTGAAATCTGTATTTATAGCTATACCAAAAGACCAGGAGCAATTGATTGTGAAGATTTTCGTACAATTTACCTCATAAACCATGTCACTAAGCTTCTACTCAGAATTATAATGAGAAGAACAAGAAAGAAAATAAAAATGGAAATTAGTGAAGAACAGTATGGTTTTATGGAAGGAAAGGGTACAAACAATGCAATATATATATTACGAACACTAATAGAAAGATCAATAGAGAAACAAAGAGATATATTTATGCTTCATAGATTATACTAAGGCATTTGATAAAGTAAAACATGATGAGCTGATTAAAATGTTGGAAGATATCAACATTGATGGGAAAGATTTAAGAATAATAAAGAATATATACTGGAACCAAGTAGCAGCAATTAAAATGGGAAATAAAGAGGGTAGTTACGAACAGATACAGCTAGGAGTACGACAGGGGTGTGTCTTGTCACCCGATCTCTTCTCCCTGTATAGCGAAATAATAATGAGAGAGATCAAAGAGAAGCCAGGAATACTAATCGGAGGATATAATATAAACAATATACGCTATGCAGATGACACAGTATTGGTAGCGGATAATGCAACAGACCTACAACAATTGTTGGACAGTGTAGTAACAGAGAGTGCACAGAAAGGACTGTCCTTGAATATCAAGAAAACAGTAACAATGGTGATATCAAAGAAAATGGGGACACCAAAATGTGACATGGAAATAGAAGGGGAAATTCTCAACCAATTGGATAATTTTAAATACCTAGGGGCACTTATAACATCAGATGGAAGATGTACAAAAGAGATTAAGAGCAGAATAGGGCAGGCAAAGACAGCATTTCAGAAAATGAAGAGTATCTTATGCAATAAGTCGCTATCAATGAAAGTAAGAAAGAGAGTACTAAAATGCTATATAGAACCAGTTTTGCTGTATGGCAGCGAATCTTGGAATGTAAATGAACAAATTAGGAAGAACTTAGAAGCAACAGAGATGTGGTTTTTAAGACGAATGTTGCGAATTCCTTGGACTGCCAGAGTAACTAACAACGATTGCCTGAAAGAGGCTAATGAAACTAGAACACTATATACAACAATAAGAAAGAGACAAACATCTTTCTTTGGTCATGTGATGAGAAGAGAGGCATTGGAGAACATCATGACAACTGGAAAGATCGAGGGGAAGAGAGGCAGAGGCAGACCAAGAGAAATGATGCTGGACGGACTGAGACGGTGGCATGGAGGAATATCATCAGCAGAGTTGATCCAGAACACCAAAGACCGAGATCTGTGGAGAGCCATGAACGCCTACGCCAGCCGGCACGGCACTTGATGATGATGAGCATAGAGTTGGTAAGAAGATGGTGTTGTAAAGTGCTTTCTTAGTAGTTATTGAATTGATACATGTTTGTTCTTTAGTATTGGTGCCATTTGCCCAATGAGCTGGTTTGCCTTATTGCATCTATTTTCAATCTCGTCTTCTGATCTGCCATTTGATGATATTATACTTCCTAGGTATTTGAAACTCTTTACTTGTTTCAAGGGATCTTCGTTTAGGTGAATTGTTGCTGTTTGTTCTTCTTTAGTTATAGTCATTACCTCTGTTTGGCTTGTACTAATTTTCATGTTATGTTCCCTACACATTTCGTTTAGACTATTCATGTGGTCTTGTAATTCAGCTTCTGATTGTGTTATTAGTGCTTGGTCGTCCGCAAACAGGAGTTCTAATGGTTAGATTTGCAGATGGTTCTTCTTCTGTGTTCTCGTCATGCGGTATTCTTGCGGTCTCCGTTTGACTGGTTTCTTTACATATGTTGTTTATATATGTTATGAACAAGAGAGGGGACAGGACACAACCCTGTCGTACTCCAGATCTTATATGCAAGTAAAATTATACTAAAATCATAATGGGAAAACTTCGTAGGAAAATGGAAGAAGAGATTAATGTGTTCAAGATGGAATTAAACAAGGAAGAGGAACAAGAGATTGCATACTCAACATGCGTTTAATAATACAGAAGTGTAGAGAATTTAATGTAAACCTATTCTCATGTTTTGTTTAGTTTAAGTTTAGTTTAATCAATGGATCAACATCACGCCACACACGGGTGTAACCCATAAGTGCTCCGTTCTCCTCCTAACTCAAACCTGAGTTGGAGAAACTCAGCTCAGTGCACGAACTCCGTAGTACCGGCGAGGATCCTGAAATACTTGGGTAGATTTTTAACTCGAAATTTTGCCCGGCCAGCGCCGTTAGGCTACTCTTTTTCGATTTCCAACTGCCAAGGGATTTTTTACGTGCGCGACAATACACACGGGCGTCCGATCTCACTACCCAGAGACCAGGGGAAATTTTATTACTAGAAGTCCACGTGAAAAAATCCCTGTCCTCACCGGGGCCTGAACCCGGGACCTCCAGCACTCGAGGCGGACACCATACCTCGAGACCACGCAGTCCCCTGTTTTGTGGATTATTCAAAGGCATTTCCCTGTGTACAACATCACAAACGTTGGTAAATCATGAGGAAAATTGACTTTCCATCACATGTAGTACAATTCATAAACATGCTCTATCTCAGTGATTCTCAACCTTGTTTGGCCCGTGCCCCCCTTTACCATATTTTCAGAAAGTCACCCCCCCCCCCTTTCATATTTCCTATCTAAAAATCCCCCACCCCTACGCAGTATACGTAAAAATGGAAGGTAAATTTAATAGCATATACCAAAACAAGTCTAGACATCCACATAAAACATGATTTGTGGGTCTACTTACTTTATAAAATGAATTTTAGAAGGATGAGGCGTACATAACTGTAAAGTATAAAGGGAAAAACAATATCAAGTAATCGGTTCTGGTATTAACGCGATCTTGAAATGGTCTTCATCCCACCCCCCCCCCCCACCCCCTGGAAACCCTAAAATTCCCCCCTGGGGGGGGGGGGAATTCCCCACCGGTTGAGAACCACTGCTCTATCTAGACCAAGAAGTAGCGGTTAGAATAGATGGCGAGACATCAGATTGGTTTGATTGATTGATTGATTGATTGATTGATTGATTGATTTAGGAATCGACAGCATTCGGGGCATTCCCATAAGCGCTCGTCCCCATCCTTAGCAGCCAGCGAAGAGTTCTAACACCAATAGTACCAGTAGCAATCTGATTATATGTCCGTCTCGCCTTTCCTCTGTGCGTTGAGCGTCGGTCAGATCCCCTCGTCACTCCTCGCTGTCTCATTCTTGCCAGGCCATGGTAATCCATTTGCTTCTCCGAGGTGTACACGTGCTCCCACAAGGCCGCAACCACGTCTGCCTTGTCATGTATCAATACTCCACCAAGTTCTGCAGAGCCAGCCAATCTGTCCGCCTGTTCATTTCCCAGCACACCGGCATACCCCGGAGAAAAGATCCAGGCGATGCTTGTCACCCGTGACCTCCGAAGCGAAGCAAGCCACTCCGCACGAAGCCTTCCCGTCCCCACCCTCGTCAGCATGCTTTCTGAGTCAGTTACAATCACGATGTGTGTGTGTGTGTGTGTGTGTGTGTGTGTGTGTGTGTGTGTGTGTCGTATTCTCCATCCAGCGGAGATTGGTTTGACATCAAGCATGGAGTCCGTCAGGGCTGTGTGCTGCTCCCCTAAATTGTTTAACCTGTTCGCCGAAAATATAATGAGGAATGACAGAGGTGATATAATGAGGAATGTCAGAGATGATATAAACAGGGAGCAATATGATGTCCTAAATATCATCATCATCATTGGCACCTCGCCGTCTTGACAGACGATAGTTTGTGCCTTAAAAAGGCATAATAACTTTTACCTATGGCGGTTGCGCATGTGACTGATAAGGCCAATTCGCGCTGTAAATGTCCGTTCACAGTGGGTGCAGGTGAACACGTGGTCATTTCCACTATCATGCACCATCTTACGTCTCACACGCTCGCTGTGTGACTTATCTGCAATAATTTTCTCCTTTGTCTTTATTCCATTTCTGATCTTTGCCCTCCATGCAATACGTTCAGCGGCGACTCCTAAATATCGGAGGTCATGAAATATCAGAGGTGCGATATGCTAATGATACAGTATCCACATAACAGAATGCAGACATGTGGGAAAGAGTTGCAACAGACAGATGTTCCTGGAGAAGAGATGTAAGAAACGGACTGGTGCTCTTTGAGCGCAATTTGATCCAACAAACTGAGGATAGGCGGTACAGGCTTAAAACGCAGTCACTTACTGCGAGACCTGCCTCGTCTTACAGATGTGGAAACTGTGACAGAGATTGTCACTCTCGCATTGGACTATTCAGTCACCAGCGGTGCTGCCAGGTACCTCCCCAGCGGCACAACTCTATAGTCCAACTACTATAGAACAACTAATAACCTCCCCCCTCCCTCCCCCTCCCCCCCCCCTAAAAAAAAAAATAAATAATTTTAAAAAATCGAAAATCACAACTTGTATCTTAACATAGCAAAAACAAAGATAATGTATACTGATGAAACTATTATGGAGAAAGAAATGTATGTTAATGAGGAAACATTTGAGGTGGTGGAAAATTTCGAATATCTTGGGTCATCAATTACCAACAATGGTGACACAATGAAGGAAATTAAAAGACGAATATCTACTGCTCTTCAAAAACTAAAACGACTGAATTAATTGTGGAAAGGGACAGATAGAACTACACAAATTAGATTTTTAAGAACATGCATCTTTCCTATTGCAACATACGCCTGTGAGACTTGGTCACTTACTAAACAAGCTGAACAGCGCATAAATGCCTTTGAATATTAATGTTATAGACGGGTTCTAAGAATATCTTGGATACAGAAAAGAACAAATGAATCCATACGACAAGAGTTGAATATTGAAGAAGGTTTGTTATTAAAGACGATAAAACAAAGAAAATTTTAATAGTTTGGTCACTTGAAACGTCATAAAAGTTTGGAGAGAACAATCATGGAGGTGTAT
Organism: Cepaea nemoralis; assembly: GCA_014155875.1. Lineage (NCBI taxonomy): Eukaryota > Metazoa > Mollusca > Gastropoda > Stylommatophora > Helicidae > Cepaea > Cepaea nemoralis. Next base: position 1,239 of record JACEFZ010011562.1, on the reverse strand, counting down.
ATGCACGGGAAGAGAGGAAGAGGAAGGCCAAAGAGAAGACAGGTGCAGGATGTGGCGGATGATCTCCATATGGGTGTATCGGACGAGGGACATCTTGCCAATGACCGATAAGTTTACCGGAAGGTTGTTATGGGAGCGAGGTTCTGCAAGGGACATGCTACTGAATGAACGAACGAACGAATGAATGAATGAATGAATGAATGAATGAATAAATGAATGGGGAAAATGTGGTTTGGGGAGAGGAAAAGGAAGAGGGTGGGGGTGTTAGGAAATAAAATGTAGAAGAAGAAGTGTGTTGTTTTAAGTGTGTGTGTAGGGAATGTGGCTAAGGACTTATCTAAGACTTATGACAGCTATCTAAGACATACGATTGCTATCTAAGACATACGATTGCTGCCTAAGACATACGATTGCTGTTTAAGACATACGATTGCTGACTAAGACATACGATTGCTGTCTGACATTTGATTACTATCTAAGATAGCGGTTAGGACTCAATTTCAAGTTGCAGCTGGGCCCGACTCAGCGTTGCAAAATAGATATTTGATAAATTTCACAAAAATATGGATGTTGTTTGTGAAGGAAATGTAGTACAGAAAGAAACTGATCATCCGACCGCAGTACGCACTGACCTAGTGTCTGTGTCTCCCTAAAACGTCATGTCACTACTATAGTGATATACATATCTACCAGTGTTATTATTATTATAGTAAATTAGTAATATTATTATAAAATTATTATATTAAACACTATATTATATTTTTTTAAGTGTTATAATTAAAGCTTGAAAAAAAAAAACTGTTAAACAGTACGATCAGTTAAGGAGCAGTTTATTGGTAGCGCAGATACTTCTTACATGGTTATCTGAATTTGCGCACTCATTGTTCACATCATCCGACGTGCTGTTGCCACGTTTGATCTCCAGTTTCAGTTCAATAGCATTGGAGACCTGTGTTCATTGATTGCTTCGCGTGTGTCCTCATGACAACGTCCTTGCTTTGCAACAAAGTGGGTACAAGTTTTTGTCTGGCAGCTGTTGTTGTTTCTCTGTCGATGCCGGGAAGAATGTTATAACCTACTTTTTGTCACAGAGTGGATTTCTGAGAGCCCTACGAGTTTAATGCGCTTGTGATTGAACTTCCAGTGCTCTGATGATGTGGTTAAGGGAGGAGGAAGTGGGGGGGGGGGGGGGGAAGTTTTTTTTTCTACAAAAAAATTCAAATTGAAAATCCAAACGTT